>JARHVA010002587.1:0-600000 GCA_037957365.1 Torreya grandis
TATGGTTAATAATAAAGCAATGAGAAACACACTTAGATCTAAAAAATTAGGTTTGACAGGGGAAAATCAGACCCTAGAGGGATGAAGAAACAAAGAAATCCTAAATTTGGATACGTTTGAAGAATGGAGGGGCTCACCAAAATCTAAGAATTAAATTTGGGAGGTGAATGGACACAAGCATGTATGGCTAGGAAGCAACAAATATGAACAACCAAGATCTAAAAATCAGATTTGAAAGTTAAAATCAGACCCTAGGAGGATGAAATATGATAGGATTTGTAGGGTTGATGAATGATTGGGTTCACCAAAATGTTTTATCGAATAGTGTCACTAGGGTCAAATTCTGCTAATGTTATGGTAAAATTAAGGCATAAGTGAGACCTACAAAAATATAGTAATCTACAAGTTTGAAGATGCCCTAATGTTGAAATGTAGACTGACAGTACAATAAAATAAGTGAACAAGGAATAACAATGGAAAGAGTGAGAAAGGAGATTTGAACGAGCACACCTGGGCACTATAGTTGATTTCTGGAACTGGGAACAAAGTTTGAAACTAGCACAAAATATGCTTTGAGAATTTGACTGTGATCTAGAAAAGGTTCAAAATCAACTGACGATCTTTTGTGTCTAGGTCAAATTTGATAGGTGGTGGATTGTGCCCCCTTGTGTCGATTATGTCGTTTGTTGCTTATGGGTTCTGTAACTTTCTAGGCTATTGTGCATACTAATGATGATTTGTATTCTGGATTTGCTTTGAAAAAAATTATTTGATTTGCATCTTTGTTGATCTTGACCTAATCATCAACAATGTATGTTTAAAAGAGTGTGTAAAACCTCTTGACGAGTTGTAGCTACATATCCTGTACATTTGGAATTAGGGATCTATGTAGTTATAGTGCTTGTGAGTGAGTCCCAATTCAAATAAGAGAAAGGACTTCACCTTCTCTCCCTAGATAATCAAATGCAACTATATGTTTTGTTGTGACCTTCTCTTGGTACAATATGTGATGGCACAAGACTTGGATTGATGGTATGTAATGTAGGCTTAATTTGCATACTTCTTGGTTAAATGTGCAGAGCTCTTGATAAGACTTGATGATTGTGTGCTAGACAAACAAATTGTAAGAGATTTGGATTGATTTTCAAGTTTGATACTTGATTAGGAGATTTTCAAATGACTAAGGGTAAATTTGTTTATGTAGGACTCTCTAAGGCATTGAACATAGGTCGGCCCTAGAAGATAGTCATAATAGACAATCCAAAAATGAGGAACTAGTTCAAGGCAAAAAATACCCACAAAAGGGCAATGGTAGATTTTGATATGAAGGGAAAAAATACTCAAAACAAAGATCTAGCTGAATAGAGGATGGATGACTCAGATACTAGTGTTGAAAATTGCAAGATCTGAGGTAACTATGAGGAAATTTAGATGAATCAAGGCCAAAAGGAGTCTAATGTGGGGTGAAAGTGTCTGAATATAGCCAAATGTAAGTGTGTTAAATCATGATAGATACAATGGAAATTGTACCAAAATTAAGGGTCTACGTAGGGCAGCTTAGGGGTTTTTTCACTAAGTTGTGTCATGTCCCCCTTTCAAAAATAAGCAAAAGAAGACCCTTAGCCTTATTTTTTTGTGTTTCCTATAGACTAAGGAAAAGGAATTGACAAAGAGAGCACTACTCCCCCTCGTCACTTGGTAAAAAATTAATTTTTGGTTAAGTTATTCTAATTCTGAGTTGAGAAGGGGCTCTTTTGAGTTTGTGGGCTAAAAGTGATTTTAAAAGAAAGATTCCCTTATGTATATTCTAATTTTCCCTCCAAGTGGAGCACCCCACTTTTGGGAAAGGGTATTTAAAGAGGATGGGGAATCATTTGGAAGAATGTTATGTTTATGAATTGAATTTAAGAGTTTAAACATGAAAATGCTTGGTTTGAACCCTTTGGAGACAAAAACTTTCATTGGGACTAAAGTTGAGGATGAAACCCTTCAACATTTAGCTAGGGCACCTTCATTTCAGAGGTTGCAGGGTTCATAATTGATCAGTTTGGACTACGTATTCATCAGTTTGTGCAAACAAAGTAAGGAGAGTCATCACCAAGGGCAATAACTTGATTTTGAGAGTGGTGCTAGGGTTGATAAGGCCAAAAACATGGCAGCATCTAGGATTGAGGGGCAACACAGGTCTTTTAAGGACTGTTAATTGCTTTTTGAGGGCTGCATCTGATTTTGGAGGTAACGATCTACCTTTGGGAGCTGGGTAACCCCCTTAACCCCCTTTGGGATCTGATTTGGCCATTTGAAGGGTTGTTTAAGCCTGAATTTTATGTATGGGGGTTTGAATAATATTCTAATATTTTATTTGAATTTTCTAGCCATCTATTGGTTGTAATAAATCACAAAATTGAGGTATTTATACAGTTGTAATATTATGAATTTATTACCAAATATTTGGGAATTAAATATTGCATGTGTACTTGAAATTCGCATCTACATTTTTTTTGAAAATTTGGTTAGGGTTTGAAAAGGAAAAATTAGAAAATATTTGTTGTTGGTTAGGGTTTACTGTTTATTCCAAATTTGCATAATTTTCCCAAAAAGGGGACTGTTGGTCATTTTTGGCCCACATACCAAAGTTTTGCCCAAGTGTGAGAAGTGGATATTCAATCAAAAGTGGCAAGTTCAGACAACCTCAGGTTTTCCAAAGAAGTCTTCAGGCTTTCAAAGTTGCAAGACTTCGAGTTTATGAGAACACAGTACAAATTGGGTTTCCAACAGTGCTTGACTTCTAATTATTTTATAAGTATAAGTAATTCAGGTTTACAAACCCAAATTACTCATGGATAGTGTATTTATGGTTCTCCAAGGAGTACTACTTAATTACTTCATAAGTTGTGAGTAGTTAGAAGCCCAAAATAAGTAAAGGGGCTTGACAAACCTAATTTGGTCTTGAAAAATAGTGCTTCTTAGGGTATTCAAGAGACAAGTTTTCTCTAAAGAATACTCCAAGGGTCATTGACAAATTTGAAGGGCATTTCCTTCTCCAAGTGGACAGTTACAAGTCTCCCAAAGGCTCTTTTGAGCTTCGGGAGGACCATTGCAAAATTTTTAAAGGGTATATTTCCCTTCAAAAAAGATCATTTGTAGAAGCCCGAAGGATCCCTTACCCTTTGGGAGAGTCCTTACAAAAGCCCGTAGAAAATAATTCCGAAGGAAAGGAACAAAAAAAATAAAAGTCTGAAGGGTATGTTACCCTTCGAAAGGACCATTTTAAAATTCTCAAAGGGTATCATTCCCTTCGGGAGGACCATTTTCAAAGGCCAAATGGCACTTTTCTTGGCAAGAGGACCATTTGCAAAAACTCGAAGGGACATACAGGAAGCCCAAAGGGTCTCTTACGCTTCAAGAAAGTCCATTTTGAAAAACCTAAAAGGAAAATTCTAAAAGAAGAGAGCAAGAAGGAAGCTTTAGACAAATTGTCCCAAGGAATCCTTTGGGAGATTTGCCCGAGACAAATAGATCCCGAAGAACAAAGGAGCCCACAGACAGAGTCCAAAGTTGGAGAGATCAGAAAGCCTGAGTTACTCTGCATAGAGTAAATTGGGATTCTTTAATGACTTAGCTTGAAAAGCTTCATAAGTCAAGTAGCTTTGAAAACCCGAATTACACAACAAAGAGTAGATCAAGTTTCCAACACTGTTTGACTTAATAAGCTTGATTCAAGGGAATTTTCTAAGGATTGACAGTGCATGGGAGTCATGATCAGACAAATGAAAGACTGTCAAGTGGCACAAAGGCATCCATGGCACATGTCAAGGATCCAAGGTAGTTTTCCAATGACTAATTAGCGCAAAGGGGAGTCCAAGTAGCTGGTAGCTGGGAATTTATGAAGGTTCTAATCCTTCAATATGGCTCACTCTTGACAAATGACCATCCATGGAGGCTGGCATCCCTTTTCAATAGGACATGTAAAGGGGAAGGCCGCCATGCCATATTTAATACAAAGATCAATATAGTCGTGCCAAGAAGTGACATTCTAGTTGCCCGCGACATGGCTTCTCAAAATCTACCAAGGAGGATGATGGTGGTGGTTGCAAGAATTTATGGCTTCCATTCCCAGTTTCTTATGCATTCCCATTTTCTCTTCCCCCTTTTTTATTATAAATAGAGGCCTTGGAGCCAAGAAATTATCTTTGGACTAGCGATAAAGTTACTCTACCAAAATCACTTTGTAATAGACCTTTTGAAGCAATAAAGATTTATTTTTTACCTATCTCTTTGTTTGAAAATTGTGTTAATCAAGCTTGTGCACAATGGCGTTGTGAAGAAGTGTCCTTCCAAGCTCATTGTCCTTCTTTCTTGCCTATTTTAGGTGTTTTTCAGTTAGTTGCAAGTCTAGACTTGAGCTCTTTTTTCCATTAATAGATGCTTGGTGTGGATTTAGAAATCCCTCTTTACTTCATGTATGGTTCAGAGAGCCTAGTTTATGAAATACTTGTGTAAATTAACAGGTTGTGAGGTTGTGTAAGCAAAATCCATCTTGTGTTGAATGAGTGTCATTCCCTAGACTAAGTGGATCATTTCTTTTGGTGCATCACCTCCCTTAGCTTAGATTTCCTTTCATGTTATCCTCCTATCCCTTTTTCTTAGCCAACAATAGATTTTAGTGTGGGAATCAAGCTCTGAAGTGAAGCACCTGAGGAACTAGCCTCATTAAAAAGCCTAGAGGATCAACCTCACTATAGGATACCCAAATCCTGAGGTTATCCCCATGCTTGTAGTTGGAAGTGAGAGAGCCTAAAGAACTCTCTCACAAGGGTGCAATTCTAAGCTACAACAGGGACATTACATGTTTGGTGCTCCATTTGTACTTGAATACAAATTAAATTATTTTAATAAGATGGCTCTTGAATCTTGGACCTACATAAATTGCAGTGTTAAGTCTGCTATAGGTGATGCAATTTAGTTTGGTCTAGGATAAATATTTGGAATGATTAACACTTATTTCAAATTGAGAGAGAATTTTTTTCTACCTCAAAAGGGTATTTAAAGCTAGAAGTATGGATTTAAATTTTGTTTTTCCATTTTGGCCCCCATAGTGCAATGTTTTTTTATTTTTTGGTAAGATAATTAATGGGGAATAGTAATGATTAATAGACTTGCTATGAAAGTCATGTCATCCAAAAAAATATGTTGGGTTATGTTACATTTGTATGTTTGGGCCATTCTTTATGAACCTTAATTTTTATATAGTGACAATCGTGGAGTAGTTAGGGCCTTGATTATGCCTACAACTCATCAATTATGTTTCAATCTACATTATAGGAAGGACACCAACAAAATAAATAGAAAAGAACCTAAGAGATCCAATGACATCATTATTTTGGGCAAATATATGACTTTTTTTTTAATACTTGTCAAAAGAACTTGATGAATAAAAGGGAGTGGTTTAGTATTTTAGTAATGCATATAGGCCTTGATTTATTTTCATCTTTGATTTTTAATGATGGTTACATATAGACAATTGTCCCTAACCAACATGTTGTCACAATCTATATGAATAGTATTTTTGATGATGGAGAGAGAACTCCCTTGACAACGTTATCAGACCTATGAATTTTTGAAATATTTTACACTGCCCATGAAAATGATAAAATATTGTCATTCTCAATATTTTGTCTTATTTATGACTGTTACTTATCTGTATTATGTGATAAATGCATGCAATGTAAGTAGTTTATGTTGTTGTATGTTTATAGTAAGTGGATATTTCTTGTTATCCACCTACATTTTTGGTACATTGGTCCTTGCATTCATGTCCTTTATGTGTAGTCTAGTATGGGCATCATTAGTATGTAGTCATAGTATAGTCCAAAATTTGAAAATTGGAGATGGGGAGAAATTGTTAATGGGTCAATAAGTTCAACATAGAGAATCTATTCACACATGGTCATAAACACAAGTTCTTCACAGGAAGTGCAATAACTTAGTGTAGAATGAACATATCGATTGGTAAGTGTAATCCTTAACTTTTCCCTATAAAATGAGTTGGTTATCTACAATCAATATGTGGATTCTAGTGCATCCTAATCATCTCTCCCATCTCTTTATATATATATATATATATATATATATATATATATATATATATATATATATATATATATATATATATATATATATATATATATAATAGATTGATCCAAAAAATGAGTTTTGTGCCTCTTAATGCTGTTTGGCAGCACTTTGTGGAACTAACTTCCCCTTATTTCAATTAAGGATAATCATCATCTTTACTATAATTTATTGGTTGGTTATTGAGGTTAAAATTCCATACAAAACATGTTGAACTACCATCTAAATTGTAGCTTTTTCCATTTCATTCAAACATACATCCACGAGTTTGAATTCTGACAATTGCGGTGGAGGTATTGAATTGGTCATCAAAAAAGACATCAAACACCCTTTCTAAATATTTCTTTTATCTTGATGTGATTGCCACTATTTCTTTCTTGTCTCCCTAATCTTATTACTACTTCCTTATTTTCATTATACAATGATTGCTAAATGTTTGCAAAACAAAGTTATATATTTGTGTGTGTGTGTAATATGTGTGTGTGTGTGTGTGTGTGTGTGTGTGTGTGTGTGTGTGTGTGTGTGTGTGTGTGTGTGTGTGAAATATGTTTACAATGATTTATTACTATTGTGCAGGGAGAAAATGTTCCTTTCAAACCTTTTCTATATCGATACCATGTTCCTTACAAAGCTTCTAGCAGTACTTCTCCTCTTTGGTATGCCATCAAGTGGGCATCTGCTCATATTATTGTCTTGTCTAGCTACTCTCCATATGGTAAGTAGATGCCTACTATTTTGTGTTCTTAATTTTATGCACGTGATGTTTTTATTCTAGATCTAGCAATTATATGATAGTACTATTTATAACAAGGAAAATTAGGCATTGATTGGCCATGGCATAATTGAATTCTAATTGTCATCTAAAATAAAATTATGTTTTTTTTATGTATTTCAATTTTATTAATACCATATTTTTTAGGCTTATTGGATCATTTTATGTTTCCTTGCATTTTAGTACTTTCTCCATCACAGTAGTGCTACATCTTTGATTAGGCCTACACCTCATCAAGTATGTCTAAAATTCATGAAAGGAATTTTTACACAATTACGAACAAGAACCCTTCGATACTTCAGAGACAACATAACTCACCAATATATTGGAAGCATCAACTTGAAAGGAAAAATTTTGACCAATCCTAGTTAGTATTAAAGAATGAAACCTATTCCATCTGAATGTCGACATCAAAGATTTCCTATACAACACATCTTTATTTGATCAAAACCTTAAATATATTTTTTTTCTATAATTCATAAACTATCCCCATTGATAGGGCCAACTTGGTAATAAATTTTGTTATGAAATAATCAATATTGTTGTCTAACTAGACTAGGCAACCAAGTTGGCATTAGTTAATGATTGGGGAACATGTACATACCTTTACCTAAACTCACCAAGTGCATCATCATTGATTTTCTATCCCCATTGACTTGCATGGAGTTCGAGGACATAAAAATATAATTTGGAGGCAGACCATATGATTGATGTCAGTGATGATATCAACAAGAACTATCCTATTGGCTAAGATGTTCTTGGCCTATTGTTACCTAAATTTATACAACATTGATTAATATTTCTACTTTTTGACTAAGTTTTCTTGTGTTCACCAAGAAAATGTACTTTGCTGACCTGTTTTATGTCTATACTTTGTTACAATGACAAACTTTACTGGTTGAATCTGTTGTTAACCAAGAAAATACAAGGTGTATGGATTTTTTGACCAATTTGGTTCTTTAATTACAATTAATGTTGTGGTAATTGTTATAATTGAATGTTCATGATGAATTGAATTGTCATAAATGAGTTGCCATCCCTAAATGTCATATATTTGCTTAGGGGATCGAGCAGTTCTGTTGAGGCTGTCCATGTCTCCTATAGCGAATGACATGGCTTAGTTGAGGCTACTCATGCTTCCTAAATACTTATTGATTATGGGATTTAGTTGAGGTTTCTTGCGCTCCTTGATCATAGATGGCTGGGTTTGGTTGAGCTCATGTGATTTTTGTGATTATGGGTTTAGTTGAAGTTGCTTGTGATCCTCAGTGAGTAATTTGATTATGAGGATTACTTGAGGTTTCTCATACCGATATGTGATAGATGAGAAAATTTAACTATGCTCTTGATGTTGATTGTGGGATCGATTGAGTTTTCTCATGTCACTGATAATGGTAGGCTCAATTGAGGATGCTCTTGGGCCATTGGATGGATATTGGAATAATATTGCATAAAATTGAGATTAGCTTGTTATATTTTTTTGTTTTAGGCTAGATGAAGAAGGCGGAGTTCATTTGAGTTCCAAATAAATGATGTCTACTTAGAGATGAAAATGAAGGGATAGTCATCTTTAGATGTAGTTTAGTGAGGGTTTTCTTCTATCCTAGACCTATTTGATTTAATTATTGACTTAGGTGGTTTATGTACAAGTGCCATTGAAGTTAAGAGTAGTTGTTTTATGTGTTGTTGAGTGTAGGTAATAAAGTCATATGATCCATAACAGTGGTGTTAAATTCAAATGAATTCTTGCCACCCATCTACCACACCATGAAAAATAACAAGTGAATTTAGAAGAATTTGATGGTAAGAAAGACAGCAAGAAGGTCAAGTCAATTGAACTATGTCTAGCTGTGTGAAATTGGGGAAGAAAACAATGTTTTTACTATAGCGAGGCATCTCAAGGATTTAAATAAAAATAAACATTAGTAAACGGAACTCTATACACCTAATCAAAACATAGAATGTAATGGACAAGAAACTCTTGTTAGCAAATGAATACTGAAAGAATGAAGAGAAATGGAAGGCATACAAAACACTTACATACTTGTGTGTCTATCTTTTTATTAAGCTGAAAGTGGATACATTCAGTTGGGAAGGTTAATAATTGCCTGTTAGTTAAACATTAACTAATAGATAATTAATAACTTTAACACCTGTTGGGATCCAACACACCCCATTTTTTAAGCTGAAAATGGGGACCCTCTTTTGCTTTGGAGTCTGGTCTTGTACCTTTCAAGAGTTCATGGTGGTTACTTAAATCAGCCTTCTTGGCAATCTACTAGATTAGTAGTTACAGGGGATTGAATGAGTTTACTTTAATGTCTTTGCATTTCTTCAATTCAATCCAATCTTTTATCTAGCAATGAGTTAGTTTCAATGCTTGAATTTGCATCAATCTACTAAGTCTTAGTCTATTCATTTCCCTGTGTTTTGAAACACATTTTATAGCCTCCCTTCAGATTGTTTTGCCTTAGGTTTATGCAAATTATCTAACTATTTTACAGTTTTATTGCTCATTTTTCAAAGCAATTGAATCAATTCCTACTTGAATTTGATTTAAATTGGCTATAAGTTTCCTTGTCCTCATCTTTTGCCTTAGACAATTTCATTAAACTAGATGAAATTTTCTTTCAAATGGTTTTATTTCGCTAAGTTTTCACATCCCTTTGTTGCATTTCAAAAGACTTAGCCGTTTAAATTCGAATTATCCTAGATATTTATTTTCAAATGCTTGGTTGTTGGCTTATAATTTGAAGTTGCTGACCTGGCTTCTTTTCCTTTTGCCTGCAAGTGCTTAAATTGATCCTGGCCACATATGGAAACCTCTCGATGGCTTGGGCCCATTTGAAAAAGACTTTTGTCACTTAGCCAATTTCACAAAGTTACTTAGGGGCATGCATCACTTTTTCCCTGCTTCAAAAGATAGTCAATTTTTGAGATTTTTCCTGGCGGGTCTCCACGTTAGCAAATCTCTGGGCTAGTAGAAGAGCGAGATGATTACACACAGTGAAATCCCACTACTATGCTATCTCAGATATGTTTGTACCAGTGCAAAGCTCTGGGTTAGCAGGTTGGCAAGATGGGACACGCAACACTTTTTCACTGCCTCAAAAGACTTAGTCAATTTTTGAGAGTTTGCTCGATGGGTCTCCACATCAGTAAAGCTCTAGGCTAGTAGAAGAGCGAGATGATGCCACATGGCAAAATTTTGTTGCTCTATTATCCTAGAGATGTCTATACCAGTGTAAAGCTTCTGGGTTAGTAGGTTGGCAAGATGAGACCACATGGCATTATCCCTCTACTTCACTATTCCATGGATGTTCATATAGAGAATGAAGCCTTTGAGCAAGCAGGTGAGTGAGATGATGCCACGTGGTGCAATTATTGAACACAACTATCTACTGAGGGGGGGTGAATTAGTAGATCAACTAAAAACTAGTTTTTTAACTTTTTACAGAAGATAGTGAAACATATGCATATCAAAGAACAAATGTAGAGAGCGCACACACAAAAAAGCATAGTACACCAAATTTATATGTGAAAAACCCAAAGGGAAAAACCACAGTGAGAATAGCTACTAAAATCTACTGCTCTAATCCAGCCTCACAATTAAATCACCTCACTGGCAAAACCACATTGGTTACATTCAAGGACACCTATCCTTAGGAGACACCAATCCCCCAACTGAGCACCAACTCAGTTTAACCTTACTGGTTACAATATTTAAGGGCACCAACCCTAAAGAGACTCCAATCCCCTTATTGAGCACCAACTCATTTTGTTTAATGGCACCAACCAATCAGAACTATGGAGCTACAACTCCAATATACAAGATAGATTCACAAATGAATCCAGTTCAATTTTTTTGTTACAAGTCTAGTCTATAATTGCTCACTCTTGGTTTATTTTGTGTATGCCTATTCTTCTTCTCAGCTCAATCTCTGCACATTCATTGTGTGGCCTTTCTTTCTCTCTGCTCATTCTCTCTATGTTTTTTCTTCATGTCTGCTCAATATCTATTCCTCTAACTTTTAATTTATGTCTGCATACGTCTGGATATATTCTATTCAGACACACTTCATTCCCTTTTTCTACCTTTTACTCTATCTATATTCATCTAGATAGACAACCTTTTTACTCTATCTATATTCATCTAGATAGACAACCTTTTCTTTTCCTCTCTACCTTATTGGTTCTATATCATTATATCTTTTGCTTGACATAATCCATTTACACCAGCTGCTTCGGCCTCTCTTCCTTTGTGTCTTTTATATATTCTTTGTGTGAGACATCAACGTCCTCTTCTTGTCTCTATACCTCTCTCTATGATATCATGGTCTGTGTCTGTATATTCTATTAGACACTTCGTATTGCTCACATGCTTATGTTCAATGATAGTCTGAGAAATCACAAAAAGACAACGTTTTGCTCTATCTGCATATTTCTCTCATCGATAGCCTTTGACTCTCTCTTGAAATTGCAATAGTAGCAGTTACTCAATAATGTTTTAGAAGGCATGTATATACAATGGATTTTAGGGTTCCATGTCTCCAATTGCATTCATACTTCAACTGCACTTAACCAGATCTCATTCAATGCAATTTTGACTTATATGCTTTTCGGTATCTCGATTCATGCATCACATTGCAATGGTCAAGTCTTTTTACTATGTTTGGCAATTGTCAGATTCAGGTCATTACTGTGCCATTTCCTTAATCATTGATTGATCAGTTGGATCGATCAATCTCGGGCTCCATGTTGACTGTTTGAGCTCACTGTTTGTCTAGTCATGTCTTTAAATAAGGATTATTCATCTTGTCATTAGTGCCATTCACTGTCTATCTTGAACCATCAGATATTTCCATTTTTGAAACAAAACCATTGAGCTCTTTCTCATATCTCGACATTTTCTATATGATTGGTTCATTTTCACTCCTTTCAATTATATTCGATATGCTTGATCTTTAATCTCACTTTGATCCTTTGGCAATACTGCAAGTGTCTTATGCTTCAACCAAAATATCCTTTAGAACCTTTTTAAGCATCCACTTGCCCTAGATTCTTTTTGAAACAATCCAAGTGATCCTTCAGAAGCTTTGTAATGGTCCTTATGTCCTTCACAATTGTCCTTTGGCAAATTCTCAAGTGCCTTTTCCCTTCATTAGAACTACCCTTCAAGTTTTTGCAAGTGTCCTCTTTATGGAAATGTCTTGCAGGAGCTTTGCAAGTGTCCACTATCTCTTCAAACTATCCTTCGGACAAAATTTTGGGGGTTTTTTGTGAAGGGCTCTTCAGGCTAATTTTCACGGGTTTTTTGTCTGAGTCCCCTCAGGACAATTTTTGCAAGCTTTTTGTTCAAGTGCCCTTCAGGAAAATTTTTGTGGGCTTTTTGTTCAAGTGCCCTTCAATTCTTCACTCATATCTTTTGGCACTTTTTTTAGGACACATACACTTCGGGTTTTTTGTAAAGTACCCTTCGGCATTTTTAGAAACATCCACATACCCTTTGGCTTTTCTGTAAGGGTCCACATACCCTTCAACCTTTTTGTAAGGGTCCACATACCCTTCAACCTTTTACAAAATACCGTTTGGCATTTTTGGAAATGTCCACATACCCTTTGGTCTTTCTGTAAGGGTCCACATACCCTTCAGACTTTTGCAAACTACCATTTGGTATTTTTGCAAGCGTCTACATACCCTTT
Organism: Torreya grandis; assembly: GCA_037957365.1. Lineage (NCBI taxonomy): Eukaryota > Viridiplantae > Streptophyta > Pinopsida > Cupressales > Taxaceae > Torreya > Torreya grandis. The sequence goes on from JARHVA010002587.1 coordinate 12,610, forward strand.
GACTTTTCTAGAAAGGTCCAATTCAGAAGCTTTGTTCGGGGCCTATTTCCTTTGGACTTTTTGTCCAATGATTACTTAACCAATTTTTTGAAAGAATTCAATGAGGCACTTTCTCCGAAAGAGAACACTTTCTTTGGATCTTTTGTTTGAAACAATTGTTCCAAAAGAATTGGCTTAACCAATATTTTTGAAAGAATTGGCTTAACCAATATTTTTGAAAGAATAGACCAAGCTTGAATTGACCAAGACACTTCTGAAAGAATAGAACAAGATTGAATTGACCAAGACACTTTTATGAAAGAATAGACCAAGCTTGTAAAATTGACTAAGTGTGGAAACATTTGCACACACAATCTTATGCATTAGAACTTAGACCATAAGGAATAGGCACAAACCTAAGTAGCTTGGTGTAATTTTTTCCTCTAGATGCTGCCATAAATGCAAATGTAGTCACCAACAAACTATGTACTAAGCCCTATTCAAAAAACTAGCAGAGTCATTCAGATGACTATTTTGGGAATTCAAGGTGCACATACAATCTCCATGAGGACTCTAAAACTGATTTGTTCAGCTCAACACCTTTGTCATTAATACTTGATAGAACATTCATCCTTTGACATCAATGACAATATTACAGACAACAATCTCCTTGTACACCATGACACTTAAATTGCCAATAACAATCTTGCTACCGTGCTCTCCTGAATATTTTTGTACAACCCAAAAATGATGTCAGAGCCTCAGGCAAGCAAGATCATACCACATGGTGCAATCTCGCTGCTTCACAACCCTGAGGCGACCTGTGTAGACCTTGCTATTTGTCAGAGCCTGGCAAGCGAGATTGTGATGCATGGTGAAATCTCGCCTCATGACAGAAGGAAAAATTAACATGTGCATAAATCCCCAAGCTAAGCAACAAAAGAATGAGGAGAGGCCACGTGGCCATGGAATGGCAAAAGCGAGCAACAAAGCTAAAGTCTACAGGTACTGACAAGTTGCCAAGTGGAAAAATGGGACCCATGGAAGTAAATCCAATCATGTGGCGAAGTAAAAGAAAGGAGAAGCCACGTGGCAAGGACCACACAAACAAAGGACATGTTGGCAGTGCAATGAGCAAGGCATGAGCATAAAATTGATGGCTCATCGGGTCGTCAAAATCGTTAAAGGCCTAAAATGGATTGCACATTCAATTTGATTTGCAGAATCAAATCACAGATCAACTGAATCATGAATAAGATGAGATTAATTAGCATGGCGTGCGTAGTGGGATTATGTGAAGAGCATATAATACAAACACAATCTTAAAGAGGTGTAGCAATCAATTGCACAGAAGCATGGGTGGCTAGTAGTCCTGATGCAATCCCAACTACTTCTTTGTGCCTAGTAAATGAACATTGATCTAGAGTTGCTTTGAAGTCCAAGGCAGGAGGTTATTGCAAGTATCTTCATAATAATTATTCAATCCATTCAAGAACATAACAAGTTTATGGAGAAGCCAAGTGGTGGAGAGAGAAGGCATTGGCATTGTGACAAATCAAATGACTACATAGAGCTTCATGGAGACAAGAGTTGGAGATGACATTAAATTGCAAATTGATTCTAGATGAAGGAAAATGTCATGTCTGAACTAACTATAGCAACAACAAGCTGATTGGATCAGATTTTACAGCAAAGGGTAGCCTTGGATTTGTAGTTTCAAATTTATTTTTGCCAACTGCATGAAGCTTAATGCAATTAATGTCCATGGCTTAGCTTAGGTCTATTTAAGTTGAGATTTTCCCCATATTAGAGAAAGGGGGGCATTCTGATTAGTGAAGCTTTGTTGGAATTGGCTTGTAGTGCACCAATCATTCTTTCATTGTTAGTTGCCCAATTTGCTTGCCTGAAGAGGCCGATTGTAATAGATACCCTGTTAGATGTTGAATGCATAGTTTGAGTTGTTGTTTAGTCCATTTGTAACGTTCTGTTCAATTTAAGTCTTCTTGTCTTCACTTTTTGCTGGTCATTAAGTGCTAAGAACTGTAAATGAGATATGGTTACATCAAGATAGTCTCAATTTAATTGTGCAACAGCTGATTAAATTGGTATGTTAAAGTTAATCTTATTTTATTTGGGATTTTTCACAACCAAGGTGTGAAATAGTTACAGGTTGAGAGTTATTCTTTATTTTGAATAACATAGTAGATGAATGACTATCCTATATACGTGTGTGAATGCCTGAATTAGTTTTTTCTCATAGCTAATTTTATTCACTATAATGCCTAGCTTTGTTTATCAGGAAGTTATCTTCTGACTAATGTGTGCAATAGCTACAGGTCATTAACATTCTTATCAATAGGTTGGATGAATTAATGGTGTTTGCAATGTCCCCTTAGGAGCTTAACCACAGTGTCTTGAGTTCGTGCAACAATTGGATCGGGCACACAATGGTACAACTGTGGCGAAGTTTGTTCACAATGCAAAGCACTCTGATGGCTTGTGTGATCAAAGATAACCCATTTCTTTTTTGCCCTACCTTCTCTCTCCTATTTTGTTTTGATGACACCTTTCCCTTAGTGTAGGCCTAAAACGAATTGCAGTGAAACTAAATGTATGGCTTCATTAGTTGAATTAAGTAGGAATTAGACTCAGATAACTAGTTAGCAATCACCCAGTGTGAGCCTCTGTGTAATATTCCAAGGAATATGTAGGTCATGTTGAACATAAAAACCAAGTCTACCACTTGGATAATCCAAATACTTAAAGTAATTTATCAATTTCATCTTCAAATTTGTTAAGGTTGAAGAGGAACATAATAGAAATCTTGTACTATTATAGCACATCATTAACTTTAGGAATCACTGCCATCTAATTAAGAATTGCAGCGCAACATGTACATGAAGGAATCTCTAAACTAAGGAGTAGCAGTGTTGCATTCATTAGGAGTTAGTAAGTATTTAGTTAAGGATGTTAAACAACATTCATTTAAATGTAGGGACGCTACCTTGCAGAAGTCACACCTCTTCAGTGTAGGGTTGTGGGTATAAATAAAGCATTTTGGGGAATAGAAGAATTCATCCAATCATTCATGTATTAAACATTCAACTTATATAAGCTTAATGCTTACGATTACAATTGAGGATGAAACCCCTCAAAAGTAAGATTAGATACAAGGATGAAAACCCTTATAATCCTAATCTCAAGGATGTAAACCCTTGAGACATTTATTGTGAAATTCGAGTTCTGAAATTATATACTAAAATTCAATTGATTTAAATAAATTATTCTGAGATATAAATTATTTATTTATTTTATTTTAAATTTAATTTCTAAGGAAATCAAGTTTCGATATAATATTGTTGTTTGGAATATTACAGTGGTATCAGAGCTCTTCATTCCTGCTAGTCTGTGAAATGAAATTTGTTGTCCCCAAAAATAGCTTTCCCATTTTTGGGACAACATATGAACTATTATGGTCCTACATGACCAAAATTGTCTCTCCCCTTTTCAAAATTTATTCTGAGCTTTCAAATTTCTCATTTTTTGAGCTTTCTAGAAATCTACGGACTCTGCAGATATGTTTTTATAGACTCAACATGCTTGAAATTAGCAAGTTCAAAGGCTTCTGTAGGCAAGTTCAATCAAAAGAACAAGTTTCCAACACTTGGTCATTTTCAAGATTGTTTCAATGGCTTGGTTCAATCAAAAATGTCCATCGACAAGCTTCAAAGAATAAAGGCTTGAACCATTGAACCATTAAACCTTGAACCATTTTGGTTCAACAGGTTCAACGACCAATTGGTTCAATGCGCTTGGTGCAAAAGATTAAAAAGACTTAGCCAAATAATGAAGAATGAGCTGATTGAACCATTGAACCGTTGAACCAAAGTTGGTTCAATCGGTTGGTTCAAGGGGCTGCCCCAAAGCCAAAGAGGCAAGTGCCCTTATGGAGGGTAGGAAACATTGGTTTGAAGGTAAAAGAAAAGATAGAATTCCTTCAGATTTGTTCAAAGGCCCAAAAGGAAAAATTCTTTCAGACTTTTTGTCCGATGGAAATGATTAAGTGAAGAAGGTCGAAGGAATTCACTCAGGAAGAAAGCCTGAAGAAATTGAAAGGAACAAATGGCTAAGGAAAAGAAGCTTTCTTTCAGACTTTTTGTTTGAAGGAATTCCTTCGGACTTTTTGTCCAAAAGAAAACCATGACGGAAAAAGCCCGAGAGCCAAAAGCCCACCGAAAAAGCAAGAACCCGCCGAGAAAGTTGAAGCCTAAAGTCTACCCAAAAAAATCTTGAAGGGTAGGTACCCTTGCAGGGGGCACTTGAAGACGCAGAAGAGAGCATTCCAAAAAACTTAGACAAAGAAGGTTTTCAAAGAACAAGGATGAAACCGTTAAACCTTGAACCAAATGGTTCAACAGGTTCAACTAGTTCAAAGAGGGACTTAGAAAGATAAAGGAAGTAATTTTAGTAGGTGGAATAGTCTAATAAGCAGGTATTTTGGCTTGCAAATTAAGGACTCGACCTGTTTTTCCTTCCATGAAGTAAAGACAAATAGATAGCTATGCAGACATCAGAAGGGACAGACCAGACAGTCTATACTGAGAAGAGACATATTAGAGGAATGGACACACCATAGTTATGGCAATACACTATTCCCAACATGGTCCCTCCAGATAAAAATTGAAGGTGCATTGAAGACGTTGACTGTAGTATGGGCCGTCCCATGGGAAAAAATGCCAAGCCTTGCGTAGTTGCTATAAGGTTGTAATTTCTCTCATTAAAAAGGGAGACTTTTCATTTTTACAGGAGTGAAACTCTACCCAATTGAAAGAAGAATACTGAGACTTTGAGCTTAGATTGTAATTTCATTTCATTTTATCTGAATGAGAAAGCAAGTGGTTTACAGACTTTGTGTTGTTTTGGCTTGTATCATTTTAGGAGATCATTCTTATGTCTATCTTCTAAAGGTGTTCTTATTTATTTAATTTGGCAAGCAAAATTAGTGAAAGTAATAAGGAAGGTGTCCTGAAGCCAACTATGGGAGGACTTTGTGCTTTCACAATTGTTTTCAGTTTGTGTTTTTCTTTTCTTTTTGTGTTGAGGATTTTGGGATGACTTTGTGCCCCCATTATCCTTTGTGATATACTCTTTAGGTAGTTGAGGTGGAAACTTTGTGTTCTATTTCATCCTACTGGTTACTGCACCCTTTTGTCATCAGTTACTTTTACTACCTAAAAAAAACTCTTGTTATTTCCTGCAAGAATACTTCTGAAAGAAGAGAAGTGCCTTTAGTGTTTCCACCAGGATTTTCTCCTTTGTCTGTGAGCATCATCTCTGAAAGAAGAGATATGGATGGTTTATTCTACCCCCATGTGTTATTTTCTTCTTATTTATATAGTAAATAGCTCCTACGTATCTATAGGGAACCTCCCCTTGATGAGAGGAGAGATTAGTCCCCTGTTGATGTGGTAAACCTACACAACTGGCCGACCAATCTTCCTAGTGTGGTTGATCAGACCTATTTTGTTTATCAGTACGCTGATTGAAAAAATATTCACCCAACAAAATTTATATGCAAGATAACAATATTTTGTATTATGAAAGTGTTGGCCATTTTTTGGCCCACATACCAATTTTTGCCCAAGCATGAGAAGGTGGACTTTTAGGCAAAAGTGGCAGGGTCAGACAATTTTGGGTTCTTGGAAGGAGGAGACAAAAGTGGCTCTGATACCAATTATTGAACACACTATCTACTGAGAGGGGGGGTGAATCAATAGATGATCTAAAACTTGGTTCTTAAAACTTTTAAACAAGATACTTAAAGTATATGCAAAGTAAAGAAAAAAATAGAGATCACACACACACACACACAAGAATGCTCAACATTAACGTGAAAATCCAAAGGGAAAAACCATGATGAGAAAAGCTGCTAGAAGCTACTATTCTAATCCAACCTCATAGAAAATAAGTCTCACAGATAAACCTCACTGGTTACATTTAAGAGCACCCACTCTAAGGAAGCATCAACTTTCTAATTGAGCACCAACTCAATTTTTCTGATGGCACCAACTTATCAGAGAAATGAAGTTACAACTTCACAATACAGAAGAGATTCAGAATGACTCTTGTTCAATTTTTTGTTACAAGTCTAGTCTGTAATTGCACCTTCGCTATGTGTCTTCTCGGCTTCTCTGCCTTTATCTCTTTGTGTCTAGATATCTTCTACTGTGACACACCTTATTTTCTTTGCCCCTTTCACTCTATCTGCATATGTCCTCACTCGACAATTTTGAGTTAACACTTTAATTATTATTGCAACAACAATAGAAATACAACACTTGTCAAATGATCTTTTCGTAGCATATATAGATAGATGTGTCTTAGGGTTGTCTATCATAAAGTGTTCACACTTCAATTTTACTCAATCAGTTCAAGATTTTGATCTGCATTCAATGTGACTTTGACTGTGTCTCAATTCATGTTTCACTTAGAAACATTCAAATTTATTTATTGTCTTTGGCATCTGCACTTAACTATGTCGCTTCCTTGATCACTTTTGATCTGCATTCAATGTGACTCTGACTTCGAGTCTCGATTTATTCTTCACTCGACAATGTTGAAATTTCTTTACTATCTTTGGCATCTACACTTCTACTTAACTGCGCCACTTCCTCAATTAATTTGATTGAAATATCTTGAGCTCCATGAAGATATATCGAGTTCATCACCAATTCTAGTTGTTCCTATATAGACATTTGAAAGACATTGATTGTGGGCTTTTTCAAATTCTTTTGTTGCACCAAGTTCACGTTCTTTTCTTTGTTATATCTTTCCTTATGACCTTTTGACACTTGTCAAATGTGCATGCTTCTAAAGGATCATCTGAGTTTGCTTTGTCATTAACCATCGAGCTCATTTTCTTCCCTTTTTACATCTCACTACTTTTTATATCATGGGTTCAATTCAACTCTTTTCAATTATCCTCGATATGCTCGATCTTTACCCTTTGTCTTGAACGTTAAACTTCAGCATGTTGGCGTGATCTTATTTTCTTCAACATTCTTGTAATGATTTTGCATCGTTGATCCTTGTAGACTTGCTCGATCTTTAACATGCCTTGTCCCTTTGAGAATACCCTATAAGACTTCCACACTTTATCTTTGGCAAAGTTACAAGTGACCTTTTTCTTTAGAAAATTTGTTGTGGGATTTTTATCAAGGGCATTTCGAGATAATTTCCGTGGACTTTTTGTCTAGGTTTATTCAATCTTGAAGTGTCCTCCAATTTCTCTAAAAGAATTTGTCATTGGCTTCTAATAGGAGATGTCCTTTGGAAATCTTTTCTTCAGACTTTTTGTCTGTGTCATTTCTTCAAACTTTTTGTCTATGAGCCATTACTTCAGATTTTTTTCTGCAAGGCATTTCTTCAGACTTTTTATCTACAAGCCATTACTTTAGACCTTTCTCTTCAGACAATTTGTTGTGTGCTTTTTGTCAAGGGCATTTCGAGACAATTTCCATAGACTTTTTGTCTGGGTTTATTCCATCCTGAAGTGTCTTTCAATTTCTTTGAAAGAATTCATCATTGGCTTCTAATAGGAGATGTCCTTCGAAAATCTTTTCTTCATACTTTTTGTTCACGTCATTTCTTCAAACTTTTTATTTGCGAGCCACTTTTTTAGACTTTTTGTTCGCAAGCCATTACATCAGACTTTTTGTCCGCATTATTTCTTTGGCTTTTCTACAAGTGTCCACACACCCTTTACAATGTTCAAAATATACCCTTCAGACTTTTTGCAATCTACCCTTCAGCTTTTCTGCAAGTGTCCACATTCCCTTTGTAACATTCAAAAGATACCCTTCAGACTTTTTGCAATGGTCCACTTGCCCTTCAAACTTTTTGAAAAGGTCCAATTGCCCTTCAAAACATTCAAAAGATACCCTTCAGACTTTTTGAAAAGGTCCACTTGCCCTTCAAAATGTTCAAAAGATACCCTTCAAACTTTTTGAAAAGGTCCACTTGCCCTTTGGATTTTTTGAAAATGTCCACTTGCCCTTGAGGGACTTGACAATTTTTTTGAAAGAGTTGTCCTTGCCATTCTTTCCAAAAGAATTCCTCTGAAGGAATTCTTCAAGACTATTCTGGGTTTTCCATTCTTCTAGACTTATCCCGATTGCCTCTTCTAAGTAAGAGAACTTCACAAACACGATTTACTCCACAAGTATGCTCAACTCAACCTTTGGCATTAATGCATGATCAATTTCAATCTCAATGACATCAAGGACATTAACCTTTGACATCAATGACAATTCCATGCTGCCTTAGATGAAAATGATAATTATTCAGTCCTCAGACTGCTTTCTGTATCATGATATCAAAGCTATCAACTGTCTTCTTGCTCAAATTTCCAACAATATCCCCTATTGTCATTGATGGCAAAACATCCTCAATGAGCAAAAACATTCTCAAAAGTCCCTTCATCTTCTGCTTGCTTGCTCTTATTCTGATTTCTCCCCCTTTGACATTAATGACAGAGAGTGTTTGCTAAACCAATAAGACACATTGTTGCTGAGTTGTTCTGATCCTTAGACCTATCTAGATAGAGCATTATGAAAAAGACTCCCCCTTGGATAATGCACACTGACCTAAACTATTCCTATGATTCTTCAGGCTTTTATATGCTTCAATCGATCTTAGATATAGCATTGGTCTGTGTTGATGCTATGGATTGCACCCTTAACAGGAGGCTAAGCTCCTGTCTTCCACGCGGCACAATGCAGACTCCCCTCTTGCTGTGGGTCTGGCAAAACTAAGAGGAGAATCTCTAGATAAGGGCTAGCTCCCTTTGATGCATCTTTGAGGTCCTATATTTTCTACTGCTAACAATGGGGGGGGTGAAAAGAGAGAAGGATTATTGAAAATAGAACCTAAAATAAATGGTGATGCACCAAAAATGGTTGATCTACTTAGCTTTGGCATACACTTTACACCAAGAACAAGCTGATATACACTTCATTTGATACGAGAAACTCTTCTGCATCAGTGAGCTAGGGGTCCTCTGGAGATATAGGGAGGAAGAACTACTAGAGGTGTTCTAAGACACACTATGGCAGCCTATTTACATGTGCCTCTACTCTGTTGTGGACACTTCTGGCTGACCTGCAAAAGGAGAACTCACAATACACTAGACATGCTGAAATCATTCTTTGAAAGCATGAAAGAAAATGACTTAACACAAGATAAAACCATAGACATGCAAAAGTGCAAATTTATAATAGAGATAAAAAATGTTATGTCTTGATTCAAGGTAAAATCCTATAGGGCTTTGCCATACAGCTGAGAGATGCCTTCTCAAATGAGAGATTACAATATATAAGAGAAAGAGGAAGCAATGGCACCCCATTTTTTGTAAGTGCCCCATGCTGCACTGAAAACATTGAAAAGAGGAAGTTGCTAAAAGAAAATGCTATGTCAGTTGCCAGTCTTGACTTTGGCATTCAAAAATTATTGTGAAAGCATGGGCCACACCCATTTGTCTACAAATCAGACCGCTTCTTAAAGACATTCACGTGGTTGTCTGCTCATCAATGTAAAGTGAGAAAAAAATAGGTTGCACCTTCACTATTTGTGCTCTTTGATGACCACTTGGTGGAGACTATTTCAACTGCTGGAATAACTCCTTGTGCTGACACCTTCTTTTACTACTATTGACCATTTTGGTCTTGTAGGCCAAAATCGGTCCCCCGTTTTTCCCTGTTGTTTTGAGCCAGTTCATTTTTTGATTTTGCACAAGTCTGGAAATTTCTACAGACTCTACAAGCCCATTTCTATAGACTCTACAGGCTGAGAACTACAGACTCTATAGGAAAGAGATAAGTCCCCAGCACTTAGGCGCAAAATGGACCATTCGATTGCCCTTGTAGAGGATAGTTTTTGGACCCAAGTCTCCTTGTAGAGGGTAGGGAACACTTGCAAAGGGACCAAAGAGAAGGCCAAAAGAGTAAGTTTTCTTCAGAGTTTTGTTTAAGGCAAAGGACAAGAATTTCTTTGGATAAAATGTCTGAAGGAATTCCTTCAGACATTTTGTCTGAAGAAATCCTTCAGAAGAAATCTCACAAAAATAAAAAGACAAAGGCATAAAGTGATTTCTTTTAGACTTTTGTCCGAAGGAATTCCTTCAGATAAAAAGTCTGAATAAATTTGGGAGAGGCTGCGGGAAAAAGCCTGAGAGAAAAACTCCAAAGGAAAGGAATGAGCGAGATAATTTTTACAGACTTTTTGTCCATGAGAAAAATGGCCGAAACAAAATCTTGACCAAAGAAAAGCTGAAGGAAAGGAAAAGACCAAGAAAATTCAAAGGGGTGACGAGCCCGAAGATGTCAAAATCAAGCATGGTGAACTAGTCGTTGGAAGTTTAAACACAATGACAGGTGTACAAACGTCAAATTTAAGGTGGTGAAATAGCCATTGATTTTGAAAAGGCTTAAAGAAGAGCCTAAGGAACTCAACAACCTGCCAAAAAGATAGCCCCGAGGGCTGAAGGAGATAGAGAAGACAAAACCAGGAAGAGACAAAGTGTAGAAATGAACAAATAGTCCAGGTGGCAAAGAGAGGTGTCGACTCAAGGATTTAATCCTACAGTTGGAATAATGCTTGCCAAGTGGTCATCAAACGGTGCAAATAGTAAGCAGCATGGCTTGTTTTCTCCACTTTGCATTTATGAGTAGACAAACGACATGACTATCTGAAAGGGAACAATTTATTTATAGAAAAGAGGCATGGCCCATGCTTTCACATTAATGTTTGAATGCCAAAGTCAAAGTAGGAGCCGACACAACATTATCTATCAAGCGGCTTCCTCTTCTTGATGCTCTCAATGCACATGGGCCAGCTTGTCAAAGGGTGCCAAAAGTCTTTTCTAGAAAGTGCCAAAGTTTTTCCTCTTCTCTCTATATATTGTAAACTTCTCATTTTGAGGAGGATCTCTCAGCCTATAAGGCAAAGCTCTGCCCAAAAAATCTCTGGGTTTGTAAGGCAGAACTCTGTCAAATTTTACCTTGAATCGAGACATAACATTTTTACCTCTATTTGAGCTTGCACTTTTGTATGTGTCTATGACTTTGTTCTGTGTTAAAGTCATTTTCCTTTATGCTTTCACAGGATGATTTTAGCATGTCTAATGCATTGTGAGTTTCTTATGCAGGTTTGCCAGAAGTGTCCCTAGAGGAGTGTAGGTGTCTGCAAATAGGCTACCATAGTGCATCTGAAGAAGCCTATGGTGGTTCTTCCTCCTTGTATATCCATAGACCCCTAGCTCACTGATGCAGAAAGATTTCTCATGTCAAATGAAGTGTATGGGAGCTTGTTCTTGGTGAAAAGTGTATATTCAGGCTGAGTAGATCAACTTTTTTGGTGTATCACCTTTTAGTTTAGGTTTAGGTTCTATTTTCAACATCCTTCTCCCTTTTCAACCCTCCCTTTTTACATTTATTTATTAGCAGTAGGAAATCCAGGACCTAAAAGATACATCAAAGGGAGCTAGCCCTTATCTAGAGACTCTCCCCCCAGTTTTGCCAGGCCCACAGGCAAGAGGGGAGTTTCCATTTTGATGAGTGGAAGGTAAGAGCTCAGCCTCCTCTCGAGGGTGCAATCCACTACATCAATAGTTTTTGGCACGCCTGATGGGACCAACTAGGACAAGTTGTGTCCAAAGAGTTGAAGAATTTTTGGTGTGTTCTTCAATCAACTAGCCTTTGGAGGCTTTTTCATCAACACCAATCACAACTCTGAGTTGAATCAGCTGGTTAAGTAGTTTTGGTGCCATCAAGAAATCTTATTTTTTGTATGTATAATCCCTTTACACAAAATCATGGGCTTTGTATTCCTTCATATGGTTTTAATCAAGCTCAAGATTTTCATGGAATCGCCTCAAGTAGCTCTCCTAGTTGCCCTTCAATAATAAGGGAAGTAGCACTAGAGTTTGAGAAGCAGGTGATGGAGATAGATAGATCAAATGAGCAGCATAGATATTAGTAAGAGCTGATGTACAAAGAGGAGTGTTTGGTCGGGCAAGCTCAGGCCTTGCAATCCATGGAGGAGGAGGTAGCAAAATGGAAGAGTCCATTCATTCAAGGTAGTCATCCTTATGTGCCCCCTCTTATTCTAAAGAAAGCCCCCTCTTGTGCACCAAATCCTTTCTATCAGATAACACTTGCTCATTCTAGCTCATCTAATGCATCAATCGATCCTGCTCTTAATCCCATGCGCCTAGCTTTCTAGCATGCCTCTCTTCAGGCAGCTCTTCCTGTACATAAGTAGACCCTCCCAAATCTTCCCCAACCTCCTCAAGTCTTTTAACATGATCTCAAAATTCCAAGTTAGAAGAAGGAAAATCATGAACTAGTTTGGGACCTTGAGGAAGACAAAGTTGTTGTTCTTCCCAAGGGAAAAGTTCCAATCCCAAGGTCATGAGCTGGAAGCAAACAATGGAATCATAGGGCAGGAAGGAGGAGGAGAAAGGTTTTGCTAAAAACCTTGAAGAAGATGAAGCTGCTCCTATTCATCATGATGATGATTGTGACCTCCAAAAAAGGCTCTTTCAAGAAGATATAGCCAAGAGAATTACAGAGTTGGAATCTAGAGCGAGATTCCTCAGCCATTGTGTGATGGATAGTTCAGACCAAATAGTAGATTCCATGTCCAAACACACCCCATCTACACACCCCCAAGAGATATATCAAGCCACACCTAATATAGATGAAGTGCTAGCCAAATGGAAAGAGGAGAATCATTCGATTCTAGCTCAAGGACTGCCTCCTCTTCCACATGGTTTTTTCACTTCATCCCTTCTCAAAAAGGAACCTATTTTGTAGGAGGCAAGTGAGGAGCAAAAGATCTAATTTGCAGCTTACCAGGAGGTTAACATGAGTGATAATGAAGAGGAAATCATCATCGATTCTCCTTGTGAAGACATCATCAACAATGGAGAAGACACAGGGCATGCATACATGTAAATGTTCTAGCAATATGAAGAGGAACATAAGCATGGTGAGCTCTCTCCTCCTTTATTTGATAAACTTCCTTGTTGCTTCAATGAAGAGGATGACTATGCCAAGGATGCTAAGTTAGAGGAGGATTAGATGGATGTCTTTGAACAACTAGAGACTCTTATCCTTGAGTGGGAAAAGGAAAGGCTTGCTCATCTTGAGGTAAGTCGTGAAGAAGAGAACCTTGAACAAGAAGGTGATGTTCTATGGGATGAGCAATCAATTTGTGATTCCATTTCAGACATCACAATAGTCACCCTTCTTCAAGAAGGCCATGAGGGAACAGAGGATGAGTTTGATAGGATCTTCAATGAAATAGAAGGGAACGGGTCAAACCATAATGCATTACAAAGGGACTATGCACATCAAAGGGCTTATGGTGATGAGCTAGTAGCCATTGATTTCTTGGTGAAAAACATTAGCATGAAGGACCAACATTCAACAAGATTCTAAGGACAAGAAGAGTACATATATGTTGGAAGCATGTTCGACTATGATCCACTCAGATGCAAGCCAATCGAGGTGGCAGGCAAGAGGAGTAGGTCACCAAGTCTCCATTCTGTTTAGCCACTTGTCTGGCACCATAAGTTTCCTTGCCAGAAAGGGGACTTACAAAATTTTCCCTTTGATCCAGGAGGGAGGCAAATATACCTGGTTAGCTGTACATAATAGTTTTCTTTCAATTTTCTTTCCCTATTTTTCCTAAGTGCAGTTTGCACAAGTAGTGTTTTTAGCCTTGTGTGTGTTTTCCTTTATGTTTGGGGTAAAAGCTTCATGATTGACTCTTGGATATCTCAAGGCTATTGTTAACTTTTTTTCAAAGTTGCATCTGATTCCATGCCCAATGGATTTTTAAGGCAACTAGTCTCTAAGCATAGCAGGCATGCTTCCCCTAGGAGTCACCAATTTGTTGACCATTTTGGTCTTGCAAGCAAAAATCGGTCCCCCCTTTTTCTCTGCTATTCTGAGCCAGTTCATTTTTTGATTTTACACAAGTCTAGAAATTTCTACAGACTCTGCAGACCCATTTTTATGGACTCTGCAGGATGAGAACTACGGATTCTATAAGAAAGAGACAAGTCCCCAGCACTTATGTGCAAAATGGACCATTTGGTTGCCCTTGTGGAGGACAGTTTTCAGACTCAAGTGCCCTTACAGAGGGCAGAGAACACTTGCAAAGGTACCAAAGAGAAGGCCAAAAAAGTAAGTTTTCTTTGGAGTTTTGTTTAAGGCAAAAGATGAGAATTTCTTCGAACAAAATGTGTGAAGGAATTCCTTTAGACATTTTGTTCGAAGAAATCCTTCAAAAGAAATCCCAAAAAAATAAAAAGACAGGCATAAAGGCATAAAGAGATTTCTTTCAGACTTTTGTCTAAAGGAATTCCTTCAGAAAAAAGTCTGAAGAAATTCGGGAGAGGCCGCGAGAAAAAATTTGAGAGAAAAACTCTGAAGGAAAGGAACGAGCGAGACAATTCTTACAAACTTTTTGTCTGTGGGAAAAATGGCTGAAACAAAAGCTTGACCAAAGAAAATTTGAAGGAAAGGAAAAGGCAGAGGAAATTCAAAGGGGTGACGAGCCCAAAGATGTCAAAATCAAGCATGGTGAACTAGCCATTGGAAGTTTAAATGCAGTGACGGGTGCATAGACGTCAAATTTAAGGTGATGAAATAGCCGTTGATTTTGAAAAGGCTTAAAGAAGAGCCCAAAGAACTCAGTGACCCACCAAAAAGATAGCCTCGAGGGCCAAAAGAGACAAAGAACACAAAACTAGGAAGAGACAAAGTGCAGAAATGAACAAACAGTCTAGGTGGTAAAGAGAGGTGTCAACTCAAGGATTTACTCCTGCAGTTGGAATAGTGATTGTCAAGTGGTCATAAAATGATGCAAACAATAAGTAGTGTAGTCTATTTTCTCCACTTTGCATTTATGAGTAGACAAACCATGTGAATATCTAAAAGGGAATAATCTATTTGCAAAAAAGAGGCACAACCCATACTTTCACATTAATTTTTGAATGCCAAAGTCAAAGTAGGAACTGACACAACATTATCTATCAAGCGGCTTCCTCTTCTCGATGCTCTGAACACACATGGGTCAACTTGTCAAAGGGTGCCAAAAGCCTTTTCTAGAAAGCACCAAAGTTTTTCCTTTTCTCTCTATATATTGTAAGATTCTCATTTTGAGGATTTCTCAGCCTGTAAGGCAAAGCTCTGCCCAAAAAATATCTGGGTTTGTAAGGCAGAACTCTATTGGATTTTACCTTGAATCGAGACATAGCATTTTTACCTCTATTTGAGCTTGCATTTTTGTATGTGTCTAGGCCTTTGTTCTATGTTAAGTCATTTTCCTCTATGCTTTAATAGGATGATTATAGCATGTCTAGTGCATTGTGAGTTTCTTATGCAAGTTTGCCAGAAGTGTCCCTAAAGGAGTGTAGGTGCTTGCGAATAGGCTGCCATAGTGCATCTAAAGATGCCTCTAGTAGTTCTTCCTCCCTGTATATCCATGGACCCCTAGCTCACTGATGCAAAAAGATTTCTCATGTCAAATGAAGTGTATGGGAGCTTGTTCTTGGTGAAAAGTGTATGCTCGGGCTGAGTAGATCAACTTTTTTGGTGTATCACCTTTTAGCTTAGGTTAGGTTCTATTTTCAGCATCCTTCTCCCTTTTCAACCCCGCCTTTTTTCATTTATTTGTTAGCAGTAGGAAATCCAAGACCTAAAAGATACATCAAAGGGAGATAACCCTTATCTAGAGACTCTCCCCCCAATTTTTCCAGGCCCAAAAGCAAGAGGGGAGTTTCCATTTTGACACGTGAAAGGCAGGATCTCAGCCTCCTATCGAGGGTGCAATCCACTACGTCAACGACTACCTAGACTGTTTTGTCTACATTTGCACTTGGCTCCTCGGGCTCCTTTCTTGGTGGGTCATTGAGTTCACTCTTGACCTTTGTCTTTTTCCAGTTTTTGTCTTTTTTTGGCCCTTTTGATGCTTAGGGCTATCTTCTATCAATCTTTGGCTCTTCGGGCTCCTTCCTTAGTGGTCTCCTCCTTTTGGCCTTAAGCCCTTTGAATTCCTTTGGATTCACACTTAATCATTTAAAGATCAATGGTTACTTAACTACCTCAAAGTTGACATTCGTGCATCCATCGTGATTTGAAAGCCAACAACTATTCCCTTGTCTTGAATTTGACGTCTGCGAGCCCGTCACCCCTTTAGTAATTCCTTCAGCTTTCTTTCCTTTGGCCTTTTCTTTGTTTGGGTCTCTATCGTTGAACCCTCCCAAAGGGAAGGTGTCCCTTCAGGGCTTGGAGAAAGGTCCCTTTTGGCAGCCGATAGTCCCTCACAAGGGTGCTTGCCCTTCGGGATCCTTCAGGCTTTCTTGGCCTCTCAATTCCTTCGAACATTTTGTCTGAAGGAAATGTTCTCTTTATGTTTTGCCACTTGCTTTCTTTCGATCGGGCTTTCCCTTCGGGAAAATTTCTTCGAACAAAATGTTCAAAGGAATTCCTTTGGACTTTTGTCTAAAAGAATTTGCCCTTGCCATTTTGCCACAGATTTCTTTCTGAAGGGTTTTCTTCCATTTGGTTTTTTGCCTTGTGGATTTCTTTGGACAAATTGTCTGAAGGAATTCCTTCGAGCATTTTGTATGAAGGAATTGATCCTTTGAATTTCCTTGTCTTTTCCTTTGGACAAAATGTCTGAAGGACTTTTGACCTTTGCCTTCGATTCTTTCAAATTTATTCCTCAGACAAAAGTCCAAAGAAAATTCTTCCTTTTGCCTTATCCACTTTCCCGAAGGTATTTACTACCTTCTGCAAGGGCTGCTTGGTCTCCAAAATTGCCTTTTGAAAGAGTTACAAAGGTCCTACTTGTCATCTGGGTGCCCCCCGCAAGGGCACCTACCCTTTGATCTTTTGGAGGTGATCCTTTGGCCCTTTGAACTTGGTTCATTTTGCTGATAAAAAGCCTTCAGAAGTGGCTTGCATAATCTCTCCTTCCAACCCTGCCTATATTCTTCATACCAAATGCTTGAAGTTAAGCCTTTTGCATGCCAAGAAAAAAATGAGTTTTAAGAGCATATTTTTGCATTATCCTTTATGTCTGGGCATGAAAATTGAAAGAAAAGAAAATGGAGACTGATTTTTTGCCCATGAGACCAAAAATGGTCAACAATCTGAAAGACCAATCAATAATAGATGAGCATAGAAATCTAGATCCAACATACCTTAGTCTATTCCTTAACATCATATGACAAACGATGTGTAAGGTACATGGCAGATTGCCTTCACTCTTAATCTTGGAGCTTAATAAGATGCATGCAATGCTCCCCCTGGACTTCTAACCTATCACAAGAGGCTAGTGATATAGGGTGGGAGCTACAACTCCCAACTTCTCTCTCAGATACTCGAATTGCTCCTTAGGAAGAGGGTTGGTAAAGATATCTGCAATCTAATCCTTGGTTGGCACATATTCCATTGTGACCTCTTGACTTGATACCTTTTCTTTAAAACAATGATATTTTATGGAGATATGCTTGGTTCTGGAATGCATCATTAGATTCTTGGATAGATTTATGAAACTTGAATTATCACAATAAATAGAGATAGGTGCTTGATATTCTACCTTTATGTCCTTGAGAGTTTGCTTCATCCATAAGACTTGAGTGCAACAAGCATTTGCTATGACATACTCTACTTTAGTTATAGAGGGTGTAATCAATTCTTACTTTTTACTTAGCCAAGACACAAGTCTATTACCCAAAAAGAATGCACCACCACTTGTGTTTTTTTTGTCATCCACACTTTCTACCCAATCAACATTAGTATATGCAACCAAAGTAAGATCCTTGCTAGTTGGGCACCACAGCCCATACTCTATTGTGCTTTTGATGTACCTAAAAATTCTTTTTACAGCATTAACATGTGATTCTTTGGGGGTTACTTGATATCGTGCAACCATGCATATTGCTTGCATGATGTCTGGTCTTGATGCTATTAGATAAAATAGGTTACCAATCATTGATCTATATAGCATATTATTTACATCAGGAGACTCATCTTCCTTGCTTAGCTTACATCTAGTCATCATGAGAGTACCAACTAGTTTGTTATCCTCCATTCCAATTTTTTTGAGCATCTCCCTTACGTACTTTGCTTGATATATGAATATCCCTTCATTAGTTTGTGTAATTTGTAAACCAAGGAAGGAGAGTTCTCCTAGCATTGACATTTCAAACTCATTTTGCATTTGCATGGCAAATTCTTTGCACATGTTACTATCACCACCTCTAAAGATAATATCATCCACATATACAACAACAATCAACATACGCTCACCTTCTGATTTAAAGTACAAATTGTTTTCTGTGCACCTTTTTCTAAAACCTTGTCATTGCAAGTATTGATCCAATCATGAATACCATGCTCTTGGTGCCTATTTCAGATCATATAGAGCTTTCTTTAGTTTGCACACATAATTTTCTTCCTCTACTAACTAAAATCCTTCTAGTTGTTCAATGTATACCTCTTCTAAGTTCCCATGTAGGAATGTTGACTTCACATTCATTTGATACACTTTGAATTTCTTGTGAACAGAGAATGTCAAGAACATTCTAATAGCTTTTAGTCTTGCCACAGGAGCAAATGTTTCTTCGAAATCTATGCCTTCTACCTATGCATATCCTTTGCACACTATTCTAGCTTTGTTTCTTATGACTGCTCCATCTTCATTGAGTTTGTTTTTATAAACCCACTTAGTTCCTATTACATTCTTGTTTGAGGGTCTAGGAACCAATTTCCAAGTTTTATTCTTTTTAATTTGGCTGATTTCTTTTTCCATGCCTGTTAGCCAATTTTCATCTTTGTTGGCTTCATTGAAGGTCTTAGGCTCAATTTCTAAAAGTAGAGAAAAGTTTACTTGCTCCTTGTTTGTTACAACTCTTCTCTTAGTCTAAGCACCCTCATCTTTGTTGCCAATTATTTGCTCCTTGGGATGTTATTTTTGAACAAACCTTACAGATCCCTTTTTACTCTTTTCTTCCTCCTCTTCACTATCTTCTACTTCATTTTTTGCTCTTTTTGATTCTTCAATTCTGATCTCCTCATTTGGCTCAACTTGTTTGAATCCTTCTTCTACCTTGACGCTGATGCTTTCAACTATTTTATGCAACCATCTGTTGTAACACACATAAGCTTTGCTGTGAGTGGAGTATCCAAGAAAAATTCCTTCATCACATCTTGACTTGAAACTTCCCAATTTGGCCTCTTTTCTTATGATGTAGCACTTGCTTCCAAACACTCTGAAATATTTTACGGATGCAAGTTTTCCAAACCACAGTTCATATGGGGTTTTATCACTCTTTACCCTAAGTTGAACTCTATTTAGGATATATATTGTTGTTTGAACTACCTCTTTCCAATATCCATCAGGAAGTTTTGCCTCTTTTAACATTATTCTGGCCATATCCTTCACAGTTCTATTTTTTTCTTTCTATAACTCCATTTTATTATGGAGTACATGTAGTAGAGTATTGTCTCTTAATCCCATGTTTCTCACAATATTCTACAAACTATTAGTGGTGAATTATCCACTTTTGTCTGATCTTAGACACTTGTTTTTTCTTCCTATTTCATTCTCAACCATGGCCCTGAAGATCTTGAATCTCTCAAAGGCTTGTGATTTTTCTTTCAAGAAAGTTACCCATGTCATCCTTGAGAAGTCATATACAAATAGCATAAATTAGTATACACCTTTCAATCTTTTTGTCCTAGTAGGACCACATAAATCTGTATGAACTACTTGTAGGGGTTTTGAGGTCATATATTCTTTTGTTTCAAATCTGACCCTTTTCTGCTTTCCTAGTTGGCACGCTCTGCATGTGACGTTTGCAGGTTTGAAAATTTTGGGCATATGTCTAACACACTTGTTAGAGCTTACCTTGACTAGATTGTCAAAGTTGACATGACCCATTCTTTTATGCCATAACCAGCGCTCATCAACTTTTTCCATGAGACAACTTGCATCATTTTCTTCAATTAGGTTGTATATGTTGCTTTCAATTTTTCTTCCTTATGTAACGGTTTTTCTAGATATTTTCAATTTACAACCTTCAACATTAAATGTGACTTCATAACCATTATCACACATCTGACGTACACTTAACAAATTATGTTTAAGTCCTTTAACATACAAGACGTCATGTGTAGGAAGCTTGTCATCTATGTGCAAGGTTCCTTTGCCTCTTATTCTAAGTATAGTGTTATCACCCAGACTGATAGTCCCTTCGTTGCATTTGCTTAAATTGGTGAATTTGCTCTTGTCCCCAGTCATATGCTTTGAGCAACCGTTGTCTATGACCCACAAGTTCACTTTTGGTGATGATATACAACAATGTTGCAGAGAGTCTTGAGGAGTCCAAATATTTATTTTTAGTGTATATAATTTGTAAAACCATCATGTAAGGTTTTAGAATATTGTAAATCCATTTTGGGTTTACCCATCCAGGTTGATTAGAAACTTTTTTTTCTGTGCTCTTAGCTTGAAGCTTGTAGTCTTTTGTCTCTGTTAGGATTGGAGCTCCTTTTTGGTTCCCATGTGCTATTGTTATTGGTTATTCTATTGATTTCCATTGACCTACCTAGACACATGATATATGCACATACAAATGTTGGGCCTTCACTCCACTCATATCAATGGTACAATGTGGCATCTACATATTTGATCATGATAAATCTAGGTTATATTATTTTATGATCAATTTTCATTATCATGTTTGCGCTTATGCTCTTTGACATGGAGTGCTGTTGGAGCAGTCAAGGATTGATCTTTCACCTTCCATGTCATTTTGGGTCTCTCATTTACCTTTCTCTTCTCTTTAAAAGTTGTCTTTGAAACTCTATTCTCATTTAAAAACCTATCTTTGCCTAAACTATACTTTCTTTTTATTGTAATGTTAGCTCTACAAAACTTAGCTATATGTCTAGAATTATTGCAATTATAACATATTAAATTTGAATCTATCAAAGGAGCAAATGAATTACTAATAGAAAAAATAAATCTTTTATTAAGAAAGACTCTACAATTAACAACCCTATGACCAAACTTATTACAGCTAAAATAATAACCATAAAAGGAAGGAGCGTACCTGGTCATATCGTTCTCTGGTGCATTATATCAAAAACTTTTACCTTTCTATTTTTTCAAGTTTGCCACTTTAAAGAATATTTTTGCATCTTTCCTTGGATTAGTCTTTATGTCTTTTTTGGTCTTTGCCTTTGTTGCTTCTTTGTTGTTCATAGCTTTTGCTTCTCCTCCTTTCTTGAAGTTATCATACAAGTTCATTGATGTACAAACCGAGGTTCTTTTTTCTTTATCGTATCCAAGACCTAACTTTTCATTTGAAGGCTTTTGTGCACTGATCAGTTCACTAAGAGCTTATGATCCTTTCATCAGCTTTAAGCTTTTGCTTATATGGTCTCTTGCCTTCTCAAGTTCTTTCCTTAAGGATACTGCTTCTACTTCAAGTCATGCATTTGTTGGATTTTGATTGGAGATCTATTTTGATGACTACTTCTACTATTCTGTTGGCTTCCTCAACTTGAGTTTTTAGCGTCACAATCATTTGCTTAGCCTTTTCAAGCTCCTTTTCATGCCTCTTCTATGTTGAGTTTTCTTTTCTCAGATTTTTGATCTCTTCAAGAGCACACACCAGTTCACCTTCAAGATCAATCTCACCTTCTCCTTCATCACAATCTTCATCTTCATTTTGTTCTTGATTCAAGGAAGTGATTTCTTCTACTATAAATAGGAACTCATTTCCCTCAGCTAGAAAGGCACAACCATTCTCATTGTTAGAGCTGTCACTGTTACTTTCTCCTACTGAGTCACTTTCTTCTTTTATATAGAACCCCCTTTTGTTCTTGAAGAAGTTTTTCTTCTTAGCATAATGTGGTTTTACCTTTTTGACATTTTCAACTTGCTCGGTGTTGTCCTTATTGAATGGACATTTTGTAGTAAGTGTCCTACCTTACCACAGTTAAAACATTTGAATGGAAGTTTTCCTTTATACTTGATCCTCTCTTCAGTATTCTAACAAAATTTGCTTTTTCACCATCAGTATCTTCAAAATTGAGCATAGAGGTTTCTTCTTTTGCAGATTTTACTACTTTGAAGGTCGCTTCTCTCTTGACTGTGTCTGTCTCTCCCATCCTCATTTCGTAGGCTATGAATGTTCCATGTAGTTCATCCATGGTAAGCTTGTCCAAATCTTTGGCTTCTTAAATGGCTAAAATTTTGGAGTCATATTTTGATGGAAGGGATCTTAGAACCTTCTTGACAATAGTTGATTCTTTTATTGTTTCTCGAAGTCCTCTTATGGCATTGACTATCTCATCTACCCTGAGGAGGTAGTCCGCTATCTTTTCTTCTTCATTCATTTTCAAGCTTTCAAACTATCCTTTGTGCATTTGTAGCTTGGCCTGTTTCACTTTAACATCTCCTTCATAGATACTTTTCAACTTATTTTAGATGTCTTTTACACTCTGACAGTGCATAACTTTGACAAACTCAGAGTTTGACAACCTACAAAGAATAGCATTCTTGGCTTTGGCATTGTTTTCATAAGCCTTTTTGGCCACCTGATCAGCAGGAGTTACAAAAAGAGTTGTGTAACCATTTACCACTAACATCCATACATCAAACCCTAGGGAAGACAAATATGCTTCCATTCTTATGCTCTGAAAACCAAATCATAGTCGGATCTACAATGTGTTCCATGTTTTATACTTCAAAAAGGCACTAAGGCAACGTAAACTCCTATATAATGATCACTTTTGGATGATGAGGGCAAGCTGATTTTGATTCTATAATCTATCGTAGAGGTTAGAGAAAGGAAGTTGAGGAACAAGAGCATCATGAAGTATTTAGTTCGTTGGAAGGATCTACCTATTGAGGATGCTACATGGGAAGGGGCAACTATTTTGCAATATCCTAGCTTGCAATTGCTTGGGGACAAGTAATTTTGAGAGGGGAGGACTGTAATGTCCCATTCTCAGGATTAGTGTCATATGAAGACCCTTAACCTATTCTATGGTTTTCCACAGGCCAAGAGGATGAGGAAAAGGGAAACATCATTTTGGTGAGATAAGTTAGCCAAAAAATAATTTATAGTTGGCAACTTATGTTTAAATTTAAAATAAAGGAGACTTTCTAATTAGAGTAAGTCAACACTTAATTAGAAATTAAAAAGTCACTTTATGAATTATAGTAAATAACCCCCCACTTGGAGTGCCCCACATTGGAGATTGAGTTGGGGAAAATGTATAAAAGAAGATGGAGGGGTTCATTTGTGGGATCTATGATTCATCTATCACTTGATTTTGTGAGTTGAAAACCCTTCAGCTATTGAGGATGAAAACTTTCTTTGGAAATTAGATATTGGGGATGAAAAAATCCTTAGCTTCTGTTGGTGGCTTCATTCAGGGGTCACGATTGAGTGAAAAGTCATTGAACACTGGTTAGAGCATCAATTTTTGGTTGGCACATTAGTTGGAGGGTTGTTTGGGGTTGACAACTTGTTGGAGGGCTCTTTGGCATGTTTACATGATCCTTTAGAGGGTTGATATCACTCAACGAAGCTAGTTTTGAGGGTTATTCAGCTTGTGGTTTCATCTTGGGCTTGCCCAAGGTAGCTTTGTGCTTATTACAACATCAATTTCTCAGCTAGTTGGTCAATTATGGTTGAAATTGCATTGGTATGATCTGTTGTAAATTAATTAATTTACAGCCTAAAAATATTTTATCAAAAAATTAGATTTGAAGTTGTAAGGATTCTATTTGTGAAATATGTTTTCTTAATTGTCTGAGGGTTTCTATGTGGATTGTATTTTTTCCTATAGTGTTTTATGGATCATTTTTAATTTTTTTAAATTTCACATTAGGGTTTAAATACAATTTCAGAATTTCATTAATCTACCTTAAAAAGGGATATTTCACACCATTTTTCAAAAATACCATAGGTTGACGAAGTGGATTGCACCCTCGATAGGAGGCCGAGCTCCTGCCTTCCACACGCAACAATGAAAACTCCCCTCTTGCTTGTGGGCCTGGCAAAACTAGGGGAGAGTCTCTAGATAAGGGCTAGCTCCCTTTGATGTATCTTTTAGGTCCTGAATTCCCTACTGCTAACAAATAAATGGAAAAAAGGGGGGGTTGAAAAGGGAGAAAGATGCTAAACATAGAACCTAAGCCTAAACTAAAAAGGTGATACACCAAAAAAGTTGATCCACTCAGCCTGAACATACACTCTTCACCAAGAACAAACTCCCATACACTTTATTTGACACGAGAAATCCTTTTGCATCAATGAGCTAGGGGTCTACGGATATACAGGGAGGAAGAACTACTAGAGGCATCCTCAAACACACTATGGCAGCCTATTCGTAGGCACTTACACTCCTCTAGGGACACTTTTGGTAGACCTGCAAAAGGAAAACTCACAATGCACTAGACATGCTAAAATCATCCTGTGAAAGCATAAAGGAAAATGACTTAACACAAAATGAAAATATAGATATATGCATGAGTGCAAGTTCAAATGGAGGTAAAAAATGCTATGTCTTGATTTAAGGTAAAATCTGGCAGAGTTCTGCCTTACAAAACCCATATATTTTTGGGTAGAACTTTGCCTTACAGGCTAAGAGATCTTTTCTCAAAATGAGAAGTTTACAATATATAAAAAGAGAAGAAGTAAAGGCACTTCTTTGAAAAAGACTTTTGGCACCCTTTGGCAAGCTAGCCCATGTGCGTTGAGAGCATCGGGAAGAGGAAGCCACTTGATAGATAATGTTGTGTCAGCTCCTACTTTGACTTTGGCATTCAAACATTAATGTGAAAGCATGGGTTGCACCTCTTTTCTATAAACATACTGCTTCCTTTTAGATATTCATGTAATTTGTCTGCTCATAAATGCAAAGTGGGGAAAATAGGCCACACCGCTTACTATTTGTGCCATTTAATGACCACTTGGTAGGCATTGTTCTAACCACTAGAATAGTTCCTTCCCCTTTGCCACCTAGGCTATTTTGTCCATTTCTACACTTGGTTCTTTTGTCTCTTCCTTGTTTTGTCTTTTCTGGCTCCTTCAACCCTCGAGGCTATCTTTGTGGTGGGTCATTGAGTTCCTTGGGCTCTTCTTTAAGGTTTTCAAAATCAATGGCTCTTTCACCACCTTAAATTTGATGTCTGTACACCTGTCACTAGGCATTTGAACTTCTAATGACTAGTTTGCCATGCTTGATTTTGACGTCTTTGGGCCCGTCACCCCTTGGAATTTCTTTGGCCTTTTCCTTTCCTTCAGCGTTTCTCTGGTCAGGATTTTGTTTTGGCCATTTTCTCATGGACAAAATGTCTGCAAGAATTGTCTTGATCACTTCCTTTGAAGTTTTTTCTCAGGCTTTTTTCCCGTGGCCTCTCCCAAATTTCTTCAGACTTTTTGTCTGAAAGAAATCATCTTATGTCTTTTGCCTTGGTCTTTTCCTTTGGTGGGATTTTATTTCGAAGAATTTCTTTGAACAAAATGTCCAAAGGAATTCCTTCAGAGATTTTGTCTGAAGAAATTCTCTTGTTCACTTTTTCGAAGGAATTCCAACTTGCCTTGTGCATTTTTCTAAAGGAATTCCAACCCTTTCGGCTTTCTCTTTGGTCCCTTTGAAAGTGTTCCTTGCCCTTCGCAAGGGCACTTGAGTCCAGAGCTACCCTCCACAAGGGCACTTGAATGGTTTCTTTTGTGGCTAAGTGTCAAGAACTCATCTCTACCTGTAGATTCCATAGAAACACTTGCATAGTCTATAGAAATTTCTTGCAGAGTCTGTAGAAACTTCCTGCAGAGTCTGTAGAAAAGCTTGTAGAGTCCGTAGAAATGCCTGTAGAGTCTATAGAAACACCTATAGAGTCTGTAGAAACACCTGCAGAGTCTGTAAAAACTCTTTGCAGAGTCCATAGAAAACAAGACTTGTGAAAAAAATCTAATTTTAGACTGGCTTAGAATAATAGGGGAAAAAAAGGGGGACTGATTTTGGCCTGCAGGACCAAAATGGTCAAGAAATTAGCAACTCCCAGGGGAAGCATTCCTATTATGCTTAGAAGCTAGTTGCCTTATAATCCATTGGGCACAGAGTTAGAATGTAGCTTTGAAGAAAAGTTAACAATACCCTTGAGATATCCCATAATCAATCATGAGCTTTTACCCCAGACACAAAGGAAAACACACACAAGGCTAAAAAACACTACTTGTGCAAAATGCACTTAGGGAAAATAGGGAAAGAAAAATACTATGTAAAACTAACCAGGTATATTTTCCTCCCTCCTGGATCAAATGGAAAATTTCTTAAGTCCCTTTCCTGGCAAGGAAACTTATGGTGCCAAATAAGTGGCTGAATGGAATGGAGACTTGGTGACCTGCTCCTCTTGCCTGCCACCTTGATTGGCTTGCATCTGAGTGGATCAGAGTCAAAAATGCTTCCAACATATATGTACTCTTCTTATCCTTGGAATCTTGTTGAATGTTGGTCCTTCATGCTGATGCATTTCACTAAGAAATTAATCACTACTGGCTCATCACCATAAGCCCTTTGATGTGCATAGTCCCTTTGCAATGCATTATGGTTTGACTTGTTCCCTTTTGTTTCATTGAAGATCCTATCAAACTCATCCTCTACTCCCTTAAGGCTTTCTTAAAGAAGGGTGATTGTTGTGATGTCTGAAATGGAATCACAAACTGATTGCTCATCCCATAGAACATCACCTCTTTGTTCAAAACTCTCTTCTTTAAGGCTTTCTTCAAGATGAGCAAGCCTTTCCTTTTCCCGCTCAAGGATCAAAGTCTCTAGTTGTTCAAAGACATCCATCTAATCCTCCTCCAAATTAGGCTCCTCAGCATAGTCATCCTCCTCATCAAAGCAACAAGGAAGCTCATCAAACAAAGGAGGAGAGAGCTCACCATGCTTACATTCCTCTTCATATTACTAGAACATTTGCATGTATGCATGCCGTGTGTCTTGTCCATTGTCAATGATGTCTTCACAAGGAGCATCGATGATGATTTATTCTTCTTTGACATTCATGATAGCCTCTTGAGAAACTATAAATTGGATCTTTTCTTTCTCACTCACCTCCTGCAAAATAGGTTCCTCCTTGAGAAGGGTGAAGTGGAAAAACCATGTTAAAGAGGAGGCAGTCCTTGAGCTAGAATCGAATGATTCTCCTCTTTTCATTTGGACAACACTTCATCTATATCAGGTGTGGCCTGATATATCTCTTGGAGGTGTGTAGATGGGGTGTGTTCAAACATGTCCATCACACGTTGGCTAAGGAATCTCACTCTGGATTCCAACTCTGTAATTCTCCTGGCTATATATTCCTGGAAGAGCCTTTCCTAGAGGTCATAGGAATCATCATGATGAGTAGGATCAGGTTCATCCTTTTTAAGGATTTGAGCAAAACATTTCTTCTCATCCTTCCTACCCCATGATTCCACTATTTGTTTCCAAGTCAAGATCTTGCTATCATGTTGAGAGACCTGAAGAAGTTGAGGAAGACTAGGAAGGGTCTGCTGATGCACAAGAAGAGCTGCTTCAATTGAAAATGTATTTAGCATGTATAATCCCATTGCTCAGAACCATGGACCTTGTTTTCTTTCATGTAGTTTTGATCAAGCTCAGGCTATTCATAAAATCACCTCAAATAGCTCTCCTGATTACCCTTCAACAATGAGGGAAGTAACACGGGAGTTTGAGGTGGTTCCATGACAACCTGAGCTTCACCAAAGTTATAAAAAAAATGTGATTTCTTGATGGCACCAAGACTACTTAACCAGTTGATTCAACTCAGAGTTACCATTGGTGTTGATAAAAAAGCCTCCAAAGGCTGGTTGGTTGAAGAACACACCAAAAATTCTTCAACTCTTTGGACAAAACTTGTCCTAGTTAGTCCCATCGGGCATGCCAAAAACTATTGATATAGTGGATTGCACCCTCGATAGGAGGCTGAGCTCCTACCTTCCACATGCAACAATGGAAACTCCCCTCTTGTTTGTGGGCCTGGCAAAATTGGGGGGAGAGTCTCTAGATAAGGGCTAGCTCCCTTTGATGTATCTTTTAGGTCTTGGATTTCCTACTGCTAACAAATAAATGGAAAAAAGGGAGGGGGGTTGAAAAGGGAGAAAGATGCTCAAAACAGAACCTAAACCTAAACTAAAAAGGTGATACACCAAAAAATTTGATCCACTCAGCCTAAACATACACTCTTCACCAAGAACAAGCTCCCATACACTTCATTTGACATGAGAAATCCTTCTGCATCAGTGAGCTAGGGGTCCGTGGATATACAGGGAGGAAGAACTACCAGAGGTGTCCTCAAACATAGTATGGTAGCATATTTGTAGGCACCTACACTCCTCTAAGGACACTTCTAGCAGACCTACAAAAGGAAAACTCACAATGCACTAGACATGCTGAAATCATCCTGCAAAATCATAAAGGAAAATGACTTAACACAAAATGAAAACATAGACATATGCGTGAGTGAAAGTTTAAATGGAGGTAAAAAATGCTATGTCTTGATTCAAGGTAAAATCTGACAGAGTTCTGCCTTACATACCCAGATATTTTTGGGCAGAGCTTTGCCTTATGGGCTAAGAGATATTTTCTCAAAATGAGAAGTTTACAATATATAGAAAGAGAAGAAGTAAAGGTGCCTCTTTGAAAAAGACTTTTGGCACCCTTTGACAAGCTGGCCCATGTGCATTGAGAGCATTGGGAAGAGGAAGCCGCTTGATAGATAATGTTGTGTCAGCTCCTGCTTTGACTTTGGCATTCAAACATTAATGTGAAAGCATGGGCCATGCCTCTTTTCTACAAAAAAACTACTTCCTTTCAGATATTCATGTGGTTTGGCTGCTCATAAATGCAAAGTGGAGAAAACAGGCCATGCCACTTACTATTTGCACCATTTGATGACTACTTTACAGGCACTATTCCAACCTCTAGAATAACTCCTTCCCCTTTGCCACCTGGGTTGTTTTGTCCATTTTTGTACTTGGTTCTTTTTTCTCTTCCTTACTTTGTCTTGTCTGGCTCCTTCAGCCCTCGGGGCTATCTTCGTGGTGGGTTGTTGAGTTCCTTGGGCTCTTCTTTAAGCTTTTAAAAATCAACAGTTATTTCACTGCCTTAAATTTGACGTCTTTGCACCCATCACTGGGCATTTGAACTTCTAACAGCTAGTTCATCGTGCTTGATTTTGATGTCTTTGGGCCCATCACCCCTTGGAATTTCTTTGGCCTTTTCCTTTTCTTCAGCTTTTCTCTAGTCAGGCTTTTGTTTCAGCCATTTTCCCATGGACAAAATGTCTACAAGAATTGTCTTGATTGTTTCCTTTGAATTTTTCTCTCAGGCTTTTTTCCCACCACCTCTCCCAAATTTCTTCAGACTTTTTGTCTGAAGGAATTCCTTCAGACAAAAGTCCGAAAGAAATCATCTTATGTCTTTTGCCTTGGTCTTTTCCTTTGGTGGGATTTTCTTTCAATTAATTTCTTTAGATAAAATGTCTAAAAGAATTCCTTTGGACATTTTGTCCAAAAAAATTGTCTTGGTCACTTTTCTGAAGGAATTCCAACTTGCCTTGTGCATTTTTTTGAAGGAATTCCAACCCTTTCAACCTTCTCTTTGGTCCCTATGAAAGAGTTCCCTACCCTCTGCAAGGGCACTTGAGTCTAGAATTTCCCTTCTCAAGGGAACTTGAATGGTTTATTTTGTGCCTAAGTGTCAAGAACTCGTCTCTGCCTACAGAGTCTATAGAAACACCTATAGAGTTTGTAGAAATTTCTTGCAGAGTCCATAGAAACTTCCTGCAGAGTCTGTAGAAAAACCTGTAGAGTCCGTAGAAATGCTTGCAGAGTCTATAGAAATGCCTGTAAAGTCTGTAGAAACTTTTTGTAGAGTCCATAAAAAATAAGACTTGTGCAAAAAATCAAATTTTGGACTGGCTTAGAACAGCAGGGGAAAAAAGGGGGGACCGATTTTAGCCTACAGGACCAAAATGGTTAACACAATAAAATGTCTATTTTTCTTGTTCTTTGAGAGTGTGTGCACGATGAAATATAACACATAATCATCAAATTCACCCATTTTTGCAACCAATTTAGTTGATCATTGTGCTCACTTGTATAATTTAAAAAAAAACACTTGTT
The DNA here is from genome assembly GCA_037957365.1 of Torreya grandis. Lineage (NCBI taxonomy): Eukaryota > Viridiplantae > Streptophyta > Pinopsida > Cupressales > Taxaceae > Torreya > Torreya grandis. The sequence goes on from JARHVA010002587.1 coordinate 42,881, forward strand.
GCTTATAATTGTCATTTTGAGATGAAATATATCAGTTTCACTATTTTTGTTTTTGACATGCAATGTTGAGATTATACATAGTACAAATATTATTATGTTTTCAATGTTCATTTCATGAATATGGATATCTTTAGCATGTTCAATGATGCCTCATTTTGAAAAAAAATATAAAATGTCTATTTTTCTTTTTTTGAGAATATATATGATATCTAACACATAATCATCAAATTCACCCATTGTTGCAACAAGTGTAGCTGATCACAGTGCTTGCTTGTATAAGTTTTCACCCATGAAGTTATGACCATTTAAAATGATTCTCAATTGAATCACCTATAGGATGACATGGTATCCAGTCTAACGTTTTGAACCCATTTTAGAAGCAAACAAAGAGCAAGTATTGGGGATGGTGATGATGGAGGACCTCCATCTTCTTCTTCCTCAAAATCAAGATCATCAAAATTGGAGAAGTCCTCTTATGCACTAAATAAAGTTTGGGAAGGGGGGATAAATTTTGGTTGACAAGTCTCTCAAATCGAACACTTATAGCAATATTTGGCTTGTGTGTGTTAGGATCAAATAATATATATCTCATTATACCTTTTGGGTAACCAAAAAAAATGGAAGTCTTACTTTGATTTTGCATTGCCTTGCTTTCGTTGTTGGAATGTGTTCCCAAGCATGACACCCAAATACTTTGAGATTGTCTATCAAAGGCTTTCGCCCACTACAAGCTTCCTCAAGAGTATTCCCTTGTACTAATTGATGAGGTGTGTGGTTCTTAAAATAATAGACGTAGTCAATGGCTTTGACCTAGATTTGTGGAGACAAATCCCTTGACTAAATCATGTAGTTTTCCATCTCCTTTAGAGTATGATTTTTCCTTTCATTAATGCCTTTCTATTTTTGGCAATATGACATTGTGTTAAACATTTTTGCACCATGTTAGATGTAAAATTATTCAAACTTGCCTTTGACATATTCACCACATTATCTATCCTTAGTACCCTGATGAACTTCCTAGATTGTTTTCTGACTAAGGCTTTGAATTCCACAAATTTATAAAAAGCCTCATTCTTATTCCTTGTGAAGTAAACCAATGTTCTTTTGGAGAGGTCATTAATAAAATTAAGCAATTATCCAAACCTCTCATAGGATAGGGTTGTTGAGGTCTTGAAATGTCACTTTGAACAAGCTGGAAAATGTCTAATGCTCTCTATGCTTGTTGTCAACCTGGAGTTGCACCCTGAATCGAAGACGTGCATGAAATGGCCAATCTTCTATCTGGTTAAAACAATGGGATCTTCTCATGAGGGTGGGTGCCTCAATGGTGATAAGAACCTCTAGAGAAGATTGGTTCTTGTAAGATGTATCAATGAGGATCTCTACTCTGTGCTGCAGACTACCATGGAAAAGGGAGAAGGAAACTTTAAGGGGAAATCCTACCTAATAACGGTGATACACCAAAATATTGATCCACTCTACTTGAAACCTTGAACACTAAACAAACAAGGGAAAAGGAAGACATTTGATTTTAATCGACCGCTATGCATAAGTATTTCATGAGAAGGTTCGATCCAATGACCAAAACATGAGGTAAAATGATGGAGAGAGGTATGATACAAGACACTTTACAGCCACCTAACATCCACTTACAGATTTAGCAAAAGACATAAATAACACTTAACATCACCTACATAATATGATAAGCTAGTAAAGAGAGAGAAATCTACCACATATGCAAATTTTTGAATGAATATACACTATGCCAACACTTGAAATCTGAAAGTACAATCCTTCTATTGATTGAAGAGGTTACACAACTAACCAATGGTAGAGTCTGGTCTTGCCAAGAGAGGGATGATTTAATGAAGGCTAAAAGCCAACTTACAGAGAATTACAAAAGCCAAAAGATTGGTGTTGAAAAATAAAAGAGGAAGATCAGCTTAGATTAACTCAAGGCTGACTTTGCCTTTCAATAAAATATGTTTTCCCTTTTTCTTTGGATGAAGCTCCTTGGCACTAGAGGAAGTGGACTTGTCTTTACATGAAGATCCTTGGCATTAGAGGAAGTGGACTTGTCTTTGTTTATTGAAACGCCCACCTCTCTTTGCATGGAAATCCACACCAATGTCAATTTTAGCTTCTTCATGAGCTACTGGAATGTTTGGAAGTATGAGATGACAATAGTATGCATGAAATCCAATGCCAATGTCAATTTTAGAACTCTGACTTGATCCGTTGGAAGCTGAGTTGGAACATTTGAAAGGCTGAGTTGGATGAAGAGATTATTCTCCTTTGCATGGAAAACTCTTAGTAGATGTGGCATTTAACAATTAGTCAATTCTAAATCTAGAACAGTCAACTCGACGCTCAATTTTGGAACTCCGATTGAGCTATTGGAACGTTACAAGCTTGAGACGGATGAAAGTGCTTGCATGGAAAACTATCTTGTTGAGTGAGAGATAAATTTAGGTTGAATTTATTTCCTGGCTATCTACTTTTTATTTTTTTTTCTGTGCATGCGTTGCTCTTGGGTTTATTCTCATGGACTTGTCTTTCTCACTTTTCTCATGGGCTTTTTGTGTTTTGAATTTCCATGGACTTTTTCCTATCAGCTTTATTTCTTTTGGCTTTATGTCCTTCTCACTTTTTCAAATTAATCCTTCGGATAAAAATTTCGAAGGAATTCCTTCAGACTTTTGTCTGAAGGATATCCTTCCTTTATTTTCTCTTTTGCCTTCAAACTTTTTTCTATCGGGTTTTTGCCTTGTAAATTCTTTGAATTTATTTGGACAAAAAGTCCAAAGGTATTTTCTTCTTTGTCTTCTTTGGCCATTGGCAGAATGTCCTTCAGAAAAATTGCAAAGGTCTTCCCACCGACCAAGTGCCCTCTGCAAGGGCTTGTGTCCTTCAAGAATGCCTTTTGGGTTTTTTGGAAAGGTCTTGCCACCGATAGAGTGCCCTCCACAAGAGATTATGTCCTTTCTCTTTGGCTTTTTCAAAAAAATTGTAGGGCACTCAGGCTTTTTGTAGATGTCCTAATTCTTTTGTCTTCATGTTTTTCTGTGGACTTTTCTTTGGAGGCTGCAAACTTTCTTTTGTTTATTCTCTGAAGTATTCCTTCAAACAAAAAGTATGAAGGAATTCCTGCAGACTTTTTTTTTGAAGCATATCTTCCTTCCTTTGTAATTTCCTTTGCTTTATTGGCTTCTTTCCTTGTTGGCTATGTAAAGCTCATTCCTTCAGATTTCCTACAGAGAACCTTTTCTGAAGGATAACATATCCTTCAGATTTCTTGAGTGCCCTTTCAAAATTTTACAATGGTCCTTTGAACTTTTCCAAAGCTATGTAAAATCAAGCCTTCTTTCTTCCCAAATGTATTATTTCTTCCTTGGCTATAGATGTGAACTTTCCGAATGGCAAGAGACAATCTGACCTATGGAAGAATTGTCAACAATGCTTTCGCATGTCATACTTTACCTTTGATTGCTTTTCAAGGACATAACCTTGGAAATTCCATCCATGAAAGAGACCTATGGGAGTTGAATGGTCATATTATTTATACTTTTTGAAATTTTGAAGATAGCAGTTTAAATGGATGAATCGCTCATGCTAGCATTTTATCCACTCATTTCACTGAGTGAGAAGTGCATTGGTGGAAGATTCATGCTCAAAACATGAAAACTTATAGAAGCAAGCATTGTGATCAACTACACTTGATCATGAATGAAAATAAATTCTATAAAATTTATTTGCTTTTCATTCTAGAAACTGTCAAGCTCTCTTAACCCTATAGAATCAAAGAGGAAATCAACTGAATTGCTTAACCTAGAATGTGTTATATGGTAAATAGAAAGCACAATGGAAGATAGTTCATTAACACACTTGATGTTGTTGAAGAGTCCATTTATCAACTCAATGGTGCCTTTCCCCAAAACCTTTAATGGTGAATTGTCACCCACAAAAAATTTCTCAATGCTACATTTTTCTATTAAATAAAACAACTATTCATTGCTAGATATGATGTGAAACTGTTCAATCAATTATCCACTTTGGCTCCCATGTTGTTGGAACCATTGCATGGCCTCTAGCTGAGAGGGATTTACCTTTACTAGAATAAGTGGATGATGGAGGAGGAAGAATTACATGAAGGTTGTGTTTCTTCATCTCCTTTGTGAGGACCGCCAACTTCGTAAAGCAATGGGATTCTAAGAAAATGTCTTTACCACAAAAGTCACACTTCTTAGAACTCTTCCTATTTTTAGGAGCAAGCTTGGGAAGTGTTGAATGTTGCTTGCCTTGTCCTTGGATTTCTTTGTTTGTGGAGGCTTTGAGCCTTTTGAGTTAGTGTCCACAAGTGCATTATTAGTTGGTTGCTTCAGTGTCCTCATGTGTATGAGTTTGCCCTGCTCTTTGATTAGGCATTTTTTAACCTATTCAAAGGTTAGCATTTTGATAGTTTCCATTGATGCATCAAAAGTATAACAAAAGGTTGAGACAAAGACGTAAAAGGATTTCCTAGCTTGGATAAGACTCATAAATAATTTTTGTATCCTTCTCTATCTAGCAATATGTAAGTTGAGCCCTAAGAGACTCAAACTATAGAGAGAATTTTGAATTGTGTCAAATTCTTGTCGATCAGACTAATCAATTCATTTTCGAGTTGGTGGCTTCTTATGGTATGTGTTTTTCTAAAAAAATGATCAAACCTAGTCTAGGCTTCACTTGGGGTGTCCATGTCCTTTATGTGAACACTTGGGGTGTCCATGTCCTTTATGTGAAAAAGAAGCTCAAGTACCACATTTTGAAGCATCTCTTCTTCATTGTGAAGCTCCATGTCTCTCATTTATGTAAAATAATGCTAGAAAATGAACCCCTAAGTTCTTGGTCTCCACATGTGCAACCCAATAGATCTCTTCCAAAAGAGAGGTCAGTTATTGAAGATGAATCGGTTGGAACACGAATGGTTGTAATTGTATGTGTCTTGTATACATTATAATCTATACATCTTTCCTATTTTTAGTAAATAGATAGGAATGCAAAGACACAATAGATGAGAAATATACAAGTAATAACAACACATCAATCTAGTCTAGTTTTGTAATATCCCACACAACAATAAAGTCCTCTTCAGGATTTGGTACGGGATATACACAGTGTAACACTTGCATTATATATTTATTTTCCTTTATGTTCATAGTAATAGAAGAGCAAATTTGCTTACACTTATTCCACAAATCTATAATGTTTATTCTGTATATATTTGCTAGATTCCATTGCGTGTTCACATAATTTGCAACTCCTCCTAATTAAACCTATCTAGTTTAATTATTTGTAGATTGTTCTGTTGATGCAGTGGATTGCACCCTGGGTAGGAGGCTGAGCTCCTGCCTTCTACACGCAACAATAGAAACTCCCCTCTCACCTGTGGGACTGGGGAAGCTTGGGGGGATAGTCTCTAGATAAGGGCTAGCTCCCTCTGATGTATCTTTTAGGCCTTGGATTCTCTACTACTAACAAATAAATGAAAAAGGGGGTAGATGAAAAGGGAGAAGGATGCTGAAAATAAAACCTAAACCTAAACTAAAAAGGTGATACACCAAAAAAGATGACCCACTCAGCATGAACATTCACTTTTCACCAAGAAGAAGCTCCCATATACTTCATCTAATGTGGGAAACTCTTCTGTATCAATGAGTCAAGGGTCTGTAGAGATACAGGGAGGAAGAACTATCAAAGGTGTTCTGATACACACTTTGGTAGCCTGTTCACATGCACCTATATTCCTGCTATAGACACTTCTGGCAGACTTGCAGAAGAAGAAACTTCACAATACACCAGACATGCTGGAATCATTCTATGAAAAACATAAAAGAAAATGAATTAACACAAAATAAAACATAGACATCTACGTGAGTGCAAGTCCAAATGGAGGTAGAAAATGCTAAGTCTTGATTCAAGGTAAAATCTGGTAGAGTTTTGCCTTACAAGCCTGAGAGATTTTTGGGTAGAGCTTTACCTTACAGGCTAAGAGAATGGTCTTCCTAAAATGAGAAGTTTTACAATATATAGAAAGATAATAGAACTTGATGCTTCTTTTGAAAAGACTTTGGTGCTCTTGACATCCTAGCCCATGTGCATTTGTGAGCATCGAGAAGAGGAAGCCACTGTTGCTGATGTCATTCTTCTATAAAAGGCCTGTTAGAACCATGCTGTGTAATCACTGGTCTTGACTTTGGCATTCAAACATTAATGTGAAAGCACATGTCGTGCCTCTTTTCTACAGACAAGATTGTTCCTTCCAAATATTCATGCAATTTGTTTGCTTATAAATGCAAACTAGAGAAAACAAGCCGTGTCACTTACTATTTGCACTATTTGATGATCACCTGGCAATAACTTGCCTCCCCTTTGAAACTTGGATTGTTTGTCCACTTCTACACTTTGTCTCTTCCTAGTTTTGTCTCTTTTTGGCTTTGTCACTTTCTAGCTCCTTCGGCCCTCAGGCTATCTTCTTGGCGGGTCACTGAGTTCCTTGGGCTCTTCCATTTCTTTTTTTAGAATCAATAACTATTTCACGAGCCTTGAAATTGATGTTCGTGCACCCATCACTGTGTTTGAACTTCCAAAGGCTAGTTCATCATGCTTGACTTTGATGTCTTCAGGCCTATCACCCTTTGGAATTCTTTCGGCCTTTCTCTTGATTCGGCCTTTTCTGTTGCTCCCTTTCCTTCGGACTTCTTGTTTTGCACCTTCTCAAAGGGAAGGTGACCCTTTGAATTTTGGAGAAGTGTCTTTCATTTGGTAGCTAAGAGTCCCCTGCAAGGGCACCTGCCCTTCGGGGTCCTTCGGCTCCCTTGGTTTTGAAATTCTTCAGAGCTTTCCCACAGACTTTTCCTTGTGGACTTTTTCCCGTGGACTTTTTCTCGTGGACAAAAAGTCTGCAAGAATTGTTTCGAGCACTTTGCCTTTGACCTTCAGAATTTTCATCAGCTTTTCATCCTATGTCCTTCCTCCAAATTTCATCAAACTTTTTGTTCGAAGGAATTCCTTCAGACAAAAAGTTCAAAGAAATTATTCTAGCCTTTGCCTTAGTCTTTTTTGCGGGATTTTTGTTTGTGGCCCTTCCAAATTCCTTCAGACTTTTTATCTGAAGGAATTCATTCAGATAAAAAGTCTAAAGGATCTCTTCCTTTGCTTCTTCATCTGCCTTTGAAAAGTCCCCTTCGAGAAAATTGAAAATGACCCTTTCAAAGGGTGTTTCCTTTGCCTTAAACAAAATTCCGAAAGAAACTTACTTTTGTGGCTTTCTCTTTGGCCTCTTTGCAAAGTTCCCGGCCCTCTACAAAGGCGTTTGAGTCTAGAACTACCCTCTGTAAGCACTTAAAATGGTCCATTTTTGTGCCTAAGTGGGAACTTAACTCTTCCTATAGAGTTCGTAGAAATCCACTTGCCAAGTCTGTAGAAATCCATGTCTACAGAGTTCATAGAAATGGACCTATAGAGTCCGTAGAAAAACCTGCATAGTCCATAGAAACTTCATGCAAATTCCATAGAAACACCTAAAAAGTCCATAGAAATGGGCCTACAGAGTCTGTAGTAATTCCAAGACTTGTGCAAAATCAAAAAATGTACTGGCTCATAACAGTAGGGAAAAAGGGGGGGACCAATTTTGGCCTATAGGACTAAAATGGTCAACAAATTGGTGACTCCCAGGGGAAGTATGCCTGCTATGCTTAGAGACCAATTGCTTTAAATTCCATTGGGCACAGAGTCAAAAATGTAGCTTAAAAATTTAGCAATAGCCCTGATAGATCCAAGAATCAATCATGAAGCTTTTACCCCACACGCAAAGGAAAACACACACAAGGCTAAAAACACTACTTGTGCAAACTGCACTTAGGGAAAGCAGGAAAGAAAAATGAAAGAAAAATACTATATACAGCTAACCAGGTATATTTTCTTCCCTCCTGGATCAAAGGGAAAACTTCTTAAGTCCCCTTCCTAGCTAGGAAACTTATGGTGCTAGACAAGTGGCTGAATGGAATGGAGACTTGGTGACCTGTTCCTCTTGCCTGTCACCTTGGTTGGCTTGTATCCAAGTGGATCAGATTCAAACATGCTTCTAACATATATGTACTCTTTTTGTTCTTGGAAGCTTGTTTAATGCTGGTCCTTCATGCTAGTGCATTTCACCAAGAAATTTGTGGTTGTTGGCTCATCACCATAAGCCCTTTGATACACATAGTCCCTCTGCAATGCATCATGGTTTGACTTGTTCCCTTCTGCTTCATTGAAGACCCTATCAAACTCATCCTCTGCTCCCTCTTGGCCTTCTTGAAGAAGGGTGACTATTGTGATGTCTAAAATGGAATCACAAACTAATTGCTCATCCCATAAAACATCACCTCTTTGTTCAAAGCTCTTTTCTTCAAGGCTTTCCTCCTGATTCTCCTCCAATTCTGGCTCCATGGCATAATCATCCTCCTCATCGAAGCAACAAGGAAGTTCATTAAACAAGGGGGAAGAGAGCTCACCATGCTTACATTCCTCTTCATACTGCTGGAACATCTGCATGTATGCATGCCTTGCATCTTCTTCATTGCTGATGAAGTCTTCAAAAGGAGCATCGATGATGATTTCTTCTTCTTTGACATCCATGATAGCCTCTTGGACAACTATAGATTGGATCTTCTGCTCCTCATTCACCTCCTGCAAAACAGGTTCCTCTTTGAGAAGTGGTGAAGTGAAAAAACCATGTGGAAGAGGAGGCAGTCCTTGAGCTAGAATCGAATGATTCTCCTCCTTCCATTTGGCCAACACTTCATCTATATCAGGTGTGGCCTGATAGCTCTCTTGGAGGTGTGTAGGTGGGGTGTGTTCAGACATGGAATGTGCCATTGGGTATGAACCATCCATCACACATTGGCTGAGGAATCTCTCTCTGGATTCCAACTCTACAATTCTTCTAGCTATATCCTCTTGGAAGAGCCATTCTTGGAGGTCATAGAAATCATCATGGTGATTAGGATCAGGTTCATCTTTTTTAAGGTTTTGAGAAAAACCTTTCTTTTCCTCCTTCTTGCTCCATGATTTTGCTATTTCCCTCCAAGTTAGGATCATGCCATCAGGATCAGTGACCTAAGGGAGTTGAGGAAGACTAGGAAAGCTGCTTGAGGGGATTGCATGAAAAACATGAGTTTGATCATGGTAATATGAAGGAATACAAGGCCCATGATTTTGTGTAAAGGGATTATACATATAAAAATGTGATTTCTTGATGGCACCTGGACTGCTTAACCAGTTGATTTAACTCAGAGTCACCATTGGTGTTGATGCAAAAGCCTCTAAAGGCTTGTTGGTTGAAAAACACACCAAAAATTCTTCAAGACTTTGGACACAACTTGTCTTAGTTGGTCCCACCAAGCATGCCAAAAATTGTTGATGCAGTGGATTGCACCCTGGGCAGGAAGCCGAGCTCCTGCCTTCCACACCCAACAATGGAAACTCCCCTCTCGCTTGTGGGACCGACGAAGCTTGGGGGGAGAGTCTCTAGATAAGGACTAGCTCCCTCTAATGTATCTTTTAGGCCTTGGATTCCCTACTACTAACAAATAAATGAAAAAGTGGGGGGAGATGAAAAGGGATAAGGATGCTGAAAATAGAACCTAAACCTAAACTAAAAAGGTGATACACCAAAAAGATGACCCACTCAGCTTGAACATACACTTTTCACCAAGAAGAAGCTCCCATACACTTCATCTGATGTGGGAAACTCTTCTTTATCAGTGAGTCAGGGGTCCATAGAGATACAGGGAGGAAGAATTATCAAAGGTGTTTTGATACACACTTTGGTAGTGTGTTCACATGCGCCTATATTTCTACTGTAGACACTTCTGGCAAACCTGCAGAAGAAGAAACTTCACAATGCACCAAACATTTTGGAATCATTCTATGAAAATCATAAAATAAAATGACTTAACACAAAAGAAAACATAGACATCTGTGTGAGTGCAAGTCCAAATGGAGGTAAAAAATGCTAAGTCTTGATTCAAGGTAAAATCCGGTAGAGTTCTGCCTTACAAGCTTGAGAGATTTTTGGGTAGAGCTTTACCTTACGGGCCAAGAGAATGGTCTTCCCAAAATGATAAGTTTTAAAATATATAGAAAGAGAAGAGAACTTGGCATTTCTTTTGAAAAGACTTTGGTGCTCTTGACAAGCTAGCCCATGTGCATTTATGAGCATCAAGAAGAGGAAGTCACTGTTGTTGATGTCATTCTTCTAGAAGAGGCTTGTTAGAACCATGTTGTGTAATCACTGGTCCTGACTTTGGCATTTAAACATTAATGTGAAAGCATGGGCTGTGCTTCTTTTCTATAAACAAGACTACTCCTTCCATATATTCACATAGTTTGTCTGCTTATAAATGCAGACTGGAGAAAACAAGCCGCGTTGCTTACTATTTGCACCATTTGATGACCACCTAGAAATAACTCACCTCCCCTTTGACACTTGGACCATTTGTTTACTTCTGCACTTTGTCTCTTCCTGGTTTTGTCTCTTTCTACTTTTGTCACTTTCTAGCTCCTTTGGCCCTCGGGCTATCTTCTTGGCAAGTCGTTGAGTTCCTTGGGCTCTTCCATTTCTTTTTTCAAAATCAATGGCTATTTCACAAGCCTTGAAATTGATGTTCACACACCCATCACTGCATTTGAACTTCCAATGGCTAGTTCACCATGCTTGACTTTGACATCTTTAGGCCCATCACCCCTTGGAATTCTTTCGGCCTTTCTCTTGATTCAGCGTTTTCTGTCACTCCCTTTCCTTCGAAATTTTTGTTTTGCACCTTCCTGAAGGGAAGGTGACCCTTCAGATTTTGGAGAAGCGTCTTTCATTTAGCAGTTAAGAGTCCCCTACAAGGGCACCTACCCTTTGGGGTCCTTTGGCTCCCTTGGTTTTGAAATTCTTCAGAGCTTTCCCACGGACTTTTCCCTGTGAACTTTTTCCCGCAGACAAAAAGTCTGCAAGAATTGTTTTGAGCACTTTGCCTTTGACCTTAAAAATTTTCATCAGCTTTTCCTCCTACGTCCTTCCTCCAAATTTCTTTGGACTTTTTGTCTGAAGGAATTCCTTCGAACAAAAAGTCTGAAGAAATTATTCTAGCATTTGCCTTAGTCTTTTTGCGGGATTTTTGTTTGTGGCCCTTCTGAATTCCTTTGGACTTTTTGTCTAAAAGAATTCCTTTAGACAAAAAGTCCAAAGGATCTCTTCCTTTGCTTCTTCATCTACCTTTGAGAAGTGCCCTTTGGTAAAATTGGAAATGACCCTTTTGAAGGGTGTTTCCTTTGCCTTAAACAAAATTCTGAAAGAAACTTACTTTTGCGACTTTCTCTTTGGCCTCTTTGCAAAGTTCCCTGCCCTCTGCAAAGGTGTTTGAGTCCAAAACTGCCCTCCACAAGGACTTGAAATGATCCATTTTTTTTTCCTAAGTGGGAAATTTCCTCTTCTTGTAGAGTCCGTAGAAATCCACCTGTCGATTCCGTAGAAATGGACCTATAGAGTCTGTAGAAAAACCTGCAGAGTCCATAGAAACTTCCTGCAGAGTCCGTAGAAACACCTATAGAGTCTGTAGAAATGGGCTTGTAGAGTCTGTAGTAATTTCAAGACTTGTGCAAAATCAAAAAATGTACTGGCTTAGAACAACAAGGAAAAAAGGGGGGACTGATTTTGGCCTGTAGGACAAAAATGGTCAACATGTTCTCTGTGCACCTCTTGGGTTCGACATATATCATTGGTATCAAAGCAAATTTTCAATAAGCATTATATCAATGCATGTCAACTCGATCTCAATATCAAAGGGAAGGCATTCAACTTGGTTTATTTTTGGTATTTCCTAATGAGCAAAGACATAAATCCAAGATGGCTAATGAAACAAAGAAGTCTTTTATGACAGACATCTAAAATCATGTTTAGGTGGCTTTGGAAGAACAAAGGAAAGAATGGTTTGCCCAATTTCATGACCTAATGATACAACTAGGTCCTTTGGCCTCTACTGCTCATGACAAGCCTTATTTTTAGCACTGTAATCCATTTGAGGTGTAAGTCAAATTGGATATACTAGCATTTTAAGGAAAAAATTATGATGAAGCAATGGATGAGTGCCTACAACATCTGGGATCATACTACATTGTAAACAAATTATCAAATGCAGAAAAGATCATTCAAAACTTTGAAGATGTCTAACTCGATCCTTAACTAGTGGAGATCTCATGGTGCGAAGGAGAGTGAATATGAACCTATTGATACATGGTCAAAGTTTGTTGATATATTATGTTTACAATATTATCCATATAAGCATTATCATGATGTTTATAAGAAATCCTAGCTGTTAAGGAAGAAGAAGGATCAATCTATGATTGATTACACCAATGAGTTCCATGAACTCTATCGAGATCTGAATCTCTCTAAGACAAAATTGCATCAATTCCTAAAGTACACTAGCAAGCTCCATACGTACATACAACCCACCATGGAGTTCCTACTATGTGCAGAATTGGGGCAAGCTTGTAGGCAAGGTGTTAAGGCTAAGGAACAAGCTAAGAAGATGAAAGGTCTAATTTTCTCTGGTCCTCCACCCAAGGATGAGTCTTTAGGGAAACAAAACATGTAGTCTAGTTTTAGACAACAACAAACCGCCCATGATGATCGAGAATGCTGTGCACAACAGACTATGCTTGTTTAAACTACACAATAGTTTGTAGCTAAAGAACAAGATACAAATCCTAATGTTCAAACTTGCTTGAGCATCAATGCTCAACCAACATCCATTGATGCTAAGAAAGAGAACATATTTTTCACACCAAGTGTTGGGTAAAAGGACAATCGATCCATGTCATCATTGACACTGGAAGCTAGAATAATATCACTGCACCAGACACAACGAAGCATTTAGGCTTGAAAATAAAAGATTACCCTTAGCCATATTCACTTGGATGGTTTAAACAAAGTTGTCTTATCGAAATCACTTGGCGACATTCAAGTATGAAATCTCACCCTTGTGGGATATTATCAGGTGCAATGTCGCTCCTCTGGAAATCTATGATATCCTTTCTAGCAAGCTCTACTTGTATGATCAAGACGTGAGATACAAAGCTAATCCATAGTGCTAGTTAGTCAAGATTAACAATTGCACATGCCACATTCTTCAATATCTTTCAAAGACCAACATTTCATTAGTATCTATAAAGTAGTGTAGGTTACTGATGTTCAAACTTGATTGAGCATCAATGCTCAATCAACATCCATTAATGCTAAGAAAGAGAACATCTTTTTCACACTAAGTGTTAGGTAAAAGGACAATCGATCCATGTCATCATTGACACTGGAAGATAGAATAATATCCATACACCAGACACTATGAAGCATTTAGGCTTGAAAATAAAAGATTACCCTTAGCCATATTCGCTTGGATGGTTAAAAGAAAGTTGTCTTATCGGGATCACTTGGTAATGTTCGAGTATGAAATCTCACCCTTGTGGGATTTTATTAGGTGAAATGTTGCTCCTCTGGAAATCTGTGATATCCTTCCTAACAAGCTCTACTTGTATGATCGAGACGTGAGATACAAAGCTAATCCACAGTGCTAGTTAGTCAAGATTAATAATTACACATGCCACATTCTTCAATATCTTTCGAAAAACAACATTTCATTGGTATCTAGAAAGTAGTGTAGGTTATTGTTGTCATCCTAGAGTTGTACCCTGATCGAAGACATGCTGAAATGGCTAATTCTTGCTCTAGTTGAAATAATGGGATCTTCTCACGAGGGTGGGTTCCTCAATGATGAGAAGAACCTCAAGAGAAGGTTGGTTCCTGTAAGATGTATCTATGAGGATCTCAACTTCTACGCTACAAATTTCTTGGGAAAAAGGGAAGAGAGAACTTGAAAGGAAATCCTAGCTAAAATGGTGATACACCTAATTTGCTTGATCCACTCAAATTGGGCTTCTAAGAACACTGATTCAGGTAAGGAAGAGGTAGAACTTCAACTCCAATTGATCAATACACAAGTATTTCATTAAAAAGTTTAATCTAATGATATAAGTTTGAGGGGAATGGAAAAATAAGTCTGATGAACGGCACTAAATAACCATTAATATCCACTATAAACTCAACAAAAGACAATCAAACATAGAACGTGACTTGCATATATGACTAGCTAGTAACTAGGTACGAATCCAAATTTGACAAGGAAGAAAGAAAATCTATCACTTAGGCAAATCAATAACAAAAGTACACTATACTAGCTATTGAAAATTGAAAAACATAGTCCTCTTCTTATTGATTCTGAAAAAGGTTACAACACAATCTTTGGCAGAAGCTTTCTTGCCAAAAGAGGGATAAAAAACCTAAGGCTGAAAAGCCATTAATATAGAAAATTACAAAATCCAAGAGTTGGCATTGGAAATAAGAGAGAGGCTAAATCAATCCAACTCAGCCTTTACAATGAGTCTATTTTGTCTTCTTCCTCTTTGCATGAAAGCTTTTTAGCACTAGAATTAGACGATGAATTCATACGTTTGACTTTGCTTGTGCATGTTCAGCTGAGCCATGTCTAAAATTAAAAACTTCACTAGCTCTTTGGCGTTTGAGAATGGACGGTGCGTCTGTTGAAATTCAAACCTCTCTTTGCATGGAAGATTATGCCAAGTTTCCAGAATAGACTCCCCTTGAGCTACTCTCATTTGCATGAAAATGACACCAAACTTGGATTGAGAACTCGGTTTGAAGCTGAGTTGGACCTTCAAATGCATAAGAATGACTAGTCAAACCACAAATAAAACAAATAGTCAACTGAAGCTTAGCAATCTACCAAAAATAGCCCTTGTTCGCATGTATTTTCTCTTATTTTGGTCTACCAATGTCTTGTCTATTTTTGGCAGGATTCTATTTTTGGCAGGATTCTATTTTTGAATTATCTTATCTATATTTGGTCTATATTTCCTTGGATATTCTATTTTCAACTTCCCGTTGGATTATCTATTTTCTATCCTTTTTGCACAGTCAAACCTCCATTTCTTTTGGATTTCTTGTTATCTCCTTGGCTTAATTTTTTTGGATTTCTAGCTACGAACTTTTCTTTTTGCGGATTTATTTCCTTCGGCTTTTCTTCCTTGCCCTTGGCTTATTTCCTTTGGTTTCATTTCCTATGGACTTTATTTCTTGGCTTTACCTTTCAGAAAAAATGGTCAAGTCATGTTTTTTGTGGACTTTTCTTTCTCGTCGGATTTCTCCATGGTCTTATCTTCTTCGGATCTTTTATTTTACCCTTCTTTGGATTTCCTTTGGCTTTTCTTCTTTCAGATTTCTTGTTTGCCAACTTTTTCGAAGGAATCCTTTAGACAAAAAGTTTGAAGTAATTCCTTCAGACTTTTTGTCCGAAGGATTCCTTTCCTTAAATTTTCTTCCTTTGCTTTGTTTATATTCCTTTGGGTTTTTTAGTTTCAACTTCCCACAGACAAAAATTCCATGGGATTTATCCCTTGTCTTCCAAAAAAAATCCCTTCAGGATTTCTATCATGATCCTTTCCTAAAAGGCAAGTGCACTTCGGGTTTTTGTAAAGCCCTTTGAAAACCATGAGACAGACCTTCTCGAAGGGCTCATGCCCTTCAGGTTTTTTGCAAATGTCTTTACTAAAGTTGAAGTGAACCTTCATGAAGGGTACCCTACCCTTTGATTTTTTTGTCAACGACCCTTCTAAATGGTACCTTGCCCTTCAGGTTTTCAAACAGCCCCTCAAACTTTTCAAACAACCCCTTCCGAAGCGAATAAGCCCTTAAGAAAAAGGCACCCAGACTTTTTGGAGGACTCCTGGGCTTTTTGGAGGGCACCTAAGCTTTTTATAATGGACCTTCCCGAAGGGTAAGTTCCCTTCGAGTTTTTGTAAAAGTCCTTTTCTTCACCAAAGAACTACCCCTTGAATTCTTTCAAGACTTTTATAAAGTCCTTGAAATTTTAATTTCACTCAGACTTTTTGCAAAGACCTTTTTCCGAAGGGCAACATACCCTTCAGACTTTTTCAGTGTCCCTTCGGGTTTCTTATGGTCCTTTGTGAGAGAAAGTGATCCCTTGGTTATGTCCAAAAGATATCTATCTTGTAGTGCCTCAGATAAAAAGCATGCAGAATCTTTGTCTTTGTCTTTCCTTTGATAGACTTATTGCTTTAAACCTCTTAAAGCTATGTGAAAATTCCTTTCATGAACCATTCCTTTGGACAAAAGTCCAAAGGAATTCCTGTTGTAGCAAAGGCCCTCACAAAAAACCAATGTATTATTTCCTTTGTAGTCTTTCTTCCTTGGCTAGAGACATGAATTTTATGAATGGCAAGAGACAATCTGACTTGTGGAAGAATTATCAACAGTTACATTTCCCTTATGCTAAAACTTTTGTCCTACTTATGGTCTGCCCAAAGTCAGAACACAATGTTGTGAAGAACCAAACTCTTGCAACACCAACTGGAAAGTTTGCAACTCCACAAAAGTATCTTGACAACCCCATGCAACAATATTGAGATGTATTTGTAGAGACTGTTGACCATTTTGGTCCTGCAAACCAAAATCGGTCTCCTTCTTTCCCTGTTGTTCTGAACCGGTTCAAAGTTTGGGTTGCACAAGTCTTTCGGCAAAAGATGAACCAATTCAAAGAATGCAAGGTTTCTTACAAAGCTTCTTCAGACCATTGAATTGATGAACCATTGAACCATTCAATCGATTAGTTCAATCGGTTGGTTCACTCAGTTGGTTCAATGTTTTGGTTCAATCAGTCAGTTCAAGTGCTTGATTCAATAACTTGGTTCAAAGGCTTGGCTCATTTGGCTTGGTTCAAAGAATTGGTTCAATGTTTGGTTCAATGAGTTGGTTCAAAGGGATGGTTCAAGAAATGGTTCAATCAAAAAGTTCAAAGGAGTCTTCCAAAAGCCCGAAGGACAAGTGCCCTTACGGAGGGAACTTAGGCGACAAAAGGACCTTTGTGACTTTTTTGAAAGGCAATTTTGGAGACTAAACAGCCCTTGCAGAGGGCACTTAGTCTATGACAGGACCACAATCACTTTTTCGAAGGGCACATTTTGAAGGACAAGGCCCCTTCAATAAAATTTGAAGGGCTTTAGAAAAGTTGAAAGGCAGGAAATGACTTTCTTCAGACTTTTATCTGAAGGAATTCCTTCAGACAAAAAGTCTGAAGAAATTCAGAGAAAGAGCCGCAAGAAAAAAACCTGAAGAAGGATTCCAAAGGTCAAAGGAAGTGATTGAGATAATTCTTGTAGACATTTTATCCATGAGAAAAATGGCCAAAAGGAAAAGCCTAACCAAAGGGGAAAACTAACCCAAAAGCAAGCAGGAAAAACATGAAGGAACATTTCCTTCAGACATTTTGTTTGAAGGATTTGAGAAGCAAGGCTACCAAAGGACCTCAAAGGGCAGGTGCCCTTGTGGGGGACTCTCGACTGCCGAAAGAAGGACCTCCCCCAAGTCCCGAAAGGACACCTTCCCTTCAGAAGGATTCAAAGACTAAGCTCGATCAAAGGAAATCTGAAGGAAATAAAGCTGAAGGAATTGACTAAGGGGCGACGGACCTACAGTCATCAAAGTTGGGCACCATGAACTAGATATTGGAATCTAGACATCCGGTGACATCCCTAAAGTTGTCAAATTCAGGGCAATAAACTAGTTGTTGGCTTTCAAATGGTGATGGGTGTGTGAATGTCAACTTTATGACAAGCCGTTGATCTATAAAGGCTTGAGTGTAGACCTGAATGCATTCAAAGGCCTTAAGGCCAAACAAGAAGAATCACTAAGAGAAGAGCCCAAGGAACTAGTAAAGCTAGGAAGATAGCCCTAAGAGCTCAAAGTCCAAGAAAAGACAAAACCAGGAAGAGACAAAGCTGGGAAAGGACAAAAGTCAAGAGTGAACTCAGTGACCTGCCAAAAAGGGAGCCCAAGGAGCCAAGCATAGAAATATACAAAACAACCCAAGTGGCAAAGGGAAGGTGAGTTAATCCTGCAGTTGGAACAGTCTCTGCCAAGTGGTCATCAAGGAGTGCAAACAGTAAGTAGCGTGGCCTATTTTTTCTTCACTTTGCATTGATGAGTAGACAAACCATGTGAATGTCTTGAGGGAGCAGTCTTGTTTTCAAACAAATGGCATGGCCCATGCTTTCACACATGACGTTTAATATATTTTAAATGCTTAAAGTCAAGACTGGCAGTTGACACATCATGTTCTTTTAGCGACTTCCTCTTCCCAAGGCATTCAACGCACATGGGCCACTTGTAAAAAGGTGTCATTTCTTCTTCTCTCTCTATATATATATTGTAAATTCTCATTTGAGAAGATATATCTTGGCTTGTAAGGTGGAGCTCTGCCAGATTTTAACTTGAATCAAGAAATATCATTTTTACCTCTATTTTAGCTTGCTCTTTTGTATATGTCTATGTTTTTGTTTGTGTTACAATTCCAACATGTCTAGTGTATTGTGAGTTCTTCTTTTGCAGGTTAGCCATAAGTGTCCACATCAAGAATATAGGTGCATGTGAATAGGTTGCCATAGTGTGTCTTAAAACACCTCTGATAGTTCTTCCTCCTTGTATCTCCATTGGACCCCTAGCTCACTGATGTAGAAGAGTTTCTCATATCAAATGAAGTGTATATCAGCTTGTTCTTGGTGGAGAGTGTATGTTTAATCTATGTAGATCAAATTTTTTGGTGTATCACCATTTAGTTTAGGTTTTATTTTGAGCATCCTTCTCCCTTTTCACCCCCCCCCCATTATTAGCAGTAGGAAGTCTAGGACCATAGAGATACATCAAAGGTAGTTAGACCTTATCTAGAGACTCTCCTCTCAGTTTTGCCATACCCATAGGCAAGAGAGGAGTTTCCATTGTGATGCATGGAAGATAAGAGCTCAGCCTCTTGTCAAGGGTGCAATCCACTGCGTCAACATTTTTTGGCACACCCAGTGGGACCACATTTTAACACTCAAAAAAATTCCAGGATTGGTGTTGGTCCTGTTACAACAGAACAAACCATTAATACAGCATCTAACCTTTAATCAAATGGTTGTGGGATAAGTTTTGTCCAAAATAAGTTGAATAATTTTGGTGTGTTCTTCAACCAACCAACCTTTGGAGGCTTTTTATCAACACTAATGGCGACTCTGAGTTGAATCAGTTGGTTAACCAGTCTGGTGCCATCAAGAAATCACATTTTTTTTGTATGTATAATCCCATTACCCAGCATCATGAGCCTTGTGTTCCTTCATATAACTTTGATCAAGCTTAGGGTGTTCATGGAATCACCTCAAGCAGCTCTCCTAGTTTCCCTTCAACAATAAGGGAAGTAGCACTGGAGTTTGAGAAGCAAGTGATGGAAATAGATAGATTGGATGAGCAGTATAGATATCAGCAAGAGCTTATGTACAAAGAGGAGTGTTTGTGCAGGCAAGCTCAGGCCTTGCAATCCATGAAGGAGGAGGTAGCAAAATGGAAGAGTTCATTTATTCAAGGAAATTAGTGTTGTGTACCCCCTTTTATTCTAAAGAAATCCCCCTCTTATGCACCAAATCCTTTCCACCAGATAGCACTTGCTCACTCTAGCTCATCTGATGCATCAATCACTCCTGATCTTAACCCCTTACACCTAGCTTTCAAACATCAAAGGGCATTAGAGCAACCTCTCATGGAAATGGACCTTCTCAATTCCTTGGAATGTGAATCTTCCTTTGAAGGGAATACCATGAACCAACACATCTCTCTTGAAGTAGCTCTTCCTGTGCATAGTAGACCCTTCCTAGTCTTCCTCAACCTCCTCAAGTCTTTCAACATGATGTCAAGATTCCAAGTTGGAGGAGTGCCTATCATGAACCGGCTCAAGACCTTGATGAAGATAAAGCTACTCCTACTCATCATGATGATGCTTGTGACCTCTAAGAAAGGCTCTTTCAAGAGAATATAGCCAGATGAATTGTAGAGTTGGAATCTAGAGTGAGGTTCCTCAGTCAAGGTGTGATGGACAGTTCAGATCAAATAGAAGATCCTACATTTGAACACACCCCATCTACACTCCTTTAAGATAGCTATCAAGCCACATCTGATATAGATGAAGTGTTGGCCAAATGGAAGGAAGAGAATCATTTGATTCTAGCTCAAGGATTGCCTCTACTTCTACCTAAGTTTAACCTTCAGCTTTCCACTTCATCCCTTCTCAAGGAGGAACCTGTTTTGAAAGAGGCAAGTGAAGAAGAGAGGATCCAATTTGCAGCTGATCAAGAAGCTCTCATAGATGTCAATGAGGAAGGAATCCTCATGGATGCTCCTTTTCAAGACATCATCAACAATGGAGAAGACACAAGTCATGCATACATACGGATGTTCCAGCAATATGAAGAGGAACGTAAGCATGGTGAACTCTCTCCTCCCTTGTTTAATAAACTTCCTTGCTACTTTGATGAGAAGTATGACCATGCCATGGAGCCTGAGTTGGAGGAGGATCAGGTGGATGTCTTTGAACGACTAGAGACTTTGATCCTTGAGCAAGAAAAGGAGAAGCCTGTCTATCTTGAGAATAGCTTTGAAGAAGAGAGCCTTGAACAAGAAGGTGATGTATTGTGGGATGAGCAATCAGTTTGTGATTCCATTTCAGACATCACAATAGTCACCTTTCTTCAAGAAAGCCATGAAGGAGCAGAGGATGAGTTTGACAGAGTCTTCAATAAACTAGAAGGGAACAGGTCAAACCATGATGCATGTCAAATGAGCTATGCATATCAAAGGGCTTATGGTGATGAGCCAACAGCCATCAATTTCTCGGTAAAACATGCCAGCATGAAGAGCCAACATTTGACAAGCTTCCAAGAACAAGAAGAGTACATATATGTTGGGAGCATGTTTGACTCTGATCCACTCGAGTGCAAGCCAATTGAGGTGGCAGGCAAGAGGAGCAGATCACCAAGTCTCCATTCCATTCAACCACTTGTCTGGCACCATAAGTTTCCTTGCCATGAAGGAGACTTAAGAGGGAGGCAAATATACCTAGTTAGCTATACATAGTAGTTTACTTTTAGTTTTCTTTCCCTATTTTCCCTAAGTGTTGTTTGCATAAGTAGTGTTTTTAGCCTTGTGTGTGTTTTATTTTGTGTTTGGGGTAAAAGCTTCATGATTGATTCTTGGATCTATCACAAGGCTATTGCTAACTTTTTTTCAAGTTGTGTTCTGACTTCGTGCCTAGTGGACTTTAAGGCAACTAGCTTCTAAGCATAGCAGGCATGCTTCCCCTGGGAATCACCAAATTGTTGACCATTTTGGTCCTGCATGTAGACACCTAAATTGTGTCAACCCCCCCTTTGGTCCTAACCTACATCTTATTAAATTAAAATAAACAACTCATTTTAAATTATGACCTCACCCTGACACATCACCTAAGACACCTCACCTAGGACACCTCGCCTTGGACCATTTCCCACCCTATGACTCATCTTGAGACTAAGTCATCTCCCTAAGACCTATTCTCACTCCTCTCCAATTGCCTAACTAACCCTCATGCTTATTAACCCTGTCATTTGACCGTTCCCCAACCAACAAGTGCACTTGGTGGATGGAGAACAGGCTTTTGAGCCCTTTTACGTGTTCTCCACCCACTAACGTTAGTCAATTGTCAGCGGATGCCAGTGGGATCACCAACATCAATTTACTTAAACTGAGTTCTAACCTCTCACTCGAGCTAATCATGAATCCCGAATCAACTTCCTCTTAGATGCTTCTCTCTTGGACTCTGGGATTCTCTCACACAGATCTGGCTCTCTCTCTCTCTCTCTCTCTCTCTCTCTCTCTCTCTCTCTCTTCCTCACAGACTCTGAGACATCAACAAGCATCAGACTTCAACTAATGCTCCCTTGGCCACAGAGACTCTACACCAGTCACTTCAGATTGGACTGAAGCATTGCATGGGGTAACAGGCACAAGTGTTCGATATCTTGGTTCTTCTTTTCATTAGAGCTAAGTACTTCTTCCCCCCTTTCATTTCAGTAATTTAGAATAACTTATTCAATTTGCTATCTCTAAATACTACTAGACCAGACCTGACCTTCAACTAGACCCAGCTTTCTTCCTGGAGAGGCTATAAAGCCTTCCTTTTATCTTGACCCTTTTTGACAACCTATCATCTACCTTTGTCCTTCTACAAACCTTATTTGTCTCCCTGCAACCCTACATAGACCCAGACTCCTTCCAGACCCCTCAATTAACCACAAACCCATCCAAGGCCATTGCCTTGACTGACATCGACCACTACCCATACCAACGCCAGTAGCATAACCGTTATCGGCAACTTGACAAACTGACGCCGGCAGGACTACTGACATCGATGACTGTGGTAGACCGACTGCAAAGAAATAGGTATGCATTATCTAATTTCCTCTTTGTTAGTTATTTGTCATTTCTTTATTTTTGACACTTTTACTTATAAACAGTGGACTGTCATCCCTCAAGGAAGTCTTTGCACTTCTAGGACTGAGCACATCGCTTGGCAGTCCACCACATTTGTCTCTAACATTTTTTTGTTTAAGTCTTCTTATCTACAGGTGTCATCCTCCACAGCCAAAGATGAGCTCCTTCAATCATCTGGATACGGTGTGCAACTTAATCCAGGTACATACAAACCCCTGACCATTATCTTAGTTTCTTATTTCTTTTGAATGTGAAAAGAAAGTTTCTTATTTCTTTTGAATGTGAAAAGAAAAAAGTAGTTAGAAACATTGCAGGCCAAAATTAGTCTCCTTCTTTCCATGTTTTTTTGAACTGGTTCAAAGTTTGGGTTGCACAAGTCTTTCGATAGAAGATGAACCAGTTCAAAGAATGCAAGGTTTCTTACAAAGCTTCTTCGGACCATTGAATCGATGAACCATTGAACCATTTAATCAGTTGGTTCACTCAGTTGGTTCAATGTTTTGGTTCAATTAGTCAGTTCAAGTGCTTGATTCAATGACTTGGTTTAAAGGCTTGGCTAAGTTAGCTTGGTTCAAATAATTGGTTCAATGTTTGGTTTAATGAGTTGGTCCAAAGGGATGGTTCAAGAAATGGTTCAATCGGAAAGTTCAAAGGAGTCTTCCAAAATCCCAAAGGACAAGTGCCCTTGCAGAGGGCACTTAGGCGACAAAAGGACCTTTGTGACTTTTTCAAAAGGTAATTTTGGAGACCAAATAGCTCTTGCAGAGAGCACTTGGTTGGTGATAGGACCACGGTCACTTTTCTGAAGGGCACATTTTGAAGGACAAGGCCCCTTCAATAAAATTCAAAGGGATTTGGAAAAGTTGAAAGGCAAGAAATGAATTTCTTTAGACTTTTGTCTGAAGAAATTCCTTCAGACAAAAAGTCTGAAGAAATTCAGAGAAAGAGCTGTGGGAAAAAACCTGAAGAAGGATTTCGAAGGTCAAAGGAAGTGATTGAGATAATTCTTGCAGACATTTTGTTCATGGCAAAAATGTGAAGGAACATTTCCTTCAAACATTTTGTTCGAAGGATATGAGAAGCAAGGCCATCAAAGGACCTCAAAGGGTAGGTGCCCTTGTAGGGGACTCTTGGTTGCCGAAAGAAGGACCTCCCCCAAGTCCTGAAAGGACACCTTCCCTTTGGAAGGATTCAATGACTAAGCTCGATCAAAGGAAATCTGAAGGAAATAAAGCCAAATGAATTGACCAAGGGGCGACGGGCCCGCGAATGTCAACGTTGGGCACCATGAACTAGCTGTTGGAATCCAGATGTTTGGTGACGTCCCTGAAGCCATGAAATTTAGGGAAATAAACTAACCATTGGCTTTCAAATGGTGATAGGCGTGTGAATGTCGACTTTATGGCAATGAAATAGCTATTGATCTTTAAAGGCTTGAGCATGGACCTGAATGCATTCAAAGGCCTTAAGGCCAAAAGGAAGAATTGCTAAGAGAAGAGCCCAAAGAGCCAGCAAAGCTGGGAAGATAGCCTCGAGAGCTCAAATTCTAGGAAAAGACAAAACTAGGAAGAGACAAAGCTGAGAAAGGACAAAAGTCAAGAGTGAACTTAGTGACCCACCAAAAAGGGAGCCCAAGGAGCCAAGCACAAAAATAGACAAAATAGCCCAGGTGGCAAAGGGGAGGTGAGTTATTCTTGTAGTTGGAATAGTCTCTGCCAAGTGGTCATCAAGGAGCACAAACAGTAAGTGGCGTGGCCTATTTTTTCTTCACTTTGCATTGATGAGCAAACAAACTGCGTGAATGTCTTGAGGGAGCGGTCTTGTTTATAGACAAACATCGTGGCCCATGCT
Source organism: Torreya grandis (assembly GCA_037957365.1). Classification (NCBI taxonomy): domain Eukaryota; kingdom Viridiplantae; phylum Streptophyta; class Pinopsida; order Cupressales; family Taxaceae; genus Torreya; species Torreya grandis. The sequence goes on from JARHVA010002587.1 coordinate 67,233, forward strand.
TTCACACATGATGTTTAATATATTTTAAATGCTTAAAGTCAAGACTGGCAACTGACACATCATGTTCTTTTAGTGACTTCCTCTTCCCAAGGCATTCAACGCACATGGTCCACTTGTAAAAAGGTGCCATTTCTTCTTCTCTCTCTATATATATTGTAAAGTCTCATTTGAGAAGATATATCTTGGCTTGTAAGGCAGAGCTCTGCCATATTTTACCTTGAATCAAGACATAGCATTTTTACCTCTATTTGAGCTTGCACTTTCGTATATGTCTATGTTTTTATTTGTGTTAAGTCATTTTCCTTATGATTTCATAGAACAATTCCAACATGTCTAGTGTATTGTGAGTTCTTCTTTTGCAAGTTAGCTAGAAGTGTCTATAGTAGGAATATAGGCACATGTGAATAGGCTGCCATAGTGTGTCTCAGAACACCTCTGATAGTTCTTCCTCCCTGTATCTCCATCAGACCCCTAGCTCACTAATGTAGAAGAGTTTCTCATATCAAATGAAATGTATATCAGCTTGTTCTTGGTGGAGAGTGTATGTTCAAGCTAAATAGATCAAATTTTTTGGTGTATCACTGTTTAGTTTAGGTTTTGTTTTCAGCATCCTTCTCCCTTTTCACCCCCCCCATTGTTAGCAGTAGGAAATCCAAGACCATAGAGATACATCAAAGGGAGCTAGCCCTTATCTAGAGACTCTCCTCTTAGTTTTGCCATACCCACAGGTAAGAGAGGAGTTTCCATTGTGATGCGTGGAAGACAGGAGCTCAGCCTCCTATCAAGGGTGCAATCCACAACGTCAACAGAGCCTAAAGGCATTCCTACACATTATTTGATTAGGCATTACATTGATCTCATTTCAAGATCACCACTTCTTAACAGTCCTCTATACTACAAATCAATTTAGGAAAATGATGAGATTTAAATTCAAGTCTAGGAACTCATCGACCAAGGGAATATTCAGCCAAGTTCTTCATCTTGTGGAAGTCCTATCATCCTTGCACCCAAGGATGGTTCGTGGTGTCTTTGCATTGACTACCGCACAATCAACTCATATTGATGATATTTTGGACTAGGTCCGAGATACCTGTTGTTAACCTGAAGCTGCACCCTGATTCAAAGATGTGCATGAAATGACCAGTCCTCTATCTGGCTGAAATAATGGGATCTTCTCACAAGGGTGGGTGCCTCAACAGTGAGAAGAACCTCCAGATAAGGTTGGTTCCTATATGATGTATCAATGAGGACCTCTACTCTATGCTATGGACTACCATCGAAAAGGGAGAAGGAAACTTAAAGGGAAAATCCTACCTAAAAGGGGGTGATATACCAAAAGTTTGATCCACTCAACTTGGAATTTTGAACACTGAACGAACAAGGGAAAAGGAAGACCTTAGATTTCAATCAATCACTTATGCATAAATATTTCATGAAGAGGTTCGATCCAATGACCCAAGACATGAGGGAAAACAATGGAGAGAGGTCTGATAAAAGACACTTTGCAGCTACCTAACGTCCACTTATAGCTTCAGCAAAAGACATAAAGAACACTTTAACATGACCTCCATAAGGATAATCTAGCAACTAGGTATGAACCATAATTTGGGAAGGGAGAGAAATCTACCACTTATGCAAATTGATAAATGAAATATACATTATGCCAACACTTGAAATCTAAAAGTATAGTCCTTTTATTGATCGAAGAGGTTACATAACTCACCAATGGCAGAGTCTGGTCTAACCAAGAGAGATTGGATGATTTTTAATTAAGGCTGAAAGCCATTTTATAAAAAATTACAAGAGGCCAAAGATTGGCATTAAAAATTTAAAGAGAAGGATTCACTTCGGTTAACTCAAGGCTTACTTGGCCTTTCAATAAAATATGTTTTCTTTTGTCTTTGCATGAAGCTTCTTGCACTTGAGGAAGTGAACTTGTCTTTGTTATGAACTACCCACCTCTTTTGTATGGAAATCCATGCCAATGTTAATTTTAAAACTCTACATGTGCTGCTTGATGACAAATTGGAAATTTGGAAAGGTTGAGTTGGCCATTTGGTAAGCTGAGTTGACTATTTGGCAACTAAGTTGGTCGAAGAGATCATTCTCCTTCGCATGGAAAGCTCCTAGTGGATGCGGCATTTAACAATTAGTCAACTCTAAATCTAAAATAGTCAACTCGATATTCAAATGCATAACTCTGATTGAAGTTGAGTTGGACCCTCAAATACGTGAGATGATCTAGAGATGAGCAAGACTTTAATAACTAGTCAACTGAAGCTTTGAATGGCATTCAAAGATAGCCCCTGCTTGCATGTATTTTATCATGCTCTGGTCTGCCTGTTCATGTCTATTTCTAGTGGGATTATATATTTAGATGTATTTGTCTATATTTTTTCCCATTTGGCCTTTTCTTAACTTCCCATCGCTTAATCTGAGGTCAACCTCCCATGATTTAATTCTTTCAAAATTCTAGCTTTACCTTTGTTTCATCGATTACTTCTCACAATAAAAATTTGATGTCTTGTAGGACGTCACCCTTAGTCTTCTTATTTCCTTCAGAACCTCTTCTCTATGTGTATTTCCTATAGCTTTCTTTCCTTTGGTTTTATCCTCTGAAGTATTCCTTCAAATAAAAAGTTTGAAGGAATACATTCCTTTTCTCGGGCTCCTTTTCATAGTCGGGTTTTCTTTCTCTTTATTGGCTTCACATTTCTTTGGGTTTTTTCTATAGCCCTTTCTCTGAATTTCATCAAAAAATTTATCTGAAGGAATTCCTTTAGACAAAAAGTCCAAAGTTTTCCTTCTGCTTTGCCTTTGTCTTTTGCCATTGACATTTTGTCTTCGGTCTTCTTTCCTGCATCTCCCGAATTCCTTCAGACTTTTCTCCGAAGGAATTCCTTTGGAGAAAAGTCTGAAGGTCTCTTTTGTGCCTTTGCTTTTTGAAATGTCCCCTTCAAAAAAGTCACCACGGTCCTCTCGTAGACCAAGTGCCCTCCACAAGGGCTAGTTGCTTATGTCTGTGCCTTTTTTGAAAGAATTTTAGGGCACCCAGGCTTTTTGCAAAGGTTATGAATCTATTCTCTCACCTTCCCAAAGGGTAGGTGCCCTTCAGGATTGTTGAAAGTGACCCTTCCAAAGGGTACCCTGCCCTTCGAGATTCTTGTAATGGACTTTTTCCTTTAGCCTCTTACTTGGTTTTTCTTCAAAAAAATTGCAATTGGTCTCTTGGCTGATAAAATGACCCTTCGGCAAATTTGTGAACCCTTCAACTACTTGAATAAATCTGTTATTCCCTTTGGGGAAAAATTGTCAACAATGCCCAATACTTCACAACGGTTGATTGCAATTCTTTTTAGCACCAAGTATTGGTCAACTTGAAAGACATGTGGAAGATTGTGTTCAAAACAAAAGAAGACTTATATGAGTGGTTCGTCATGCCATTTGGTCTGACCAACTCTCCAACCAATTTCGTGAAGCTCATGAACAATATATTGCATCCCTTCACAAATTGATTTTTCATTCTCTACTTGGATGGCATCCTCATATATAACAAGACATGGGAAGATCACATTGCACATGTTCAAAAAGTCCTCAACACACTTTGCATCAACAAGTTACAAGCCAAGTCATGTAAGTGTAGCTTTGGTTTTACTCAAGTTAAATATCTGAGGTACATCATTGATTGTGAAGGAATTCATGTAGATATGGAAATATCAAAATCATAAAAAATTGGCCATCTCCTCACAATCTCATAGAGTTGTGAAGCTTTCTTGGAATCACTAACTTCTACTGGTGTTTTTTATTGGGTTTTTTCTCACCTATCATGACTGTTGAATTCAGTTACACAAAACAAATCATGATTTCATTGGACATTTTTACAACAACAAGCATTTGAAGAACTCAAATCCAAACTCCATTTAGCACATCCTTACGGTGCTTGACGTCAATCTACTCTTCAAAATCCAGATTGATGCATATGATTTCTTACTTAATAGGGTGATAACTTAACACCTTGTTGCATATCATTCATTCATAAACATTTAATGACATTGGCTAGATATATTCTACCTACAAGGAGCTATACGAAATATACACAATTTGACACTTACCTTGCATATTTTACTTCCTTTTTTTCATGGTAATAGAAGAGAAACTTTTCTTGAAATTATTCTACAAAGTGTAATGGTTATTCCACATCTCTTTGTTAGATTTCATTGCATGTTCACATTATCTATGATTCCAACTAAATAGATCTGCCTAGTTTATCCAATTGTAGATTGTCCTCCATGAACCTCCTGAGCTTGGCATGAGTACAAATGAGTGTTTGGAGAGCAAGAGCCAGCTTGGACTAATAGAGGGGGACATATGTTCAACTTCTCCATTAGAGGATGAAAAGCCTCTAGTGTACAGGTGTAGAGGAGGAAAACCCTCTTACCCATTGAGGTGATTCCATCTATGGATGACAATTGTGCAGAGAAATCAAGTTATTTTCAAATTTCAGTTGGCTGGAAGTGAATATCAATTTCCAAAAATTTTGTGAAGATTTATTAGACCACCAAATAGGGTTTACTACTATTCAAGCACTATCATGCCCTAAGAAATGTCGTCGCACCATTTGGGAGGTAAATCGCTGCCCTGGGACAGTTGTGTTGGGATTATGAGGGACTATTTTTGTCTGTTGCATACGAATTGCCCCCTTAGGAGGGAGTACCTCACATTGTCAGCTACCATTCTTTGTCTGCAGATAAATAGCTATACTCATTGTTGTACAGCCATTTTGCAAATTATAATTTGACTGTAAGGGTTTATTATCATCACAAATTATTGTTTCAATGCATTAGGGTTTGGATGTGATACATTTAGTAGTTAATTGGCATTGTTTTCAGTCTTATTTTATGTATAATCAGCTGATTAAAATAAAGAATACAATTGATTTTTTAGTATTAAATGTTGCATGTGCTATTTTAGTATTTGAATTATATCCCATTTGGTGAGGGAATCACGGTAAATTCAAAAATTCATAAATTTACCTAGAAAGGATATTACAATGGTATCACAACATTGATTTTCTAGCCTATAGGGGAAAATAATATTTTGATTTCATATGCAACCCAATCAAAGAGTAATCAGGTATTATCAAAGAGAAAAAAAGGGCTTGGTCACTAGAAAAAGAAACAAAGATCATGGGGGACAGAGAATAGAGAGCTCCTCCTATATATAAAATGAGTTATTTGCAGGAAATAATTGGTCAGGGTTAGAGAGATTTGGAAAGAACAATCCAAACAATGTTGAGAGAATCTATGGTAGGGATACTACAAGCTTTGCAAGTGTTAAACAGAATAAGGTAAATCAAGGAGAAGGAAGCTCATCAGTGAATGAGAGGGTCTCAATCAACCCACCTTCCAAAACTTTCCAAGCAAAATTTCTACAAAAAGGAGAACACTATGAAGAGGTAGAGCCTCAACAACTTCATGTAAGTAATGAGTTTGTAGAATATGAAGAATTCAGTCAGGGTCAGAGAGATTTGGAAAGAACAATCCAAATAATGTTGAGAGAATCTATGGTAGGGATACTACAAGCTTTGCTAGTGTTAAACATAATAAGGTAAATCAAGGAGAAGGAAGCTCATCAGCGAATGAGTGGGTCTCAATCAACCCACCTTCCAAAACCTTCCATGTAAAATTTCTACAAAAAGGAGAACACTATGAAGAGGTAGAGCCTCAATAACTTTTTGTAGGTAATGAGTTTTCGGAAAATGTATATCATGCAAAATATGAAGAATTCAGTCTTGCAATACAAGCCCTAACTTTTAGAGAGTTCCGTGATTTGAAAATGAAAAACAGTGTTGGAAGAGGTGGGAGAAATTAGCCAGATCAGCCCTGGAAAGACATTCAATAATGATTAGGTAAGATTACCATTCCTTTTTATGATGTATTATATAAATGTTCAGTTAGGTCTTACTTACAGAAGTTACACTTATTTTTTACTAAATCTAATATATGAAGAAGAAGCAATCAAATTTGCTACCCTCCACTTGGAAGGAGTGGCACATGTGTGGTGGTATCATGGTATGATCACCCAAGGACACGATTCTATATCTACCTTGTAAGAATTCAGCCAAAGACTGACGAAAAGGTTTGATAGGAAAGATCTAGAAATCCATTTTAAGGAGTTAGTCGAACTCAAATAGGAAAGAACATTGGATAGCTACATAGCTGAATTTCAAAGGTTATCCATGATGGTAATAGATGTAACTAAAAAAATACTAGTGGTATTATTTGTCAAAGACTTGGCTGAACCTCTCAAGAGCTTAGTAAAAGCTTTTGACCCTTTGTCTCTCTAGGAAGCAATTAAGAGAGCATTGAACCTAGAATCATGAACTCCAAAGGGTAAATTTTTGCTTATAAGACAACAAAGGACAACACCTTATGGGCAGCCAAAGTCAGTGTTGACCATTTTGGCCATGCAGGCCAAAATTGGTCTCCTTCTTCCCCTGTTGTTCTGAGCCAGTTCAAATTTGATTTTGCACAAGTATTTTGGCAAAAGGAGGAACCAGTTCAGTGGTTTGACGTTAGGGTCCAATGGCATGATATTTCTAAGAACTTTGAACTTGAAATTTGAACCATTGTTGGTTCAATGAGTTGGTTCAGTTTAATTGGTTCAATCTTTTGGCTCAAACGGGTTAGTTCAATCAGAAAGTTCAAAGGAGTCTTCCAAAGCCTGAAGGATAAGTGCCCTTTCGGAGGGTAGTCAAGCACAAATTGGTCCATTCCAACAAGCTGTGGAGGGCACATAGGTGACAAAAGGACCTTTGTAACTTTTTCAAAAAGCAAGTTTGGAGACCAAACAACCTTGCAGAGGGCAGGTGATGAGAAAAATGGACCATTACAAAAGTCTGAAGGGTAAATTTGAGCTTAAAGTGCCCTTGTAGAGGGTAGGAAAGCACTTAAAGGGAAGAAAGACCAAGGCAAAGTATTCCTTCAGACTTTTTGTCTGAAGGAAATTTCTTCAAGGCAAAGATAGAAGGAAAAGCAAAGGCAAAATTTCTTCAAACAAAATGTCTGAAGGAATTCCTTCAAAAATTTTGTCTGAAGAAATCCTTTTAGAGGAAAATCTCACAGAAAAAGACAAGATGAATTCTTTTAGATAGAAGTCCGAAGGAATTCCCCTGAAATAAAGGGCCAAGCATTCAAAGGAAGATATCCTTCGGATAATATTTCTGAAGGATTCAAAGACCAAGGCTGTTGAAGGACCCTAAGGGGTAGGTGTCCTTGTGAGGGACTCTCGGCTACCAGAAGAAGGACCTTTCTCAAAGCCCAAAGGGACACCTTCCATTTAGGAGGTTCCAAAGACAAAAGTCGAAGGAAATGAAAAGCTGAAGGAATTGATCAAGGGGTGACGGGTCTGCAGACGTTAAAATTTAGGGCAACAGAATAGCCATTGGCTTTTAAACGTGATGGGTACACAGATGTCAACTTTATGACCATGGATTAACCATTGGTCTTTAAATAAAAGGTGTGAACCCGAGGGAATTCAAATACCTTAAGGCCAAAAGGAAGAGACAAAACTAGGAAAAGACAAAGTTGGGAAAAGACAAAAGCTAAGAATGAATTGAGCGACCTACTGATGAAAGATCCCAAAGAGCCAAATAAGTAGTAGAAGATAGCCCTCAAGGGTCGAAGGAGCCAGGAAAGACAAAGCCAAGAAGAGACAAAACAGCTAAGTGCAAAAATGGACAAAATAGTCAAAGTGGCAAAGGAAGGTGTCGACTCAAGGAGTTACTCCAGCGATTGACATAGTGCCTGACAAGTGGTCATTAAGGGGCACAAACAGTGAATGACGTGACCCATTTTTCTCCACTTTGCATTGATGAGTAGACAAACCACATAAATGCCTTGACAGAGCGGTCTTGTTTGTAGACAAATGGTGCGGCCTATGTTTTTTAAAGGTTTAAACTCAAAATCAGAGCCGACACAGCATTCTCTTTCAGCGACTTCCTCTTCCCAATGCTCTCAGCACATGTGGGCCACTTGTCAAAGGGTGCCAAAGTCTTTTTTCCAAAAGGGGTGCCATTTGCTTCATTTCTTTATATATATATATTGTAACTTCTCATTTGAGAAAGCTATGTCTCAACTTGTAGGGTGGAGCCCTACCAAAATTTAGCTTGAATCAAAAAGAAGCATTTTTGCCTCCATTTGAGCTTTCACTTTTGCATATATCTATGGCTTTGTCTTGTGTTAAGTCATTTTCCTTTATGCTTTCATAGAATGATTCCATCATGTTTAGTGTATTGTGATTTCTTCTTTTATAGGTTAGCATGTGAATAGGCTGCCATAGTGTGTCTTAGAACACTCTGGTAGATCTTCCTCCCTGTATCTCTAGAGGACCCCTAGCTCACTGATGCAGGAGAATTTCTCATGTCAAATGAAGTGTACATCAGCTTGTTCTTGGTGGAAAGTGTATGCTCAAGCTAAGTAGATCAAATTTTTTGGTGCATCACCCTCTTCGTTTAGGTTCTATTTTTTAGTAATCTTTCTCTCTTTTCAACCCCCCATTATATATATGTACTAGCAATATTACTGGAATAACTTAGAGATGAATTAGAGGGAATTAGCCCTTATCTAGAGACTCTCCCCTCAGTTTTTCCAGACCCACAGGCAAGAGAGGAGTTTCCATTGTGATGCATGGAAGACACGAGATCATCCTCCTATCAAGGGTGCAATCCACAACGTCAATAGTTTTTGGCATGCCCGATGGGACAAAGTTTTAACAGTTGGCAAAGTTTTAGGATTGATGTTGGTCCTGTTATAGCAAAATCAACCATTTTCAGCATCTAGTGACTCCACTGGTAAGAACATTAGTTTTTGATCAAAGACCAGTCTAATCTCCTATGCCTAAAATCACCACATGATCTACTGGTAAGGGTGTCCCTTTTGAATTTTTTGAATTACCTTTGAACTCAGAAAAGTGACTGAGGTTCGATAAAACTCATACTTATTCAGCAAATCACCTTCCCAAACCTGCTATAAGACACACCCACACAAGAAGGCCCTGGTTGAATCCTGTCATAGCTATGGCATTACCTTTTGTAGCCTTTCATGGTTAGAGTCCTTGAATCTCCTACATTATGACCCAATTTCAAGAGTAGTCCTTAAAAGTATGCCTCCCTTTAATGGAGAAGGGCCCATTATTGCTATCGAACACATCAAAAATATTGCTAACCTCTACAATATTCACAATGTCACTAAGGAGAATATTGCAATCAGATTGTTGGCATTGTCTTTCAAGGGTAAGGTTTTGGACTGGTATGGGACTTTACCCATGAATTCAGTCAATTCTTGGATTGAATTGGGTACCCTCTTAATGAACCAATTTGGGGAGAAGAGCGACCACCTCTCACTCGCTGAGTAGTTGGCCACAATGAAAAGAGCTCCACATGAATTCATTTAAGATTTCAATACTCATTTTTAGAAAATATGGGACAAAATCCCCATTTTGGTAAGGCCGACTCTAAGCTATGCTTTTCTCTATTATTTGAAAGTGTTGAACAATGACATTGCTGTTATGATACAGTCTATGGGAGGACATGTGTTGCCTGCTGCCTATGACATAACTATAGCAGCTGAGAATTGCCTGAAGGTTGGAAAGATAGCCCCTAAGCCTCATATTTCGTTCTTTCCCAAATTGCTGCCTCCAATCTAGACTACTACACCCACCTTGGCTCTTCTATCTGGCATAGAAAATCTAGCTGCTACTTCATCTAATGACCTCCATGAACTCAAAAGCCTATTACAAAGTGTAACAAATGAACTAGTGGCTCTTAAAAGGCAGCAAGCTCAAGGCAATCGATGAAATCAAGGATATCATCAGTATGGACAAGCAAATAGACTCCCTTTCCAAAATTTCAATCAAGGGCAGGGTCAATTTACATAGGCCAGACCTTTTCAAGGCTACAATCCAGGTGCCCCTTCATCATCCAAGGCTCTAACACCCGCTCAAAACAATTTGGTACAGGAATAGCCCAGTTGCTCAACCATGGGATATGGTCAAGATCAGGTTGTTTATACAAATGAAATGCCAAGTCACTACACAAATTAACAAGAAAATTAGGCATCTGCCCAATTCTCAAGCTTTGAGGATTCAATGCAACCCGGCATGGGCAGCAGTTAGACTCAGCCCAATTCTACTCTCATGACTCACCTAGATGGTGAGTTTTATGCAGTCAATTATGTGGGTAGTGTAGACAATTAGGGTGACTCTATCACAGCCAACACAAGGTCTAAAAGGAGACCAATGGAAGAAGTTCAAGAAGCTGCCCAAATGTTAGCACCACCTTCTTCATCACATGTAAACCAAAAGGTTCCAAACTTTAGACCTCCATTTGCACCTTTAGCACCTCAATCTACACATCAGGCTGTAAGTAATCCCAAAGAAAATTTGAAAGAAGGCAACCCTCGAGTCAACATGGTAGACCAAATGAAGAAGCTGCACATGAACATCTCCTTGTGGGATTCATTATCAATACTAGGACAAAATGACATGTTGCAAAAAGAATTGCATGAGCTAAATGAACAAGTTATCCCAGCAAAAGTCGATAACGTTCTGATGATGAATGGGTAGCCTTCCACATCAGGCCAAGTTAAGAAAGAGGAAAAGGTTCCCCCTTTTTATTTATCCTTGGTCATAAGAGATTTCTTGGTGCACAATTGCATCATTGTCAGTGGAGCAAGCACCTCAGTAATGCCCAAGTGCATAGCTGATAAGCTAGAGCTAAAATATGAAGAAATGACTAAGGGAGTCTTACAGCTAGATGGAACACTAGCAAAGATAGTTGGAGTGGTGAAGGGTTTGAGCTTGACACTACACACCTGCCTGACCTTCTAAGTTCTTCACGATGTGGTAATGGCAGATGTCCCTCCTTACTTTTCCATTTGCTTGTCCAGGGATTTCACATCCAAGATATGCGGCTATCTAGCAACAAACTAGTCTTATCTGGTTTTTAGAACCAAGTATGGGACTAAGGTTAAAATTGAATTAGAGCCACTCCATAAAGATCATCTGGAACCATACTTGCTCAAGGTAGCAAATGTTAGCTATGCCATTATTGACTAGGAAGAATTCCAAGTGGATCAATCTCCATCCTCTACCTTTGAAAAAGTTGTTGACCTGCTCTTAAACGAATGGGGAAGCGACAACTTTGATAATGATCCTTACAAGTTCATAGAAGAGGCAGGCCTTGGCATTTATTGCATGCATGAAGAGGGTACTCTTGTACCAAATCTAATGAAAACAAGCCAAAAAAGCTCAGGTTTATGGCAGTTATTCTTTGATGGCTCAAGAAGTAAGTTGGGAGCTAGTGGTGGAGTGGTGCTAGTTTCTCCTTCAAAGGAGAAATATTTTTTAGCTTTCAGGTTTCAATTTTTTTGCACAAGCAATGTTGCAGAGTAAAAATCCCTCATCCATGGTTTAGAGTGGGTGAGGAAAATAGGAATCAAAGAGCTACAAGTTTTTGGTGACAATGAGCTGATTATGAATCATGTAAGGAGCCAAAATTTGACAAAAAATTCCTTACTAAAGTCCTATAAACACAGGGTGTGGGACTTAGTGGAGATTTTCCTTACTTTCAATGTTACCTCCATTCCTAGAGAGCAGAACAAGCAAGCAGATAGGCTGGCAGTAGTTGGTGCCTAGTTTGATATCCCTAAGGAGATAGGCCAAGACTACGGTCCACGCCATTTAAAGGTAGTAATCTGGCCCTCTGTGCATGAAAACATCACTAACTAGTAGGGGTTTGACAACAACCAGGAAATAGCACTTTTCTTGCAAGAAGAAGCTGAGTTTGCTGCTAAAAACTAGGCTAAGCTATAATAGCAGTATGGCAGCCAAATTGTTTAGCTAAAGAACAATAAACTCCCTAAAGGCTTGGTCACTCTCGAGAGTATCTTCAATGAAGATGACCAATTGAAAAGTGATAAGGCAAGCATCATAATGAAGGAGGAGCACCATGAGAAGATTGAAATATTCAAGAATAAGCTGCTTGCACTTGGGAAAGTATGCACAGACCATGAAAGGTAGGCCTTCACCTTATTGTGCCAAGAGTTTGCTGATGTCTTTGCCTGGGAGTATAGCGATTTGAAGGGTTTTGACCCAAGTTTGGCCCAACATACCATTGAGCTGGAAGAAAGTGCCAAGCCGATCAAGTAGAAGCAAAGGTCTGTCAACCCAAAGATTGAGCCTCTCATGTGGAAGGAACTACCAAACTGATTGAGTCCAGGATAATATTTCCAATCAAACACTCTTCTTGGCTGGCCAATCTTGTTCATGTTTGGAAAAAGAATGGGGAGATCAGATTATGCATAGGTTTCAGAGACCTGAATAGAGTCTCTTTGAAAGACCATTATCCTCTCCCAAGCATGGAGCACATCCTTCAAATGGTGATAGGCAGCGAGCGTTTCTCCCTCCTAGATGGGTATTCAGGATATAATCATATTTTAGTGTAAGACTCTGACCAGTACAAGACATCCTTCACTACCAAATGGGGGATGTTTCCCTATATAAAAATGCCATTTAGACTATCTAATGTTGGTGCCACTTCTCAGCAAGCCATGGACATGGCCTTTCAAGGCCTGATAAATAACATTATGCTGGTGTATTTTGACGATGTGATAGTGGTCTCTAAGGAGGCATGCCAACACATGAAACACCTCAGACAAATCTTTGAGAGATGTAAAGAGTTTGGTATCTCTCTCAACCCAAAGAAATGTGTGTTCGTTGTCCATGAGGGTAAACTCATTGGCCACGTTGTTTCCAAGGAAGGCTTGACCATTGATCCAAAGAGAGTTCACTCCATCTTGGAGCTGTCCTTGCCTAAACACAAGAAGGGCCTGTAAAGCTTCTTTGGCAAAATAAATTTCATCCGAAGATTTATTTCAAATTTTGTGGAGGTAGCCAAGCCATTGACCTCTATGCTGAAGAAGGATGATAAGTTCACATGGACAGTGCAAAGAAAGGATAGTTTTGAAGAGATCAAGTAGGCTATAGCCCAGGCGCCTACTTTGATCAACCCTAACTCCACCAAAGATTTCAACCTCTACACATTCAAGAATGAAGAGGTAATCTCCGCCATGCTTACCCAAGCAAATGGTGATAACCTTGAACAACCACTTGCATTTTTTAACCAAGGCCTAGAGGGTTTTGAGGTCAAGTATACATATGTGGAGAAGCAAGTCCTTGCAGTCATGTAGAGCCTAAAGAAATTTAGACATATGTTGTCAAACAATAGGATTCACCACATGGTTCCTCATCTTGGCATCAAAGATTTCTTGACCAACTGTGATCTGAATGAAAAGAGGGAAGGATGGATCACTAAAGTAATGGAGTATGATGTGGATGTCAAGGTCACCAAGCTGGTGAGAGGAAAAGGCCTGTGTGAACACCTTGTTTCAGACCTTAAACAACAAAAAGAAGACAGTCTGCTAATTCATGATGCAACCATAACAAAAGAACTAGCTGTCATAAAGGATTGGACATCAAACTTGAGGCATTTCCTTCTCACTAGTGAGTTCCTGCAGGGACTTGATAAGACCAAGAGGAGATATTTTAGACTCTAATTTCTCCCTTATGTCCTGATTAGTGGAGTGTTATTCAAAAGGGATCTCTCAGGAGTGCTTTTAAGGTGCATAAACCCAAGTCAGGCTGATAGGGTGCTGTCTGAGTTCCATGATGGACTAGCTGGTGGTCACTTTGCTCTTGGGCCTATAGCTGCAAGAATAATGAGAGCTAGTTATTTTTGGCTCACTCTATTCAAGGACACCCATGCCTGGGTATGAAAGTGCCAAAATTGTGCACTTTTTGATGGGAAATAATGGATAGTTGCCATGCCTTTATAGCCTATTCAGGTGGAGCAGTCATTCATGCAATGGGGCCTTGCCTTTATAGGGATGATTAACCCTCCCTCTAATGCTGGACATAAGTGGGTCTTGACCACCACAGACTACTTCACAAGATGGGTAGAGGCTTTTGATTTAAAGGAAGCCAACGAAAGTGCAATCTTGGATTTTTATGAAGACCTGGTGGCAAGGTTTGGGGTCCTAGCTACCATCATCTCAGATAATGCTTTAGCTTTTTTGGGAACTAAAACAAGTGAATGGGCATTGAGATATGGTATCTATCTTAGCACTTCATTCAATTACTAACCATAGGGGAATGGGCTGGCTGAGTCCACCAATAAGAATCTGATCAGGATTATCAAGAGAATAATGGAGGAGAATCAGAGGACTTGGCATGCCAAGTTGAAAATAGCCCTGTGGGAAGATAGGGTCACTCCAAAGAGAGCAATTGGTAATTCACCATACATGCTCGTATATGGAAGAGAAGCTAGGCTTCATATTTCACTTGAGTTGCCAGCCTTGGACCTTGCTCACCAACTACAGATAGAAGAAGGCAACAACATGGAGGTTAGGCCATGTGAGTTGATGGAGCTCCAAGAGAGAAGGGACCAAGCTATGGCTTTTATGACCAGCTGCCAACAACAGATGAAGAAACACTTTGAAAAGAAATCTTCATCAAAAATTTGCTTTGAAGGAGACATCATCTTGAAATGGGATGCAGACCGAGCTAAGCCTGGAAAGCACGTGAAGTTTGATGCCCTATGGAGTGGTCCATATGTCATCACTCAGTGAAAGTAACACAATGTGTTCCAACTCTCTAGGCTAGATGGTGAAGAACTATATATCCCAGTAAATGGGATACATCTTAAGCATTATCACTAAGCCCTTATCCCATCATGTATATATTTTCCTTGTTTTTCCCTATTTTCCCTAAGTGCTTTTGCACATGTTAGTACTTTTCTTAGTCTTGTGTGTGTTTTCATTTCCTTTTGGGGGTAAAAGCTTCATAATTGATTCTTAGATATCTCAAGGTAGTTGCTAACTCTTTCAAAGTTGCATTTTGACTCTGTGCCCAATGGACTTTGAGGCTACTAGTTTCTACGCATAACAAGCATGCTTCCCTTGGGAATCGCCATTTTTTTTTACCATTTTGGCCCTGTAGGCCAAAATCAATCTCCTTCTTCCCTTGTTGTTCTGAGCCAGTTCAAATTTGATTTTGCAGAAGTCTTTTGGCAAAAGGAGAAACCAGTTCAGTGGTTCGACGTCAGGGTCCAATGGCATGATCTTTCCAAGAACTTTGAACTTTGAACCATTGTTGGTTCAGTTAAGTTGGTTTAGTTCAATTGGTTCAATCTTTTGGCTCAAATAGGTTGGTTCAATCAATGGTTCAATCGAAAAGTTAAAAGGAGTCTTCCAAAGCCTGAAGGATAAGTGCCCTTTTGGAGGGCAGTTAAGCACAAACTAATCCATTCCAACAGGCTACGGAGGGCACTTAGGCGACAAAAGGACCTTTGTAAATTTTTTGAAAAGCAAGTTTGGAGACCAAACAACCTTGTGGAGGGAAGGGGATGAGCAAAATGGACCTTTGAAAAAGTCCAAAGGGTAACTTTGAGCTTAAAGTGCCCTTGCGAAGGGCAGGAAAGCACTTAAAGGGAAGAAATACCAAGGCAAAGTATTCCTTCAGACTTTCTATCTGAAGGAAATTTCTACAAGGCAAAGATAGAAGGAAAAGTAAAGGCAGAATTTCTTCAGACAAAATGTTCGAAGGAATTCCTTCGGACATTTTGTCCAAAGAAATCCTTTTGGAGGAAAATCCCACAGTAAAAGACAATGAATTCTTTCAGACAGAAGTCCAAAGGAATTCCTTCAGACTTTTGTCTGAAGGAATTCGCATGAAAGAAAGGGTCAAACATTCAAAGGAAGATATCCTTCGAACAAAATTTTTGAAGGATTCAAAGACCAAGGCCACCAAAGGACCCTGAAGGGTAGGTGCCCTTATGGGGGACTCTCAGCTCCCAAAAGAAGGCCTTTCTCAAAGCTCGAAGGGACGCCTTCCATTCGGGAGGTTCCAAAGACAAAATCCAAAGGAATTGACCAAGGGGTGACAGGCCCACAAATGTCAAAATTTAGGGCAACAAAATAGCTATTGGCTTTTAAATGTGACAGGCATGCAGATGTCAACTTTATGACCATGGAGTAACCATTGGTCTTTAAATAAAAGGCATGAACCTGAGGGAATTCAAAGACCTTAAGGCCAAAAGGAAGAGACAAAACCAGGAAAAGACAAAGCTGGGAAAAGACAAAAGTTAAGAATGAATTTAATGACCTACTGATGAAAGAGCCCAAAGAGCCAAAGAAGTAGTAGAAGATAGCCCTCGAGGGCTGAAGGAGCAAAAAAAGACAAAGCCAGGAAGAGACAAAAGAGCCAAGTGTAGAAACAAACAAAATAGTCCAAGTGGCAAAGGAAGGTGTCGACTCAAGGAGTTATTCCAGCGGTTGACATAGTGCCTGCCAAGTGGTCATCAAGGGGCACGAATAGTGAATGGTATGACCCATTTTTCGCCACTTTGCATTGATGAGTAGACAAACTATGTAAATGCCTTGAAAGAGCGGTCTTGTTTGTAGACAAATGGTGTAGCCTATGTTTTTTAAACCTCTAAAATCAAAATTGAAGCTGACACAGCATTCTCTTTCAGCGGCTTCCTCTTCCCAATGCTCTCAGCACATGTGGGCCACTTGTCAAAGGGTGCCAAAGTCTTTTTTCCAAAAGGGGAACCATTTGCTTCCTCTCTCTATATATATATTATAACTTCTCATTTGAGAAAGCTATCTCTCAGCTTGTAAGGCGGAGCCTTGCCAAAATTTACCTTGAATCAAAAAGAAGCATTTTTGCCTCCATTTGAGCTTGTACTTTTGCATATGTCTATGGCTTTGTCTTGTGTTAAGTCATTTTCCCTTATGCTTTCATAGAATGATTCCAACATGTCTAGTGTATTGTGAGTTCTTCTTTTGCAGGGTAGCCAGAAGTGTCTACAATAGAGTATAGGTGCATGTGAATAGGCTGCCATACTGTGTCTTAGAACACCTCTGGTAGTTCTTCCTCCCTGTATCTCTAGAGGACCCCTAGCTCACTGATGTAGGAGAATTTCTCATATCAAATGAAGTGTACATCAGCTTGTTCTTGGTGGAAAGTGTATGCTCAAGATAAGTAGATCAAACTTTTTTGGTGCATCACCCTCTTAGTTTAGGTTCTATTTTTCAATAATCTTTCTCTCTTCTCAACCCCCCCATTATATATGTATTAGCAATATTATTGGAATAACTTAGAGATGCATCAGAGGGAGCTATCCCTTATCTAGAGACTCTCCCCTTAGTTTTTCCAGACCCACAGGTAAGAGAGGAGTTTCCATTGTGATGCATGGAAGATAGGAGATCATCCTCCTATCAAGGGTGCAATCCACAACATCAATAGTCAGCACCTTATGGCCAGTGAAAATCAACACCTTATTGGTAGCCAAAGTCAGCACCTTATGGGCAGCCAAAGTCAACACCTTATGGGCAGTAAAAAAAGCTATTTCAGCAAGGAGGGTTTCAACAAAAGGAGCTGCCAAAAGTGAGCAAAGAGATAGAAACAAGGAATGAGCTCAGAAGGAAAAAACTATGCTTCTCTTGCAAGGATCCATGGGAGCCTGGACATAGATGTCTTGAGCATGGTCAAGTGCATTACATTGAGGTGATATCAAATGTTGAATCATAAGGAGAAGAACTTAAATATAAAATTGAAAAAAAATAACTAGAACCATAAAGAAAAGAGGAAGAAAATACTTCAGGAGGCACCCTTGCCACATTATTTGTTGCTCATAGATATCATCATTTTAGAATTCGGGGAGTTTTGCAAGGGAAAAAGGTCATGGTGTTGATTGATAGTGGGGCAAACCATAATTTTATTGAAGGATTGGTACCAACATGGGTTTGAAAGCCAAAGATTTCAAGGGCTTCAATGTGATTGTAGCTAATGGCTTCACCCTTTCATGTACCAAGAGAATTTAGCAATTTAAGTTTACTTTGGGGAGGCATAAAGTGATGACTTTTATGTTGTAGGCATAGGAGAAACAAATGTGGTACTTGGGGTACAATGATTACATTCTTTGGGAGAATTCACCCAAAATTATCAAACTATGGAACTAATGTTTAAAACAAATGGGAAAGAGGTTGTGATTTAAGGCATGGCCAATGGATCTCCTAGAGTGGTCACGACTAAGATGATGGAGAGAACTTTTTGTAGAGGACAGGTTGCTTGGGCTGCCCATTGTTTGGTTAATAATGCATCTTCATCCATAGATAAGAATTCTACCATGTGGGTTTTCAGACTATTTTAGACAAGCATGGCACAGTGTTTAATGGTATACCTTCAGGATTGCCATCAGATAGAGTATTTTAGTACACAATTGAGTTGGAATTAGGTTCTAAACATGTATTGATTACTCCTTATCGCCATCCAAGAGCAATCAAAGAGGAAATTGAGAAGGCAATCAAGGAATTATTGGAGATGGGACATATCCAGCCTAGTTATAATCCCTTTGCTTCATCTATTGTTTTGGTGAAGGATGTTACCATGAGGATGTGTATTTGTTGATGCAGTGGATTGCACCCTTGAAAGAAGGCTCAACTTCTGTCTTCCATGTGGCACAATGGAGACTTTTCTCTTGCTATGGGCTTGGAAAAATTGAGGAAAGAATCTATAGATAAGGGCTAGCTCCCTTTGATGCATCCTTTGGAGTCTTTAACTACTACTGTTAATAATGGGGGGGGGTGAAAAAGAGAAGGATATGACAAAACATAAACTATCTAAAATGGTGATGCACCAAATAATTCAATCCACTCAGCTTATATCAACACTTTAGATCAAAAGGGTGAACATACACTCCATCTGAACAAAAGACCAGACTATATGGGTGCTTTAATACGAGGCTTAATGAAGATACAAAGAAAAAAACTTACCATAGGTGCTACGAAAGCACACTGTCAGATAACTGCTATTCTGTCTCTATGCTCCAATTTGGGCACTTCCTATTAACCTACAAAAATGGTCTTGGACATACTAGATATGTTGGTGTCAACCTATGAAAGCATCAAGATGAAATGACTAAACACAGAGTTGATACATAGACATATTCAAAAGTATATCCAGTCAGATAAAGGTAAAATGTGTTCTATTGATTCCAAGGTAAAATTGGCAGGGCTTCACCTTACACAAGTGAGAGATATATTTCTCAACTGAGAGGTTACAATATATAGCATTAAGACAAAGACTTTTGGCACCTTCAAGAACAAGTAGCCCATGCTGTAAGAAACACCTGGGGAAGAGGAATCCGCTCATGCTGCTGTCATCCTTCCATAAAAGGCTTGAAAGAAGCATGTTGTAGATGTCACAGGTATTGACTTTGCTACTCAAACTGTATTAAACGTTCCCGCTAAGCATGGGTAACTTTGTTTTCTAAATGACAAGGCCGATTCTTTCTGAAGTTTACACAATTATCTGCTCATTAATGTAAATTAAATAAAAATGGGCCACTTTATTGAATGCTTGTGCTCCCCTTGATGACCACTTGGTGGCGACTATTTCATCTACAACAATAACTTCTGTCGACACTTTTTGTGCCACCTAGACTGCTCTATTCATCCTGCACTACTTCTTGTCTTTTCTTGGCTCCTCATCCCTCAGATCTATCTTTCATCTCCTATTTTTAGGCTCCTTTCTCGATGGGTTGCTGAGTTTCCTATTGGCCTTATGCCCTTTGAATTCCTTCAGGCCCACGCTCATGAGTTTTTTCGGCCATCTATCATGAGTTCTTTCAGGCAAAATGCTTGAAATAAATCTTTCTATGGCTTCTCTTCAATGGCTGATGCATCCCACCAAAATTGATGTCTATAGGCCTATCACCATTTGAAAACCAATAGCTATTTCACTATCTTGAATTTGACATCTACAGGCACATCACCAGACGTTTGAACTTCCAATGGCTAGTTCACCATGTCAAAGTTGATGTGCTCAGGCCCGTCATCACTTTAGTAATTCCTTTAACTTTTGCAAAATGAACCTTTTTGAAGGGAAGGTGACCCTTCAAAAAATAAGGGAGGGTCCTTTTTCCTTAACTGAGAGCCCTCCACAAGGGCACTTGCCCTTTGGGGCCCTTTGTCTTGCCAATTCCTTCGGGTTCCCTCGTCTTTTAAATTCCTTTGGACAAAATGTCCGAAGAATATCCAAGGGAGAAACCAAAGGTAAATTCCTTTGGACAAAATGCCTAAAGGAATTCCTTTAGACTTTTTTCTGAAGGAATTTACAAGAGAAGGCCGA
Organism: Torreya grandis; assembly: GCA_037957365.1. NCBI lineage: Eukaryota > Viridiplantae > Streptophyta > Pinopsida > Cupressales > Taxaceae > Torreya > Torreya grandis. Next base: position 87,483 of record JARHVA010002587.1, read on the forward strand.
AGACATGGAAGGCACATTTCCTTTGAGCAAAATGTCCGAAGGAATTGAGAAACCAAAGGTAAATTCCTTTGGACAAAATTCCTTCAGACAAAATACCCGAAGGAATTCCTTCAGACATTTTGCCTGAAGGAAATGTGCCTTCCATGTCTTTGGCCTTCTCTTGTAAATTCCATCAAACAAAAGTATGAAGGAATTCCTTCGAGCATTTTGTCCGAAGGATTTACCTTTGGTTTCTCCCTTGGATTTTCTTCGGACAAAAAGTCTGAAGAAATCCTTTATCTTTTGCTTGTCACTTTTTTGAAGGAAAATTCCCCTTTGAGCCTTCTCTTTGCTCCCTTACAAATGTGTTCTCTACCCTCCGCAAGGGCACCTTGGGTCTTGTTGACCATTTTTGGTCCTGCAGGCCAAACAAAAATGGTCTTCCTTTTGTTTCCTTGCTATCCCAGTCTTTGATGTTTTTGCCTTGCTACAATCATGGTTTTTTCCCTTTACAAATAGTCCTGGTCTTATAAAGAGTTGAGAGATCCAAGACCTATAGTTTTTTGGTTCAATATGGAGCTTATTTCACTTTAAGCAATTGCCTTGCACAGTTCTTTTCGATAAAGGGAATGGACCGGTTCTAAAGGAATGTAAGTCTTTCAGCATGCTTCAAAGGCAAAGTGTCCTTGTGGAAGGTAGTGAGCACCTTTAGGAAAGTGAACAAGGCAGAAAAGAGGAGCTTTAAACTTTGAACTTTGGAGTATTGAACTATTGAACCATTGAACTCTACTATGTAGGTTCAAGCAGTTGGTTCAAGCAGTAGGTTCAATAATGCATTAAATTTATAAGGAGATAGAGTGAACCTGACTCTTTGCAAAATAGAGTATTAAACAGCTAAACCATTGAACTGTTGAACTCTAAAAATGGTTCAAGTTCAATCAAAAGGTTCAAATTCATAGCTAAAAATCTTGAAATGGCCTACACAGTTCACAAAAGGGGCAACAGATTTTCTTCGGAGGGCACTTTGGTCGGAGGTAGGACCAAATCAGAAGTTCTGAAGGGGCTGTTCAAGACTCGAAGTACCTTTGTGGAGGGTAAGTTTCCTTCAAAAAAAGAAAGACTAAGGTAAAGGATTTCTTTAGACTTTTTGTCTGAAGAAAATTTGTAAGAAACAAGGATTAATTCCTTCAGACAAAATGCCTGAAGGAATTCCTTCAGACTTTTGTCTGGAGAAATTCACAAGGTAAAGAGCCAAATGAAAGATTACCCATCGGGAGGAAATCCATAGCAAAATGGCAAGGTAAATTCCTTCAGACATTTTGTCCAAAGGAATTGGTCCAAAGGAAAAGCCTGATGAAAGAAATAAGCAGCAAAACATGAAGGGAACATTTCCTTCGAACATTTTGTCTGAAGGAATTGAGGAACCAAGGCAGCCCAAAGGAGCCCGAAGGGCAATTGCCCTTACGGGGGACTCTCAGCTACCAAAAGGGGGACCTTTCTCCAAGCCCTGAAGAGACACCTTCCCTTCGGGAGGGTTCAAATACAAAATCCCAAACAAAGGAAAAGAAAGAGGAGATATCCTTCAGGAAAAGGGTCCAAAAAAACACTTTAGAAAGTGAAGTTGAACGAAAGAAAGCTAAAGGAAAGTAAAGACCGAAGGAATTATAAAAGGTCAAGTAAAATGCCAGATGGGTGACGGGCCCAAAGACATCAAATACAACGTAGCAAACTAGCCGTTGGAGTTCAAACCTCCAGTGATGGGTGCTTGAACGTCAAATTTATGATGATGAAATAACCATTTGGTTTTTTAATAGCGACGGGCCCACAGACGTCAGTTTTTTATGGGATGCATCGGTAGTTGAGGAGAAAATAGAAGACTAACGCCTTCATGACAAGTGGCTTGAGAGAGATCAAATGGCACAAGCCTAATGGAATTCAAAGGGGCATAGGCCCGTGCATGGAAACTCAATGATCTACCGAGAAAGGAGCCCAAAGAGCCAAAGGATTGACAAAAGACAACCCCAAAGGCCGAAAGGGCCAGGAAAAGACAAAATTCAAGAGTAAACTCAGTGACCCATCGAGAAAGGAGCCTAAGGAGCCAAGCACATATATGGAAAAAATAGCCCAGGTGGCAAAGGGAAGCATCGGTAGAAGAGTTATTACAACGGTTGGAACAGTTCTTATGAAATAGTCATCTAAGAGCACAAACAATGAATGGCATGCCTATGTTTCCTTATTTTGCATTGATGAGTAGAAAAACTACGTGAATGTCTTTAAGAAGTTGTCTTGTTAGCAGACAAAGGGACGTGGCCCATGCTTTCACAATAATGTTTGATATAACTTTAAATGCCAAAGTCAAGATTGGCCTCTGACACAGCATGTTCTTTCAATGACTCCCTCTTCCAATGTTTTCAATGCAACATGGGACACTTGTAAAAAAGGGCACCATTGCTTCCTCTCTCTCTCTCTCTCTCTCTATATATATATATATATATATATATATATATTGTAAACTCTCTTTTGAGAAAGGCATCTCTCATTTTGTAAGGCAAAGCCCTACCAAATTTTCACCTTGAATCAATAAAATACATTTTTACCTCTATCTGGCTGGATATATCTCTGAGTGTGTATGAGCATTAACCTTGTGTTCAATCATTTTGCATGATGCTTTCACAAGTTTGACACCAACATACCTGGTATATACAAATCACCATTTTTGTAGGTCACAAGAAGTGCTATATTTGGAATGCAGACACAGAAGAGGGTTACCAGATAGAGTGTTTTCCTACAGCGCCTATGGTAAGTTCATTTTATGTGTGTCTTCATTAAGCCTCCTTGTTAAGCTTCCTATATTCTAGTCTTTTCATCAAATAAGGTGTATGTATGTCCTCTTCTGGTCTGAAGTGTGATTAAATGAGTAGATCAAACTTTTTTGGTGCAACAGTGTATTAGTCTAGGTTCTATTTTCAGTAATCCTTCTCTCTTTTCAACCCCCCCTTTTATATATTAGAAATAGTACTAGAATAACTCAAAGATGCATCAAATGGAGCTAGCCCTTATCTAGAGATTCTCCCCTCAATTTTTCCAGACCCACAGGCAAGAGAGGAGTCTCTATTGTGCCACATGGAGGACAGAGGCTTAGCCTTCTATCAAGGGTGCAATCCACAGTGTCAACAGGTCTAAAAAGTCCTTCAGATCTTGGTTGAACAACCTCATTTGTAACTTGCCTACCCTCTATAAGGGCACTTGACCTTCAGAGTCTTGTGAAAGACTTGTATCTCTTTGAAACTAGCCCATTCCTTTGCCAAAAAAGACTTGTTCAAGGTAATTTGCTAAAGCAAAATGAGCCTCCAGATCAACCCAAAAACCTACAGGACTTGGATCGCTCGACTCCTTATAAGAACTGGCCTATTTCAAAGGGAAATGGCATAATTGCAGTAAGGTGAATACATCAAAGACTGGCCACTCAGGATAGTAGGGAAAGAAGGGAGACCAATTTTGGCCTATAAGACCAAAAATGGTCAGCAAATTTGGAGATTCACAAGGGAAACATGTCTACTATGCATAAGAAAACTAATGGCTTACAAGTCTATTGGGCACAAAGTTAGAATACAATGTAAAAGGCTAACAATAACTTTGAGAGACTAAAGAGTCAACATGAAGCTTTTACCCCAAATGGTAAACAAAACACACACAAGGCTAAAAACTACAAACATGCGCAAAAGCATTTAGGGAAAATAGGGAAAAATAGGGAAAATATGTACATAACAAGAGAAAGATCAATGACAATGTTTAAGATATATCTCATTAACTAAGATATGTAATTCTCCACCATCCAACCTGGAGAGTTGGAATGCGTTGTGTTGCTTGCACTGAGTGATGACATATGGACCACTCCATAAGGCATCGAACTTCATGTGTTTTCTAGGTTTAGCTTAGTCTTCATCCCATTTCAAGACAATGTCACTTTTTGAGAAGACTTTTAATGAGGATTTCTTATCAAAATGCTTCTTTGTTTGTTGCTGACAACTAGTCATGGAAACCATAGCTTGGTCTCTTACCTTTTGAAGCTCCATCAATTCACAAAGTCTAACCTCCATGTTGTCACTTTCTTCCAATTACAGCTAGTGGCTAAGGTCCAAGGCTAGAAATTCAATTGAATTAGGAAGTCTAGCTTCCCTTCCATACATAAGTGGTATGGTGAATTGCGGACTACTCTTTTTGGAGTAACCCTGTCTGCCCATAGGGCTATTTTCAGCTTGGCATGCCAAGTTCTCTGATTTTTCTCCATTGTCCTCCTAATGATCTTGATCAGATTCTTATTGGACTCAACCAACACATTTCCTTGTGGGTAGTAATTGGAATAAGTACTAAGGTAGATGTCATATCCCAACGCCCACTCGCTTGTTTTGGTTCCCAAGAAAGCTAATGCATTATCTGAGATGATGGTAGCTGGGACTCCAAATCTTGTCACCAAGCCTTCATAAAAGTCTAAGACTACACTTTCTTTGGCTTTTTTCAAAGTGATAGTATCTACCCATCTCATGAAGTAGTTTATAATAGTCAAGACCCATTTGTGGCCAGCACTGGAAGGAGGGTTGAGCATTCCTATGAAGTCTAGGCCCCATTGCATCAATGGCTATTCCACTTGAATAGGTTGCAAAGGCATTGTAGCTAGTTATTGGTTTCCATCAAAGAGGGCACATTTTTGGCACTTTCATATCTAGGCATGAGTATCTCTGAATAAAGTGGGGTAAAAGTAACCAACCCTCATAATTCTTACAGCTATAGGCTTAGGAGCAAAGTGACCACTAGTTAGCCCGTCATGAAGCTCGAATAGTACCCTGTCGACCTGACTTGAGTCTATGCATCTCAAGAATACCCCTAAGAAATCCATTCTAAATAGCACCCCATCAATCAGGACATAAGGAAGAGATTGGAGTCTGAAATACCTCCTCTTAGTCCTATCAAGGCCCTATTGGCACTCACTAGTGAGAAGGAAATGTGTCATGTCTTATGCCCAGTCCTCTATGATTGTAGGTCTCTCTACTGCAACTTCATCATGGAGGATCAAAATGATCTCTTTATGTTGTTTAAGTTTTGTAGCAAGGTGTTCGCATAGCCCTCTTCCCCTTACCAACTTTGTGATTTTGATATCCACATCATATTCTATTACCTTGGTAATCCATCGTGCCCTCTTTTCATTCAAGTCATGGCTAATCAAGAAATTCTTGACACTAAGATGTGGTACCATGATATGAACCTTGTTGTTTGATAACATATGTATGAGTTTCTTCAGGCTTCATATAATTGCAAGCACTTGCTTTTCAACATATGTGTACCTAGTTTCAAAACCTTCTAGACCTTGGCTAAAGAATGCGAGAGGTTGTTCGAGGTTTTCATCATTTGCTTGAGTGAGCATGGGAGAGATTACCTCTTCATTTCTAAAGGTGTAAAGGTTGAAATCCTTGGAGAAGTCAAGGCTGATCAAGGTAGGAGCCTGGGCAATAGCTTGCTTAATCCCTTCAAAACTATCCTTCCTTTGCGTTGTCCATGCAAACTTCTCATCCTTCTTCAGCATGGAAGTTAGTGGCTTGACTATCTCAAAAAAATTAGGGATAAATCACCTAATAAAAATAATTTTGTCAAAGAAGCTTTGCAGACCTTTCTTGTGCTTTGGTAAGAACAATGCTAGGATGGCGTGTACTCTTTCTAGATCAATGGTCAAACCCCCTTTCAAAACAACATGGCCAAGGAGTTTACCTTTGTGGACATTGAACACACATTTCTTTGGGTTGAAAGAGATACCAAACTCTCTACACCTCTCAAAGATTTATCTTAGGTGTTTCAGATGTTGGTTTGCATCCTTAGAGAACACTGTCATGTCGTCAAGATAGACTAATACAATATTATTTATTAGGCCCTGGAAAGCCATGTCCATGGCTCGCTAAAAGGTGGTTCTAGCATTTTATAGTCCAAATGACATTTTCTTGTAAATGAAAGTTTCCCACTTTGTAGTGAAGGCTATCTTGTACTAATCATAGTCTTGCACTAGAATCTGATTGTACCTTGAATACCCATCCAGGAGGGAGAAACGTTCACTGCCTATCACCATTTGGAAGATTTGCTTCATACTTGGGAGGGGATAGTGATCTTTCAACGAGACTCTATTGAGGTCTCTAAAATCCACACAGTCTGATCTCCCCATTCTTTTTTCTAACAAGGACCAGATTGGCCAGCCAAGAAGAGTGTTTGATAGGAAAAATGATCCTAGACTCAATTAGCTTGGTGAGTTCTTTCCGCATAAGAGGCTCAATCTTTGGATTGAAAGGCCTTTGTTTTTGTTTGATGGGTTTGGCATCTTCCTCCAACTTAATGGTGTGTTAGGCTAAGCTTGCATCAAAACCCTTCAGGTCACTATACTCCCAAGAAAAAACATTGGTGAACTCTTGGCATAGCAAAATGAAGGAATGCCTTTCATCATTTGTACATACCTTCCCAAGTGCAAGCAACATGTCTTTGAATATCTTGACTATTTCATAATTTTCTCTCTTGGTCATGATACTTGATTTATCATTTTTTAGTTGATCATCCTCGTTAAAGATGCTTTCGAGAGTGACCAAGCCCTTAGAAAGCTTGTTGTTCTTCCATTGAAAAATTTGGTCATCGTATTGCTGTTATAGCTTGGATTGATTACTAGAGGCAAACTCAGCTTCCTTTTACAAGAAGAGTGCTATTTGTTGATCACTATCAAACACCTACCAATTGGTGACTTTATCAGACGTAGAAGGTCTAATTATCAATTTTAAATGGTGCAGACTGCTGTCTCGACCTATTTCTTTGGAAATGTCAAATTGAGCACCAATTGCTGCTAATCTATCTGCTTGTTTATTTTGTTCCCTTGGAATGGAAATAATGTTGAAAGTAAATAAACTCTCTACTAGGTCCCACACCTTATGCTTGTAAGACTTAAGCAAGGAATTCTTGGTCAAGTTTTGGCCTCTCACCTAGTTTGCAATTAACTCACTATCTCCAAAAACTTGCAACTCTTTTATTCCCCTTTTCCTTGCCCATTCTAAACCATGAATGAGAGACTCATATTCTGCAATATTTCAATTGTAAGAGAATTGGAATCTGAAAGCTGAGAAGTATCTCTCCTTTGAGGGTGAAATTAACACTACTCCACCACCAGCTCCCAATTTGCTTCTTGAGCCATCGAAGAAGAGTTGCGATAGACCTGAGCTCCCTTGGTTTGCCTTCATTAAATTTGGAATGAAAGTACTTTTTTCATGCATGCAATAAACTCCAAGACCTGCCTCTTCTATGAAATTGTATGGGTCATGTTCGAAATTGTCACTTCCCCACTCATCTAAGAGCAGGTCAGCAACCCCTTCAAGGGAAAAAGGGAGAGATCAATCCATTTGGAATTCTTCTTCCTCAATGATGGCGTAGCTGACTTGAGTGAGTATGACTCTAGATGATCTCCATGGATGGGCTCCAACTCAATCTTGACTTTAATTCCATATTTGGTTCTAAAAACCATGTAAGACTAATTTGCTACTAAGTACCTACCTATCTTAGACGTGAAATCTCTGGATAAGTAGAGAGCAAAGTAGGGAGGAACATCCACCACTACCACATCATGGGGGACTGAGAAGGTTAGACAAGTGTGCAACATTAGATTCAAGCCTATCACCACTCCTAATTTCTTAGCTGTTGATCCATCTAACTGCAGGACTCCCTTGGTCATTTCCTCATACTTGAGTCCTAGCTTATCTGCTCTGCATTTGGGCATCATTGAGGTGCTTGCCCCACTATCAATAATGCAATTATGTACCAAGAAATCTCCTATGACTAAAGATAGATAAAAAGGGGGAACCTTTTCATCCTTCTTTGCTTAAATTGTCATGGAAGGGTGCCCATTCATAATCAACACATTATCGGCCTTTGCTAGGATAGCTTGTTCATTCAGCCCGTGAAATTCCTTCTAGAGTATATCATTTTGTCTAAGCAATGTTAAGGAATCCCACAGTGAGGTATTCATGTGCATCTTCTTCATCTGGTCCACCACATTAATTTGAGGGTTGCTCCCTTTTGAATTTTCTTTGGGGGCATTTATAGCCTGAGGTGTAAGCCGAAAAATTGAGGATGGAGCTAGTGGCTTATAATTTGGAAACTTCTAGTTCACTTGTGATGAAGAAGATGGTGTAGAGATTTGAGCAACTGCCTGAGCTTCATCCATAGCTCTCTTGTTGGACCTAGTATTGGCTACAACATAATAACCTTGGTTGTTCATACTACCCACATAATTTACTGCATAGAATTATCCTTCCAGGTGGTTCATGAGAGTGGAATCAGACTGAGCCTGCTTGTTGTCCATCCTAGGTTGTAGTGATGCCTCAAAGCTTGGGAATTAGGTTACTTGATTGTCTTGTGCGTTCATATATTGATTTGACAACTCATTAGTATACATAACCTACTCTTGGCCATACCTAAAGGGTGGGCAATTAGGTTGTTCCTGTACCAAGTTATTTTGAGTGGGAACAAGAGCTTTGGATGATGAAGGGGCACCTAGATTGTAACTTTGATATGGTCTGGCTTGGGTAAACTAACCCTATCCTTGATTATAATTTTGGAAAGGAGGTATATTCATTTGTCTGAACTACTGGTATCCCTAATTCAATCAAAATTTTTGAGCTTGTTGCCTCTTAAGAGCCACTAATTCATTGGTTACACTTTGTAACAAGATCTTAACTTCATGGAGGTCATTTGGTGAGGTAGCAGTTGGCTTTTCTACACCAGGCAGAGGAGCTAAAGTAGGTGTAGCATTTTGAACTGGGGGCAACAATTCGGGAAAGAACAACATATGAGGTCTAAGGGCTATCTTTCTTACTTGTACCAGACAATTTTTAGTAGCTATGGCTATTTCATAGGTAGCTGGTAACACTTGTCCTCCAATGGGTTGTATCATGATAGCAATGTTGTTGTTCAAAGCTTTCAAGTAATAAAAGAAAGCATAGCTTGGGGTCAACCTCACTAAAATGGGAATTATGTCCCAAGTCTTTTGGACCCTGGTATTAAAATCTTATATAAATTCATGAGGAGCTCTTTTCATGGTAGTCAATTGCTCGGCAAGAGAGAGATGGTCACTCTTCTCCCTAAATCTGTTTTTCAAGAGAGTGCCTAATTCATTCCATGAGCCAACTGAATTCATAGGCAAAATACCAGTCCAAGACTTTACCCTTAAATGACAACACTAGTAACCTGATGGCTATGTTCTCTTCGGTGACATTATGAATGTTACAGAGGTTGGCTATATTCCTGATAAGCTCAATAGTGGTAATAGGCCCCTCTCCATTAAAAGGAGGAACACTCTTAAGGGCTGTCCCTAAAATTGGGTCATAATGTAGAAGGTTTAAAGGGCTCTAACCATGGAAGACTACAAAAGGTAAAGCCATGGTGATGACAGGGTTTAACTGGGATCTTCTTGTGTAAGTATATTTTATGGCAGGTATGGGAAATTGATTTGTTGTATAGGGATGAGTCCTTGCAAACCTTAGCCACTTTACTAAGTTTAAGGGCAGCTCAACGAATTCAAAAGGGACACCCTTGGTAGAAGATCTTATGGTGACCTTAGGCATGGGATGTTAGGGTGATCTCTGATCAGAGATTGATGTTCTTGAAAATGGAGTTGCTAGACACTGGGTTAGTTGTTCACTCTTGCAATAACAGGACCAGCACCAATCCTAAAACTTCTCTGAGCATTACAAATTTGGCCCTATCGAGCGTGCCAAAAATTGTTGACACAGTGGATTGCACCCTTGAAAGAAGGCTCAACTTCTCTCTTCCATGTGGCACAATGGAGACTTTCCTCTTGCTGTGGGATTGGTAAAACTGAGGAAAGAATCTCTAGATAAGGGCTAGCTCCCTTTGATGCATCCTTTGGGGTCTTTAACTACTACTGTTAATAATGGGTGCGGTGAAAAGAGAGAAGGATATGACAAAATACAAACTATATAAAATGGTGATGCACCAAATGATTCAATCCACTCAGCTTATATCAACACTTTAGACCAAAAGGGTGAATAGACACTCCATCTAAACAAAAGACCAGACTATATGGGTGCTTTAACAAGGGGCTTAATGAAGATACAAAGAAAAAAACTTACCTTAGGTGCTATAGAAGCACACTATCAGATAACTGATCTTCTGTCTCTATGCTCTAACTTAGGCACTTCCTGTTAACCTATAGAAATGGTCTTGGACATACTAGATATGTTGGTGTCAAACTATGAAAGGATCAAGATGAAATGACTAAACACAGAGTTGATACACAGACATGTTTATAAGTATATCCAGTCAGATAGAGGTAAAACGTGTTTTATTGATTCCAAGGTAAAATTGGCAGGGCTTCACCTTACACAAGTGAGAGATACATTTCTCAGCTGAGAGGTTACAATATATAACATTAAGACAAATAATTTTGGTGCCTTCAAGAACAGGGGGCCCATGCTATATTAAACACCTAGGGAAGAGGAATCTACTCAAGCTACTATCATTTTTCCATAAAAGGCTTGAAAGAAGCATGTTGTAGATGTCACAGGTATTGACTTTGCTACTCAAACCATATTAAATGTTCTTGCTAAGCATGGGTCACTTTGTTTTCTAAATGACAAGGCCGCTTCTCTGTGAATTTTACACAACTGTCTACTCATTAATGTAAAATGAATAAAAATGGGCCACTCTATTGAATGTTTGCACTCCCCTTGATGACCACTTGGTGGAGACTATTTCATCTATAGTAATAACTTCTCCTGTCGATGCTTTCTGTGCCACCTGGACTGCTCTATTTGTCCTGCGCTTTTTCTTGTCTTTTCCTAGCTCCTCGGCCCTCAGGGCTATCTTTCATCTCTTGTTTTTGGGCTCCTTTCTCAGTGGGTCACTGAGTTTCCTATTGGCCTTATGCCCTTTGAATTCCTTCAAGCCCACACTCATGAGTTCTTTTGGCCATATATCATGAGTTCTTTCCGGCAAAATTCCTGAAAGAAATCTTTCTTTGGCTTCTATTCAATGGCCGACGCATCTCACCAAAATTGATGTCTATGGGCCTGTCACTATTTGAAAACCAATGTTTATTTCACTATCTTGAATTTGATGTATGCAGGCACGTCACCAAATGTTTGAACTTCCAACAGCTAGTTCACCATGTCAAAGTTGATGTGCTCGAGCCCATCATCACTTTAGTAATTCCTTCGGCTTTTGCAAAATGAACCTTCTCTAAGGGAAGGTGACCCTTCGAAAAAGAAGGGAGGGTCCTTTTTCCTTAATCGAGAGCCCTCCGCAAGGGCACTTTCCCTTTGGGCTCCTTTGTCTTGCCAATTCCTTCAGGCTCCCTTGTCTTTTAAATTCCTTCAGACAAAATGTCTGAAGGAATTCCTTCAGACATTTTTCCTAAAGGAAATGTGTCTTCCATGTCTTTGGCCTTCTCTTATAAATTCCTTCAGACAAAAGTCCGAAGGAATTTACCTTTGGTTTCTCCTTTGGATTTTCTTCAGACAAAAAGTCCAAAGAAATCCTGTATTTTGCTTTGTCACTTTTTCAAAGGAAAATTCCCCTTCGGGCCCTCTCTTTGCTCCCTTACAAATGTGTTCTCTGCCCTCCGCAAGGGCACCGTGGGTCCAAAAAGTCCTTCAGAGCTTGGTTGAATGGCCCCATTTATAATCTGCCTACCCTCGACAAGGGCACTTGACCTTTGGAGTCTTGTGAAAGACTTGCATCTCTTTGAAACTAGCCCATTCATTTGCTAAAAAAGGCTTGTTCAAGGTAATTTGCTGAAGCGAAATGAGCCTCTAGAGAAACCTAAAAACCTACAAAACTTGGATCACTCTGCTCTTTATAAAAACATGCCTATTTCAAAGGAAAATGGCATAGTTACAATAAGGTGAATACATCAAATACTAGCTACTCAGGATAGCAGGGAAAGAAGGGAGACCGATTTTGACCTGTAGGACCAAAAATGCTCAACAATATTGATTATTAGGCTTTGAACAAGACGACCATAAAAAATACGTACCTATTGTTAACCTAGAGTTGCACCCTAGATTGAAGATGTGTTGAAATGGCTAATCCTCGCTCTAGTTGAAACAATGGAATCTTCTCACGAGGGTGGGTACCTCAATGGTGAAACCTCTAGAGAAGGCTAGTTCCTATAAAATGTATCGATGAGGATCTCAACTTCTACGCTACAAACTACCTAGAGAAAAGAGGAGAAAGAAATTGAAATAAAATCCTAGCTAAAATGGTGATAACCTAATTTGCTTGATCCACTCAAATCGAACTTCTGAGAACATTGATTCAGATAAAGAAGAGGTAGAACTTCAACTCCAATTGATCAATACACAATTATTTCACAAAAAGGTTTTAATCTAATGATCTAAGCTTGAGGGAAATGGAAAATAGGCCTAACAAAAGGCACTAAAAAACCACTAATATCCACTATAAACTCAGTAAAAGACATTCAAACACAAAATGTGACCTACATAAATGACCAGCTAATAACTAGGTACGAATCTAAATCTTACAAAGAAGAAAGAAAATCTATCACTTAGGCAAATCTATAATAATAGTACACTATACCAGTTGTTGAAAATTTAAAAAACACAGTCCTCTTCTTATTGATTCTTAAAAAGGTTACAATACAAACTTTAACGGAAAATTGCTTGTCAAAAGAGGGAGCCTTTATATAAGGCTGAAAAGCCATTAATATAGAAAATTACAAAAAGTCAAGAGACTGGCGTTGGAAAATAGAGAGAGAGTAAACTCAAACCAACTCAGTATTTACAAAAGTCTATTTTGTCTTGCATGAAAATTCCTTGCATTGAAAAAAGAAGACAAGTTTTTGATACATGAAATACGAATAGATGTCTTGACTTGAAAACCAGTCAACTCCAAAACAAGAGTAGTCAAATCCACTCGAATTGCTAGAACGTTTGAAAGTCTCCCCTTTGCATGAAATCAATGCAAATGCCAAATTAAGAATTACGTTTGAACCACCGAAATGTTTCAAGCTTTGAGACAAACAAGAGTGTATGCATGAAATTTCTTTTGTTTAAGATTTTCACTGTTCCACTACTCAAATCCTCATGCAAAGAGAGCAAGCCTCTGTTTAAGAACTAAAGGTGACGTGTTAGAACAGTCAAATATGGATGTGTCTATTCCTGTTCATGGCTGTTTCATGCTCTTGTATTCTCACACTATTTAGGCATGTTCACCGTCTGTATTTGTCTTTTCCACGAATCTTCCCTTTGTTTTCCCTTGCATGAAATCCATGAGTTTATTTTTTTGGGCTTTACTTGGTTTTTAGCTTTTCTGTTCATGCCTGTCTAGACAAATATCCTTGATTTTCTTGTGTATTTTTCCTTGGTTATTTGCCTGTGTATTTTCTATTCATTCATCTCGGGTCTTTGTCAATTATTTATTTCGGGCTTTTGTTCTTTCCATTTTTTTGAGGACAAAATGTCTATGTGAATTGTCTTAAGATCTTCCCTTGGCACTTACATCTTTTCCCTTTCCAAAGGAATTCTTGTTTACTAGCTTTATGTCTGTGGATTTGTTCTTTGGTTTTATTTCCTTCGAAAAGAATGTCCATAGACCCTTTAATTTCTTCATTTCCTTCAGATTTTTCTTGTTGTCTTCTCTTTTTCGAAGGAATCATTCAGACAAAAAGTCCAGGGATTCCTTCCTTCTTTATTTTCTTTCCTTTGTTTATATTTCTTCAAGTTTTTTGAAGGGCACCAAGGCTTTTTAAAGGGCACCCGAGCTTTTTGGAGGGCACCCAGGCTTTTTGAAACTATCCTTCAGATGAATTGTCTGCATCCTTAGAAACATAAAGTGAACCAACCCGAAAGGTACATACCCTTCGGTACTTTTGAATTGGACCTTTCCAAAGGGCAGGTGCCCTTGGGATCTTTTCAACTATGCTTTTCCTTTTCCTTCAGACAAAAGTCCAAAGGAAATAAACTTTGATAATATCCCTTCGACTATAAAATGGCCTTTTGAAAAAAATGTGCCTGAATTCTTTCGGCCTTATTGTCTGACACCCTTCTACGGATTCCTGTCTCTTGATTTTCTTCAGACAAATTGTCCAAAGGAAATAAACTTTCCACAAGTGCCACTTAGTCATTTTTTTGGACTTTTACACAGTCCTTTAAGAGCTCTTTCTCTCAAACAAAATGTTCGAAGAAATAGTCCACCTCTTATAGCCCAAAAAAATCATTGGAAAGACAAAATAAATGAACTTACAGCTTGTATGTCTTGGCTTTGGTTGTACGTGATGATTAGAAGAGGAGAAAAACCCTTTCAAATTGCTATAGATGACATTTTTAGGAGAAACACCCTTTTAAGACTGTTGCATGTGTCCTCCTTTTGAACGAACTATGCTCTATATGATGGTTGTCAGAGTCCATTAGAATTTACATGGCCATAGGAGACCTTTTCATCATCATTTGCATGGATGTATTTGTACATTACATTGGTTGTAATCAAGAAATCTCCTTGGAAACCTCTGAATGACTAAACTTCACCTCATTGTAGATGGCCACTTTGGCTTATACTTGGTTATAGATGGCCACTTGGGTGGCTGTAAATAGACATTTAGGGACCCCAAAACTACTTCACAAGACAAACTTGGCACCATAGAAATTTTTTGAATAGTAAGGGTGACAATTTGCCCTATGGGGGCAAAATTGTCAACATTTTTGGCAACTCAATTAGGAAGCATGCCTGTTATACTAGAGAACTCAGACCATATAGATGCTATTCGAACTCCCAAATGGTAAACCTAATTTTTGACTAAAAATCTCCTCTTGACTTTGGTTGAAGTAACCTTTCTCCTACAAAATAAGAAGGGAAAAACACAAAAGCAGGAAAACTAACTAAGAAGCAAATGTGCAAACAAGCACTTATTGAACAAAACTGAAGTAAACTATTGTGCTTGACCAACACTTGGAGGAAATCAAAAATAAACTATGTACATAAAGCTTTGCTCTTCAATAGCAATGTTTCAGATGTATCCCATTGACTGAGATTAGAAGCTCTTGGCCATCTATCTTGGCAAGTTGGAAGGCATTGTGGGATTTGTAGTTGAAGATCGTGTATGGGCCTCTCCAAAGGGAATCAAAATTCTTGTGTCTTCTTGGTTTGGCTTGATCCTCATCCCACTTGAGGACCAAATCTCCTTCATTGAAGCTTCATGAGGAAACTCCTTTGTCAAACATTCTTTTCACTTGTGCCTGATGACTTTCCATGGCTAGCATGGATTGATTTCTTATCTCTTCCAACTCCATAAGCTTTGCATCCCTGATTTCCATAGGCTCATTCTCCAATAACTCAAGTTGATGCATTAGTTCTAAAGCTGAAAACTCAAGAAAAATAGGTAACCTTGTTTCCTTACCATATACTAGCTTGTATGGAGAGTTTACTATTGACCTCTTGTAGGTCATCCTATCAGCCCATAGCGTTGACTTCAACTTGAGATGCCATGACCTCTGATTGTCTTCAATAGTCCTATGTATGATCCTTAAGAGGTTCTTGTTTGTAGATTTAGTAAGGCCTTTTCCTTGTGGATAATAGTTCGATGAAGTGCTAAGATAAACTCTGTGTTGGACAGCCCATTGGCTAATCTCAGATCCCACAAAAGCCATTGCATTGTCAGAAATAATGGCTGAAGGAACTCCAAACCTAGTAATCAAACCTTCATAAAAATCAAGAACGTTAGTTTCATTTGCTTCTTTCAATTCAATTGCTTCCATTCAATGTGTGAAGTAATCTGTAGCTGTTAAAATCCACTTATGCCCTAAACTCAAAGGAGGATTAATGAGACCAATAAAGTCCAATCCCCACTAGTCAAAAGGCTGATCTACTGGAATTGGCTGAAGAGATAGGGCTGTCGGTTTGACTTTTCCTACAAACATAACACATTGTTTACAATTCCTAACCCATGTATGGCAATCACCAAATGTAGTAGGCCAATAATACCCACCTCTCATGATTTTAAGTGCTATAGTTCTTATGCAAAAGTGTCCTCCACCATGTCCATCATGGAATTATTCAAGTAATCTTTGAGTTTGGCTTGGTTCGACACACCTTAGTAGCATTTCATTAATATCCTTTTTAAACAAAACCCCATCAACGAGCAAGAATGGAATTGATTGCAATCTAAAATACATTCTTTTTGAAGCACTTAGGTGTGAAGGGTAAATACCATTTTGTAGATAGCTTACCAAATCACAGAACTAGTTGGAAGGTGAGGTGTGAATAACAATAATCTCTTCATCATTTGACACTAAAACAACTTCATTAGCTTCTTGCAAGTCCTGAGCTAGATGCTCACAAAGTCCTTTGCCTCTAACTAGCTTTGTAACCTTAATATCTACATCATATTCCATTATCTTGGTTATCCAACCAACTCTCTTCTCATTTATGTCTTTGTTCAGAAGAAATTTTTAGATGCTTGGATGAGCAACCATTAGATGTGTTTTATTATTAGACAACAAGTGCCTAAATTTCTTCAAATATCTTATAAATTAAAGGACATGCTTTTCAACAAAAGAATACCTTATTTCATACTCCTCCAAGCCTTGGTTGTAGAAAGCTATTGGCTGCTCCAAATCTTCATGATTCTGTTGCATAAGAATGCTTGAAATGGTGTCCACATTAGCATACATATACAAAATTAAATCTTTCATAAAATCTGGATTTAAAAGTGTAAGAGCACTTGCTATGGCTTTCTTAACATCTTCAAACCCTTTACTCCCTCCTTGGACCAGCTGAGGTTCTGATTTTTCTTTAGCATGGCTGTAAGTGGTTTAGCTACAGTAGCAAAATCTGAAATGTATCTCCTTATAAAGTTGCTTTTTTCAAAAAAACTTTGCAAAGCCTTTTTGTGCTTAGGCAAGAAAACTGCAAGATGGATTGAATCCTTTCAGAATCTATGTTTAAACCATGCTTTGAAATAATATGTCGAAGAAGCTTACCTTCATGAACTAAAAATACACACTTTTTGGGATTTAGATATATCCCAAATTGCCTACACCTTTCGAAAACTTGCTTGAGATGAACCATGTGATCTTTTGCATTCTTTGAAAACAATGTTATATCATCCAAATAAACAAGCACAAACCTATTAAGAAAGCCTTGGAAGGCCATATCCATAGCTCTCTAAAAGGTTGCTTTAGCATTAGACAAACCAAATGGCATCTTTCTGTATGCAAATGTCCCCTACTTAGTTGTGAAGGATGTCTTGAATTAGTCCTCTTCTTTGACCAAAATATGATTGTAACCACTATATCCATCCAACAAGGAAAACCTCTCTGAACCTACAAGAAGCTATAAAATTTGTTCCATTGATGGCAATGGATAGTGGTCTTTAAATGAAGCCTTGTTTAAATCATGAAAATCAACACACAAACAAATCTCACCATTCTTTTACTGTATCGAAACAAGGTTCACCACCCAAGTTGAGTGCTTGATTGGAAATATAATAGCTGATTCTATGAGCTTGTGAAGCTCAGCTCTCATCAAAGGCTCAAGCTTTGGATTGATTGGCTTTTGTCTTTGTCTCATTAGTTTAGTTTCCTCCTCTAACTCAATGGTGTGTTGAGCCAAAATTGGATCAAAACCTTTGAGATCACTATACTGTCATGCAAATATATCAGCAAAACTTGTGCATAAATCAATGAAAGCTTTCTTTTGTGGAGGAGTGCATACCTTGTCCAATTTCAAAATTTTACCAACTACAATCTCTACATTAGCATAGTGCTCTTACTTTTTTGACAAGGATGATTTCTCTTTCCTTAGATCATCATCTTCACTGAAAATATTTTCAAGAGTGACTAATCCCTCAGGTAGCCTATTCATTTTCAGTTGTATAATTTGATCACCATACTGTTGTAAGTGTTTTGACTGATTTCTTGAATAAAACTCAGCCTCTTCCTGCAAAAATCTCACAATTTGATTGTCAGTTTCAAACACCTGCCAATTCTCATGGCTATTCAGAATAGAAGGCCTTACAAGTACCTTTATATGTGACTAAAAATTGTCACTTTTTACATTAGTTGGAATGTTAAATTGTGCTCTAACAGTAGCCAACCTATCAGTATGTTTATTCCTATCTCTTGGTATTTGTTGAATATTAAAAGTCTGAAAATCTTCAAGTAAATCCCAAACTCTATGTTTGTAAGATTTAAGCAACAAATTCTTGCATACATTAAAACCTCTTACTTGGTGGACTACAAGTTCACTATCTCCAAACACTTACAAAAAATTGACTTTCATCTTCCTAGCCCACTGCAAACCATGAACTAGTGCTTCATATTCAGCAACATTGCTTGAACAGCCAAACTAAAATTTAATAAAGGAGAAATACATTTGTTCTATAGGAGAAATTAACATCATTCTAGCTCTGATTCCATGATTATTTCTTGATCCATCAAAGTACAATTGGCGCAAGCCTTCATTAGATTCGTCTTCTTTGACCATGGCTAGAATTGGTGCATCGTTCTCATGAAGACAATACACACCAAGACCTTCCTCTTCAATCAGCTTGTAGGGATCATACTCATGTAAGGTAGAATCCCACTCATCAAAAAACAAATCTAGAACTCCATTCAAAGGTAAGTCCTTTTCTACATCACTAGTTTGTAATATTTCATCTTAGATGATACAATTTACATTGACAACACTAGGCGTATAATGTTCCATATGAAAACGTGTAATAATATTTGAATGAATTGTTACCTTTGTACCATATCTAATGTTAAACCACAAATAGGTCCAATCAGATGAAAAATATCCCCAATCTTTGAGGTGAAGTCCCTTGAAAGGCACATAGCAAAATAAGGAGGCAAGTCCACCACTACAACATCCTACTGAATAGTAACATTAGGACAAGCATGTAATGTCAATTTCAAATCTTTGATAATGCCTACCATTTTTGCTAGTGAACCATCCAACTGCAATACCCCTTTAGTATTCAGCTCATAAAGAAGGCCGAGCTTGTCTGCAATTTGTTTGGGCATTACTATACTGCTAGCTCCACTATCCACCATACAATTATGAACCAAAGTATCACTCACTATCAAAGAAAGATAAAAATGAGTTTTCTTTGATTTTACCTTAGTTTTTTCCACCTTTGACATCTTATCTCCTTGTTGTACTTATTGCTTAGTTCACTGATCCAAATTTGTCAAGACCACCTTTTCTCAACCAGTTTTGGAGACAATTCAAGAGATGAAAGTTCTTAAATGAGTTTATCTTTTTGCCTTGGAATTGAAAGAGAATCCCACATGATAATGCTGATGTTAGTCTTCATTTGATCTACAATACTGAACTGAGATGCACTAAACTTTGATTGCACTTTTTGAGGCACTTGCTACTCACGCATTAGAGGTATTTGTTGCACTTTACTAACCTATATATTCTGATTTTATGGGTTGTGGGGACAACAAGCTGCTCTTTTGTACTTTTAGCAACAATACTAGGAGTACATGAAGTATTTTATACCACTTGGGCTTCATCAACAATGCTTCTTTTAGTTCTCTGATAGGTTATAGCTGCAACTTGACCATTTGAATTATTAGTTTTAATATCCTGAATAAAAGCAACATGATCATCTACCTACCAATTTACATTAATAGCATTAGGCTGCCCTTGAAATTGATGAGTCTCTCCTTGTGATGTCAAACCTGTATCTTGATATTGACCTCATTGAAAAGAGAACTCTTCTTGTGTCATATGTGGCATGGTGATGTTCTGTGATACTGTTGACACTGTGGATTTGCACCCTTGAGAGAAGGCTGGGCTTCTCTCTTCCACGTGGCACAATGGAGACTCCTCTCTTGCCTGTGAGTTTGGCAAAACTGAGGGGAGAATATCTAGATAAGGGCTAGCTCCTTTTGATGCATCTCTGAGTTATTCTAGTACTATGGATAATATATATATATATATATATATATATATATATAAAGGGGGGTTGAAAAGAGAGAAGGATTACTAAAAATAGAACCTAAACTAAACGGTGATGCACCAAAAAAATGGTCGATCTACTTAGCTTGAACATACACTTTCCACCAAGAACAAGATGATATATACTTCATCTGATATAAGACATTATTTTGCATCAATAAGCTAGGGGTCATCTGGAGATATAGGGAGGAAGAACTACCAGAGGTGTTCTAAGACACACTATGGCAGCCTGTTCACATGCGCTTATACTCTGATATAAACACTTCTGGCTAACCTGCAAAAGAAGAACTCATAATACACTAGACATGCTAGAATCATCCTATGAAAGCATGAAGGAAAATGACTTAACAAAAGACAAAGCCATAGACATATGCAAAAGTGCAAGCTCAAATGGAGGCAAAAATGCTTCTTTTTTATTCAAGGTAAATTTTGGCAGAGCTCTGCCTTACAAGCTGAGAGATCTCCTTTCTCAAATGAGACATTACAATATATATAGAGAGAGAGAGGAAGTAAAGGTGCTCTTTTGAAAAAGACTTTGATGCCTTTTTACAATTTGGCCCATGTGCATTGAGAGCATTGGGAAGAGGAAACATTGAAAGAGAATGATGTGTTGGCTATCAGTTTTGACTTTAGGTGTTTAAAATATATTAAACATCATGTGTGAAAACATGGTCCATGCCATTTGTCTACAAAAAAGACACCTTCTTCAAGACATTCATGCGGTTGTCTGACCATTAATGCAAAATGAGGAAAAAATAAGCCACGTCGCTCACTGTTCATGCTCCTTGATGACAATTTCATAGGGACTATTCCAACCACTGTAATAATTCTCCTGCTGACGCCTCCCAATTGCCACCTGGGCTATTTTGTCCATATATCACTATTTTGTCTCTTCTGGCCTTGTCTTTTCCTAAAATTTGAGCTCTCAAGGCTATCTTATTGTCCTTTGTTGGCTCCTTAGGTTCTTTTATCAGCAGGTCACTGAGTTTGTTCTTAACTTTTTGTCTTTTTCTAGCTTTGTCTTCTCCTAGCCTTATCTTTTCCTGGCCTTGTCTTTTGTCATCTATTTTGTCTTTTCCTAGCCTTTTTAGCTCCTTTTCTTGGTGGTTTCTTCCCTTTAGCCTTAACCCCATTAAATTTCCTTAGGTTCGTGCTCAAGAATTTGAAGATCAACGGCTATCCCATTGCCCTAACATTGACATCTGTGGGGACATCATCTAACGTCTGGATTCCAATGGCTAGTTTACGATGCTCAATTTTGATGTCTTCAGGCCCATCACCCCCTTGGTAATTCCTTCAACTTTCCTTCTTTGTGCTTTCCTTTCCTTCGACTTTCTTGTCCTTGTCTGGGCCTTTGTATTTTAACCCTCCCAAAGGGAAGGTGTCCCTTTAAGCTTTGAGAAAGGTCCCTTTCATGTTTGCTGAGAGTCCCCCGCAAGGGCACCTGCCCTTTGGGGTCCTTCGGGTGGCCTTGGCCTACCAATTCCTTTAGGAAAAATGTTTGAAGGAATTCCTTCAGACATTTTGTCCAAAGGAAATGTTCATTTGAATGCTCGGCCCTTTCTTTCAAGTGAATTCTTTTGGACAAAAGTTCGAAGGAATTCCTTCGAACTTTTTGTCCGAAGGATTAAGATGCAGGATTTTATTTCGAAAGGACTTATTTGGACAAAATGTCTAAAGGAATTCCTTCAGACTTTTTATCTAAAGAAATTCAGCCTTTGCTTTTCCTTTTATCTTTGCCTTCTAAAAATTTCCTTCAGATAGAAAGTCTGAAGGAATTCTTTGCCTTGGTCTTTCTTCCCCTTAAGTGCTTTCTTGCCCTCTGCAAGGGTACCTTTGGGTCCAAAATTTCCCTCCACAACCTACTGTAATTGTCCATTTTATGCTTGACTACCCTCCGTAAGGGTTGTTTAGCCTTCAAGCTTTGCAAGAGCCTCGTATTTGTCTAAGGCATTTGCTCAATGTGAAAAGCTCCATACTGAACTGAAGCCTGTAGGTACTTAGATCTTTCGATGTTCCATAAGAATAGGGCTTATTTCAAAAAAAAAGGAATTTTTCAGAAGGTGGGTCCTTAAATAGACTAAGGGTTCAGAATGGTAGGGAAGGAAGGAGACCAATTTTGGCTTGTAGGTCCAAAAATGGTCAACAAATTGGCAATTCCCAAGGGAAGCATGCCTGCTATGCTTAGAAACTAGTAGCCTCAAAATCCATTGGGCACGGAGTCAGAACATAGCTTGAAAAAGGTTAGCAATAGCCTTGAAATATCCAATAATTAATCATGATTTTTTTACCCCAAACACAAAGGAAAACACACACAAGGCTAAAAAACACTACCTGCGCAAACAACACTTAGGGAAAACAAGGAAAGGAAAACTGAAAGCAAACTACCATGTATAGCTAACCAGGGATATTTGCATCCCTCCTGGATCAAAGCCAAAACTTCTTAAGTCTCCTTCATGGCAAGAAAACTTATGGTGCCAAACAAGTCTCTAAATGGAATGGAGATCTGGTGACTTGCTCTTCTTGCCTTCCACCTTGACTGGCTCGTATCCAAATGAATCAGGGGCAAACATGCTTCCAACATATATGTACTCTTCTTGTTCATGGAAGCTTGCCTCCTATTGGTTCTTCATGTTGGTGTGCTTCATCAAGAAATCAATGGCTTCTAGCTCATCACCATAATCCCCTTGATATGCATAGCCCCTTTGATATGTGTCATGGTCTAACTTGTTCCCTCATGCCTCATTGAAGACACTGTCAAACTAATCCTCTACTTCCTCATGGATTTATTAAAGAATGGTGATTGTTGTGATGTCTGAAATAGAACCACAAACTGATTGCTCATCCCACAGAACATCACCTTCTTGCTCAAGGCTCTCTTCTTCAAAGCTTTCCTCAAGATGAACAGGCCTCTCCTTTTCTTGCTCAAAGACTAGAGTCTCTAGTTGTTCAAAGACATCCTCCTGATCCTCCTCCAACTTGACCTCCATGGCATGGGCATCCTCCTTGATGACTTTGAAAATATCATCTTTAGATTCACCGACCTCTTGAAAGGATAAATCTGAAAGCTTGTAGCCCCTTTACATACTTATTTGAGTCCCAATATTGCCTTCTCCACCCTTAGCTAACTCATAGCCTCCTTGAAGAAGAGTGTAACTTGCCTCAATGAATTCAAACAAATCATTCAAAACATGATCAATAATTTGTCCATGATTCTCCATGACGTCTTGCAAAGTGAGAGAAGAGTCAAAGATCATCTCTTCCTCATCAGAGATAAAGGCAAAAGTTTGTGACTTGTCTTCTTGTTCATCAAAGGGGGTATTGATGGTGATCTCCTCTTCATCTGCACTCATGAAGTCTCCATGATCAGTCATGAACTGAGCATATTCCTCTTCACTTTCTTCCTTTAAGATGGATTCCTCAACACAAGAGAAGCATTCTTCATTTACTAGGCAAGGAGGTGGAACACAAGGATTGTGAAATCAGGTTGGGAATGAAAAATAGGGGATCCTATTGAAAACTTATGAGAAAATGGGGGCAAACCTTGGGCCAAAATCACTTGATTTTTGTCTCTCCATTTGACCAACACTTCATCAATATCAAAATTAGCTTGAGGATTGGTAGAAGGGGTGTCTTTTAGCGCAAGCTCCTCTACGAGGTCTGAAACTTCCATCTCTCTTTCACTAAGCAATCTCACCTTAGCTTCTAATTCCTCAATTTGCTTATCTAGATTATCCTGAAAGAGTCTTTCTTGGATCTCATAAGAATCATCATGGAAATGGGGAGTGCATGAAGGCTGCAATGAAGTACAAGAAGCTTCTTGAGGAAGGGTGGGAGGGACTTGAAAATGACTAGCCTCATTTTGTACCTCACACTCTTGGACAATGTCTTTCTTCTCCTTGTTATTTCATGACTCAACGACTTTACTCTAGCTCATGATATTAGGACTAAAAATCTCCTTTTAGGTTGATGGGGCTGCAATGTGAGAGGGTAGTGAGGGTTTGGATTCCAGCTCCCTTATTGTCAACATAGACTGCCTCATGTGAAGATTTTCCAACTCAATCTGCTTATCAAGATTGGCCTTAAACACAAGATTTACTATTTCAGAACTCTCCTCAACATGATTTGGGAAAGGACTTTGACAGGCTTGACTTGGCTCATGAGTAGGGGTTGCATATGTCTGAAATGAAACTTGGGGCAGTGGGTATGTAGGTTGATAGACTTGGTAAGGCTGCCTCTCATGAATACTCAGCTTCTCTTCCAAAGATGCAATCAAACCACTCACATACAGCATCTCGCTTGTAAGCCTTTGCCGATTGGCTCTTTCAATAGGAGTCCATTCACTCTTAACCAAATCTAATGCATTTCTCACTTGATGAATGGAATGATCAGGGATTTCTTGGCCACATCCCCTTCTAGTGTCAAGCTCCACTACATACTTTTCATATCCCAGTAGTGCTTGTTTGAAGGTGGAAATGGGTTGATTGGCAAAAATATTAGGTTGAGTAGGAGAAGTAACACATTGAGAAGATTGGGCACAAGACTGATATAGCTCATGACAGGGCTGAGACTAGACATATTAAACTCGATAAGGATTAACACAAGGCTGATAAAGATCATACTTAGGTTGGCCAAGGACTTGCTCAAACTGAGGAGGAAGAGGCAAAGCCTAAAATATTTCACCAACCTGCAAAGGGCAAAACTCATAACCGTATGCATCCTTGTTGCTTGAGATGATTCCATGAACAACCTAAGCTTGATCAAAACTATATGAAGGAACATAAGACCCATGGTTATGAGCAATGGAATTATACATACCAAAATATGATTGTTGATGGCACCGGGGCTGCTTAACCAGCTGATTAAACTCAGAGTTGCCATTGGTGTTGATGAAAAAGCCTCCAAAGGCTGAATATTTTAAGAACACACCAAGATTCTTCAACTCTTTGGATAAAAACTAGTTTGTCCCACCAAGCATGCCAAAAACTATTGACACTGTGGATTTGCACCCTTGAGAGAACATTGGGCTTCTCTCTTCCATGCGGCACAATGGAGACTCCTCTCTTGCCTGTGGGTTTGGCAAAATTGAGCGGAGAATCTCTAAATAAGGGCTAGCTCCCTTTGATGCATCTCTATGTTATTCCAGTACTATGGCTAATATATATATATATATATATATATATATATATATATATATAAAGGGGGGTTGAAAAGAGAGAAGGATTACTAAAAATAGAACCTAAACTAAATGGTGATGCACCAAAAAAATGGTTGATCTACTTAGCTTAAACATACACTTTCCACCAAGAACAAGCTGATATATACTTCATTTGATATGAGACATTCTTTTGCATCAGTGAGCTAGGGGTCCTCTGGAGATATAGGGAGAAAGAACTACTAAAGGTGTTCTAAGACACACTATGGTAGCCTATTCACATGCACTTGTACTCTGCTATAGACACTTTTGGCTAACCTGCAAAAGAACTCACAATACACTAGACATGTTGGAATCATCTTGTAAAAACATGAAGGAAAATGACTTAACACAAGACAAAGCCATATACATGCAAAAGTGCAAGCTCAAATGGAGGCAAAAATGCTTCTTTTTGATGCAAGGTAAATTTTGGCAGAGCTCCGCCTTACAAGCTGATAAATCTCCCTTCTCAAATGAGAGATTAAAATATATAGAGAGAGAGGAAGTAAAGGTGCTCCTTTGGAAGAGACTTTGACACCTTTTTACAATTTGGCCCATGTGCATTGAGAGCATTAGAAAGAGGAAACGTTGAAAGAGAATGTTGTGTCGGCTGCCAGTTTTGACTTTAGGCATTTAAAATATATTAAACATCATATGTGAAAACATGGGCCATGCCATTTGTTTGCAAACAAGACCCATTCTTCAAGACATTCACATGGTTTTCTGACCATTAATACAAAATGAGGAAAAAACAAGTCGCGTCATTCACTGTTCATGCTCCTTGATGACCATTTTATAGGGACTGTTCCAACCACTGTAATAATTGTCTTGCTGATGCCTCTCAATTTCCACCTAGGCTATTTTGTTCATATCTCATTATTTTGTCTCTTTCTGGCCTTGTCTTTTCCTAAAATTTGAGCTCTCAGGGATATCTTATCATCCTTTGTTGGCTCTTTGGGTTCTTTTATCAGCAGTGTTGGGTGAATATTTTGTCGACTAGCTAATTGGTGAGCAAAATAGTTCCCATCACCACAACATAGGGAGATTGGTCATCCAGATGTGCAGGTTTACTACATCAATAGGGGACAAATCTCTCCTCTCATCAAGGGGAGGTTCCCTATTAAATATGCAGTGCTATATACTATATATATAAGCAGAAAGTAAGACACAGGGGTAGGGTATCACCATCCATATCTCTTTTTTCAGAGATGATGCTCACAGATCAAAGGAGAAATTATGGGTGATTAGTGAAGGTACTTCTCTTCTTTCAGAAGCAACATTCAACCAAGAGCCAGATCCCTTCCTGGATAGTAGAAATCTTGGTGAAATGATAGAAGGTGCTTCTCTTCTTTCAAAAGTGCTTATTATTGCAAACAACAAGAATCTTTTTGGTAAATAACTAGTAACCAAAGGTGCAGAGTAACCAACAGCTTGAAATATATCACAAAGTCTCCACCTCGACTGTCCAAGAGTGAAATACAAAGAACAATGGGGGCACAAAGTCGTTCCAAGGTCTTTTACATAGAAACAAAAAATAAACACACACTAAAGACAACTATGACAGCACAAAGTCTGAAAGTAGTTGGCTTCAGGACACCTTCCTTATCACTTCCACTAGCTCTACTTATTAAATTTCATAAACAAGAATACAGTTAGAAAATAGACATAAGAACAATCTCCTAGAATGATACAAGCTATAACAACACAAAGTCTGAAATTAACTTGCTTTCTGATTCAAACAAAGAAATATGATAAATAATTTTGAGCTCAAAGTCTCAGTGATGCCTTTCAGTTTGAATAGAGTTTTGCTTCTGGTAACGGGAAGATCTCCTTTGTAACAAATGAGAGATTACAATATATAGCACTCCAAGAAAGACTTGGGTGCTTGTTTTCATGAAAAAGGTCCATGCTGAATTAAATGCCTTCAATGCACCTTTAGTTCTGTCTGAAGGGACCATGCTGGGAATAGTGCATTACCATAACTATGGCGTGTCTATTCCTCTAATATGTCTCTTCTTAGTATGGACTATCTAGTCTTTTTCTTGATGTCTGTACAGTTGTCCAATTCACCATTACTTCATGGAAGAAAAATAGGCTTGCGTCCTTGATTTGGTGCACTCAAAAGTCTACTTGATCCACTCTTTCACCTACTAGAAATAACTCTTTTGAAGATATTTCTGGTCCTTTGGTCTCACTCCTCTTTTCACTGCTTAAGCGCTTCTTTACTCTCTAGTTGAACCATCGATTTAATTTAAATTGCCTTTGGAATCATCCATGTTGCTTCTCTATCCTTTCTAGCCCTTCTCGTCTAAGTCTTTAGGAGGTACTTTCTACGTCTTTGACAAGTGGCAAGTTCTACTACTATGAAACTCATTAGAAACTTATGGAAAATGGGATCCATGACATGTCTTGCCCAAGCAACTTCAAAAGAGGAACGTGGATGCAAATACTTGTCTCATTCCACTGAGTCATAATAAGACACGTGACATATTCCACTTAACTTATAGAAGCTTTAGAAACCTTTTGAGGGTTCTGTGAAAGATGACACATGGCAGCTTCCACTCTGCTTTATAATGGACATGTGGCGGCTTTCACTGCACTTTTTCTTTTTCCATCGAGCATTTTTTTTTGGGCTTTTTTCTTCAGTCAAACTTTTCCTTCACTTTCTTCAAGCTCTCTTCTCGGGTGAATTCCTTCAGATAAAATGTTTGAAGGATTGTTGCCTTAGTCATTTTCTCATGGAAAACACTTCCAAAAGCATTCTAACAGCTCTTTTACTTAATAATTTCCTTCAGACAAAAATTCCAAAGAAAATGTTCCCTGTTAGCCTTTGAACAAATCTGAAGGAATTCTATCTTTTTCGGTTGGTCACTTTATTGGTTCAATCGCTTTCCCGCTCCTTGGTTGAACCACCTGTTTGTTGATTCTTTCCTTGACTGAGGCCACCTTTGAACCTTTGAACCCATGAACCATTAAACTTTGAACTCTTTTGGTTCAAGGTTCAATCGGTTCATTGGTTCATCTTTTTTCCATCACTTGTTCTTTCTAAGCTCTTTGATCTTCATCGTACTGATTGAACCTTTGAACCTATGAACTCGTTGAACCTTTTAATTCAAGGTTCAATGGTTCAATCAGTTCATTATTTTTATTTGGCTATGTCCTTTTGATCTTTTTGAACCAAATGAGTAGAACTATTTGGTCGTTGAACCTGTTGAACCATTGAACCCATTGAACCTTTGAACCAAAGTGGTTCAATGGTTCAAGCCTTCTCTTTGATAAGTGTTTTGAAGCCATTGAACCTTGAAGCAGTTGAACTTATTAAACCTTTACCGAAGTGCTTAACTCTTGCCGATGATGTTGAACCTTTGAACCCATTGAACCCGTTGAACCAAAATGGTTCAAGGTTTAATGGTTCAATGGTTCAATAGTTCGATCTTTACTTAGAAGCTTGCCGATGGACATTTTGGTTGAACCCTGTCATTGAACCAACCTTGAAATCACCTAAGTGCTGAGATATTGCTTCTTTCCTGCAAAGTTCATAGAAATTAACCTATGAATTTCATAAAACTGAGTCTGTAATTTTCTCTAAGTTTTCTCTCGAGCCTTGAAAGAGTCCGTAGAAATGAGCCTGTGGAGTCCATAGTTTTAATCCTATAGAGTCTATAGTTTTAAGCCTGCAAAGTCCATAGATTTCTTCCTGCAAAGTCCATAGATTCAAGCCTACATAGTGCATAGATTTATGAGAAAGCTTGGAAAAATGAAGAACCTGAATGCTCAAAAAAAAATTTGAAAGGGGAAGAGAGGATTTTTGTATGTAGGACCAAAATAGTTCAAATGTTGTCCCAAAAATGAGTGATATTTTTGGGGGACAATAGCTGGCTCCAGTTGGGAAACTTCCTTTAGTTAAAAACTTGGAATAGCTGAGGGGAGTAGAAATTGAAATATCTAGTGCCTTGAAGTATGCCATTGGGCTATGGAGTCATGCTACCCAAAAAAAAAAGGCTCCAAAAAATGAAAATGAAAAGCAGAAAATAGAACTAAAGACTATATAGATATACATATGTATAGGTGAACTTATTTGGTACTTCAAGAATTGAAGTACTTCAGATGCTGCAACCTGAGAGGCAGTGAAAATGGCACTCTGTCTTGATAAACTAGCAAGAAGCCATTTTCTCCCTAGAATCGGTGATGGGTGAATGGAACTCTCCACCAAAAAACCAATTTTCTATGCCCTCTCTTTGGTTTTCTCCTCTTGCCCCACAGCAAGACTTGACTTTAATCCAAAAACCATGAATCTTTGCTCTCTTGGAAAAGAGTTCCTTTTCCTAATTTTGATGCACAGCAGCATGGTCCATTACCATAATTGGTTGCTCTTCTATTTCAATCTAGCACATGATTTGATTGATCCCATTCAACACCTACCAATGATTGGCACTATTAGGCATACTTGGTGTTGTTCCATCTGAATCAATTCTTATATCATCACTTATAGGATTTTCATCTACTGGAACATGAATGTCTTCAGTATACAGAAAATAATTACCCCTACCTGAAGACTCAAACATAATTTGAGCTTCAAGCCTTGATGTCTGAGTGATAACATATTTTGCCTCCTTCTCAGGAAGCAACCTCTACATTACACCTTTCACAGGGGTTCTTTCCTGAGACAAGTCCATGCTTGATTCCACTCCAACATCCTTGTAGAATTTTTACCTAAGAAGGATGCCATATGATGCTGAAACGTCGGCCACTAGGATAGTCATCTTGATTCGCTTGTCTGGAAAGGCAGCAAATGCAAATTGGGCATCTTTAATTTGCCCTAGTAGTGGCACTTGTTTGTTCTCCATGGAGAAACATCTCCTAAATGTCTTGGTCAGTGTGAGACCCAGAGATTCTACCACTTTAGCAGGCATGACATTGTTTGAAGCCCTAGAATCAATGATATAAATGTTGAGCTAGTGACCATTTATCAACAGGGAAACATATAAAGGCTCTATTTTCCCAGGGGCAGCAGGAGGAGTAATGAAAAGATTGTTTGGGATGGACATGTTCCTTGGGGAATCATGAGTTACTTTCTTAACCTCTTGTCTTGTAAGGACGGTTTGGTTCTTGACACATTGAACTAACTTGTCCAATTGCTCAAGATTAGACTACAGGAACTCAAATTTAGACATTTGAATTTTGGTTTTCTTTATGTGGTCACTTATGTCAAATGTCTAGAATGAGCCAAGAGCAGAGGATGGAAATTCATCCTTTTTATTTTTGGAAGGGGAAGGACTGGACTGAGAATTTAAAGTAGAAGGCGTAGGGGTATTTGAAGTACTTACCTTTCTTGCAATCACTGGGTCCTTTGGCTAGAAAGGAAGAGTGGACCCCTGCTTGGCAATTGAGATTATAGGCTGAGCTCACTCCTCTATTTTTTCTTTATCAACTTGTTGGGCTAACTGATTCTTGGACCAGGTGAATACTAGGTATGATCCCTTGACTGCTTCACCTTTACTTCTAGGTTCATCCTGGTAATTCAGGAAACTAATGTGGGAGTCACCAGCTGATTCCTCTTGATACTCCATGAAGAGACCAGCGTCACTTTCTTGATCAAACTCAGGTTGGAAAGAGAAATCATGTTCTGCTTCCAAATATCTAACTATTGAGTTGGTTGGAGGCACTTCAAGGGCAAGGTTCCTCTGTGGGGGAGGAAGATGATTTGGCTGCCCTTGATTCCTGATAGTATTGCCTTGGTATGCCTAATTTTGAAATGTCCTCCTTGGCATATCTTGATTAGGAGGAGTAGACATAACTTGGGCCATTTGTCTTTTGAGGACTAGTAATTCATTTGCTAGCTTCTGCACCATTGGATCAGTGGTGGTTGAAGGGGAGTATTCAAAAGAAGGAGAAGATTTACCTCTATTTAGATCTCTTCTTATCTTTCTAGCCAAGATAAGGTCATCTCTTACCTCAGTACCCAAGTCTTGAGTAGCAACAAGGTCTATGTGTCTAGCCCGTCTCAGCAAGAAACTCACTTCAGGCAGTTGTGAGTTGATGAAAAAACACTTGAGATTCTAAGGTGTCAACTGGGCAACCATGGGAATCATGTGCCTCAGCTTGTCAAACCTAGCAATGAAGTCCCTCATAGGTTCATGGGGCTCCTTCTTCATCTGTGTGAGTTGTGCCAGCAAGGCATGCACATCTTTTGTAAGCTTGAACCTGGCTTCAAATTTATCTTAAGTGTGTCTCAGTCAGTCACTGATCTAGCTTGCAGATGTTAGAACCAGTCTGTAGTAGGACCTTGTAGTGTGTCCATGAATATCTTGACTGTTATGTCTTCAAATTCCACTCCTATTACACCAAAAACTATGCTGAAGGCCATAATATATTTATTAGGGTGAACTTTCTCATCCCCAAAGAACTTGGGGAAATTCTTTCTTGAGCTGCATGGAAGTTCATGCACGGGTGGAGTCAAATTGAGTGGGCCAAATGAGTTACCCTAGGGGCCTTGAGCCATGATTTTATTATGTAAAAGTGGGATCACAAATTTGGGTGGAGAAAGGGTAGAAAAAGCTCTGTTAGCAGCAAAAAAAGAAGCTCTACCTTGTGTTGGTGACCTAGAAGGGCTAGGAGGAAAACTCCTAGTTCATTAAAGGTGAGGCTGTTGAGGAAATAAATCAAAATTACTCTGCTGCACCAACTCAAAATTAGGGTCAACAACACCTTGATATTTTTGGCTTGTGGTATAATGTGGAGTTGCTAGATTGTAGGACAAAAATGGAAAAGAGTAGAATCTATTTCAGCTTGAAGCTTGAGACTTTAAACTACGTGCTCTTCCTAGCAGCTCTAGTTTTGCAGACCAGATAATATAATGGAGATGGAGTAAAATGGTAAGGATATAATGATATGGCTAAGACATGGAATGGAGTTGCCATAATATGTAATGGATAAGGGTATAATGATAATGGGTAAGACACAACTGATGTTTCAATCTGAAACTTGAGGTTCTAAATTGCATAAAATTACTGTCCCCAGCGGAGTTGCCAAAATTTTTTGGGTGAATATTTTGTCGACCAGCTAACTGATGAGCAAAATAGTTCCTATCACCATAGCATAAGGAGATTGGTCATCTAGGTGTGTAGTTTTACTACATCAATAGCGGATAAATCTCCCCTCTCATCAAGGGGAGGTTTCTTATAAAATATGTAGTTCTATAGACTCTATATATAAGTAGAAAGTAAGACGCAGGGGTAGGGTATCACCATCTATCTCTCTTTTTTAGAGATGATGCTCATAGATCAAAGGAGAAATATTGGGTGTTTGGTGAAGGTACTTCTCTTTTTTCAAAATTAACATTTAGCCAAGAGCTAGATCCCTTCCTAGATAGTAGAAATCTTGGTGAAATGACAGAAGGCACTTCTCTTCTTTCAGAAGTGCTTGTTCTTACAAACAACAAGAATCTTTCTAGTAAATAATTGGTAACCAAAGGTGCAGAGTAACAAGCAGCTCCACCTTGACTACCCAAGAGTGAAATACAAAGAACAATGGACGCACAAAGTCATCCCAAGGTCATTTACACAGAAACAAAAAATAAACACACACTAAAGACAACTATGACAACACAAAGTTTGAAAGTAGTTGGCTTCAGGACACCTTCTTTATCACTTCCACTAGCTCTACTTGTTAAATTGCATAAACAAGAATACATTTAGGAAATAGACATAAAAATAATCTCCTAGAATGATACAAGCTATAACGGCACAAAGTCTGAAAGTAACTTGCTTTTTGATTCAAATAAAGAAATAAGATAAACAATTCTAAGCTCAAAGTCTTAGTGATGCCTTTTAGTTTGGGCAGAGTTTTGCTTCTAGTAATGGGAAGATCTCCCTTGTAACAAATGAGAGATTACAATATATAGTGCTCCAAGAAAGACTTGGGCGCTTATTTTCATGAAAAAGGCCCATGCTGAATTGAATGCCTTCAATGCACCTTCAGTTCTCTTTGGACGGACCATGCTGGGAACAGTGCATTACCATAACTATGGCATGTCCATTCCTCTAATATGTCTCTTCTTAATATGGACTGTCTGGTCCTTTTTTTTATGTTTGTGTAGCTGTCTAATTCACCATTACTTCATGGAAGAAAAATAGTCTTGCATCCTTGATTTGGTGCGCTCAAGAGTCTACTTGATCCACTATTTCACCTACTAAAAATAACTCTTTTGAAGATATTTTTGGTCCTTTGGACTCGATCCTCTCTTCACTGCTTAAGCGCTTCTTTGCTCTCTAGTTAAACCATCGCTTTAATTGAACTTGCCTTTGGAATCATCCATGTTGCTTCTTTGTCCTTTCTAGCCCTTCTTGTCTAAGTCTTTGGGGGGTCCTTTTTGCATCTTTGACAAGTGGCAAGTTCTGTTGTTATGAAACTCATTAGAAACTTACAAAAAATGGGATCCATGACACATCTTGCCTGAGCAACTTCAAAAGAGGAATGTGGATGCAAACACTTGTCTCATTCCACTGAGTCATAATAGGACATGTGACATATTCTGCTTATTTTATAGAAGCTTTAAAAACCTTTTGAGGGTCCTACGGAAGATGACACGTGGTGGCTTCTGCTCTGCTTTATAATGGACATGTGGTGGCTTCCACTGCACTTTGTCTCTTTCCATCGAGTATTTTTCCATGGGCTTTTCTCTTCAGTCAGGCTTTTCCTTCACTTTCTTCAAGCTCTCTTCTCGGGTGAATTCCTTCAGACAAAATGTTCGAAGGATTTTTGCCTTAGTCATTTTCCTGTGGAAAACACTTTCAAAAGAATTCTAATGGCTCTTTTATATAATAATTTCCTTCAAACAAAAAGTCTGAAGGAAATGTTCCCTGTCGGCCTTTGAACAAATCTAAAGGAATTCTATCTTTTTCGATCGGTCACTTTATTAGTTCAATCACTTTCCCGCTCTTTGGTTGAACCATCCATTGAACCCCCTGTTTTCTACTTCTTTCCTTGACTGAGGCCGCCTTTAAACCTTTGAACCCATGAACCATTGAACTTTGAACTCTTTTGGTTCAAGGTTAAATCGGTTCATTGGTTCATCCTTTGTCCGTCACTTGTTCTTTCTAAGCTCTTTGATCTTCATCGTACTGGTTGAACCTTTGAACCTGTGAACTCATTGAACCTTTTGGTTCAAGGTTTTATGGTTCAATTAGTTTATTCTTTCTATTTGGCTAAGTCTATTTGATCTTTTTGAACCAAACGCATTGAACCATTTGGTCGTTGAACCTGTTGAAACATTGAACCCGTTGAACCTTTGAACCAAAGTGGTTCAATGGTTCAACAGTTCAATGGTTCAAGCCTTCTCTTTGATAAGTGTTTTGAAGCCATTGAACCTTGAAGTGGTTGAACTTGTTGAACCTTTGCCAAAGCGCTTAACTCTTGCCAATGTCATTGAACCTTTAAACCCATTGAACCAAAATGGTTCAAGGTTCAATGGTTCAATGGTTCAATTGTTCGATCCTTGCTTAGAAACTTGTCGATGGACATTTTGGTTGAACCTTGTCATTGAACCAACCTTGAAATCACCTAAGTGCTGAGATCTTGCTTCGTTCCTGTAGAGTCCATAGAAATCAACCTATGAATTTCATAAAACTGAGTCTGTAGTTTTCTCTAAGTTTTCTCTTGAGCCTTGAAAGAGTCTATAGAAATAAGCCTACAGAGTCAATAATTTTAAGCCTGCAGAGTCAGTAGTTTTAAGCCCACAGAGTCTATAGATTTCTTCCTGCAGAGTCCATAGATTCAAGCTTGTATAGTCCATAGATTTTTGAGAAAGCTTGGAAAAATGAAGAACTTGAATGCTCAGAACAATTTTTGAAAGGGGAAGAGAAGATTTTAGTCTGTAGGACCAAAATAGTTCAAATGTTGTCCCAAAAATGAGTGATATTTTTGGTGGACAATAAGTAGGTCACTGATTTCATTCTTAATTTTTTGTCTTTTTCCAGCCTTGTCTTCTCCTAGCCTTGTCTTTTCCTGGCCTTGTATTTTGTCATCTCTTTTGTCTTTTCCTAGCCTTTTCAGCTCCTTTCTTGGTGGTCTCTTCCCTTTAGCCTTAACCCCATTGAATTTCTTTAGGTTCACGCTCAAGCATTTGAAGATCAACAGCTATCCTGTTGCCCTGAAATTGACGTCTGTGGGGATGTCATCTGACATCTAGATTCCAACAGCTAGTTCACGATGCTCAATTTTGATGTCTTTGGACCTGTCACCCCCTTGGCAATTCCTTCAGCTTTCCTTTTTGGCCTTTCCTTTCCTTCGGCTTTCATATCCTTGTCTGAGCCTTTGTCTTTTAACCCTCTCAAAGGGAAGGTGTCCCTTCAGGCTTTGAGAAAGGTCCCTTTCACGTTCGTTCAGGGTCCTTCAAGCAGCCTTGGCCTACCAATTCCTTCGGGCAAAATGTCTGAAGGAATTCCTTCGGACATTTTGTCTGAAAGAAATGTTCATTTGAATGCTCGACCCTTTCCTTTGGGTGAATTCCTTTGGACAAAAGTTTGAAGGCATTCCTTTGGAATTTTTGTTCGAAGGATTAAGTCGCAAGATTTTCTTCCAAAAGGATTTCTTCAGACAAAATGTCCGAAGGAATTCCTTCAGACTTTTTGTTCGAAGAAATTCAGCCTTTACTTTTCCTTTTATCTTTGCCTTTTGAAAATTTCCTTCAGACAAAAAGTCCAAAGGAATTCTTTGCCTTGGTCTTTCTTCCCTTTAAGTGCTTTCTTGCCCTCTACAAAGGTACCTTTGGGTCTAGAATTGCCCTCCACAGCCTGCTAGAAGGGTCCATTTTGTGCCTGACTGCCCTCTGCAAGCATTGTTTAACCTTCGAGCTTTGCAAGAGCCTCATATTTGTCTAAGGCATTTGCTCAAAGTGAAAATCTCCATACTGAACCGAAGCTTGCAAGTACTTAGATCTTTCGATGTTCCATAAGAATAGGGCTTATTGAAAAAAAAAATGTAGAAGGTGGGTCCTTGACTAGACTAAGGGTTCAGAATGGTAGGGAAGGAAGGAGACTGATTTTGGCCTACAGGGCCAAAAATGGTCAACAGATACCAAGGCTTGGTTTTGAGCATCATTGAGATTTGAGGGCTGCCAACCTGAATCCTTCACCAAATTATTTTGAGGTGGGGTTGGAACAATGGCTTTTGAAGTGGAAGGAGCATTCAGATCAAGAGCAACATATGGCTTAGTTGGAGTTATAGCTCCTTGTGCTTGATAAGGTGGTCTATTTTTTCTGAAACCTTGATAAGGAGACCTTTGATCTTTGAATCACTGATATTTTTTCTGATTTTGCTCTTGATAGGGCCTATTTGATTGAAATTGCTATCTTTTGAATTGTACTATTTTATTTCCAAAAGACTATAGCAAAATTTTCAACTCTCATATCTCATTAGCTTGACTAGTAGGGGCTGCAATAGGAACTTGAGGTGTTGGAATTGGAGCCAAGGATGGAATTTTAGGAACTTGAGGGGCTGGTATAGAACTTACTTCTAGAAATATCGGCATTAGAGGTCTTGGAGAAAGCTTACCTGCTTGTATCAAACTATTTTTTGCCCTTTTTGCAACTTCATAAGCATCTGGGAAAGTAGTACCACCCATTGACTGTATCATCACACCAATGTCAGAATTAAGATCTTTCAAAAAATACAAAAATACATATTCAGGGGATGGCTTAATCAGAACCAATATCCTGATCCATGTCTTCTTGAATCTGAGATTAAAATTGGACATGAACTCATGAGTTCTTTGTATGGCAGTTAATTGCTCAACTAAAGATAAATGATCAGATTTGTCTTCAAATTGCTTGACTAAGGCTACACCTAATTTATCCCAGGTGGAAATGGATTTGAGTGGGAGGGTTTTATACCACTGTAATGTTTTTCCTTTGAAAGAAGCAATAAGCAATCTAATAGCAATATTATCCTCAACAACATTATGAACTAAACAAAGATTAGTTATCCACATCTTAGATATAGCTAATAGGGGTTGTTTGATTTTCTCCTAAGAATAATGAAATATTTT
The DNA here is from genome assembly GCA_037957365.1 of Torreya grandis. NCBI lineage: Eukaryota > Viridiplantae > Streptophyta > Pinopsida > Cupressales > Taxaceae > Torreya > Torreya grandis. The sequence goes on from JARHVA010002587.1 coordinate 124,724, forward strand.
TGAGGGCAAATACAGGAATGTCATCAAACTATGCTATATTTAGTGGACTTCCTCTTTTGAATGGAGCAAATACTTGATTTCTAATGGGAATCTAGATAGTGGGGATTGCAGTGTTTAGAACAATAAGATGAGGAGTAAATATTCTCTTTGAGGATATGGATTTTCCCTCCTAGACCTTGCTCTTTTATAAGTTACAAATTCAAAAGGAATACCTTTATTTGTTGGTCTTGTGGTAACCTTTGGCATGAACAAATTGTCTAAATGATTATATGAATTCTACAACTAAATGTAGATGAATATCTTCTGCTACTATGAAACCTCTTTAGATATGTCAAAAATTGTTGTCAATTTGGAGTTTCACCCTAAATCAAAGACATGCTGAAATGGCTAATCCTCGCTCCAATTGAAACAATGGGATCTTCTCAAAAGAGTGGGTGCCTCAATGGTGAGAAGAACCTCTAGAGAATGCTGGGTCCTTTAAGATGTATCAATGAGGATCTCAACTTCTATGCTACAAACTGCTTAGGGAAAAGGGAAGAAAGAACTTGAAAAAAAATCCTAGCTAAAATGGCGATACACCTAATTTTCTTGATCCACTCAAATTGAGCTTCTGAAAACACTAATTCAGACAAAGAAGAGGCATAACTTCAACTCCAATCGATCAATATAAATGAGTATTTCATGAAAAAGTTTTAATCTAATGATCTAAGATTGAGATAAATGGAAAAATAGGCCCGACAAAAGGCACTAAATAGCCACTAATATCCACTATAAACTCAGCAAAAGACATTCAAACAAAAAATGTGACCTACATAAATGACCAACTAGAACTGATATGAATCCAGATTTGACAAGGAAGAAAGAAAATCTATCACTTAAGCAAAGCTATAACAATAGTACACTGTACTAGCTGTTGAAAATTGAAAAAACACAATCCTCTTATTGATTCTAAAAAAATTTACTGTTGACGCATTAGATTGCACCCTTGACAGGAGGTTGAGCTCTTGCCTTCCACATGTCACAATGGAAACTCCCCTCTTGCCTGTGGGTCTGGCAAAATTGGGGGGAGAGTCTCTAGATAAGGGCTAGCTCCTTTTGATGCATCTGAGTTATTCCAGTAAGTTGCTAATACATATACATATACATATACATATACATATATATATATATATATATATATATATACATATATATATATAATGGTGGTGAAAAGGGAGAAGGATTACTGAAAAATAGAACCTAATCTAAGAGGGTGATGCACCAAACAAGTTTGACCTACTCACACTCACACTCTGAACCATAAGAATGCAAACATACACTTTAACTGGTAAAAGGACCAGATTGCAGGGAGTTTGATAGGGAGGCTTTAATAGAAACACACAAAAAAGGACTTACTAGAGGTGTTGTAGGAAAAGCACACTGTTCAGTAACCTCCTTCTACCTCTGCACTCTAGTTACAGCTCTTCTTGTCACCTGCAGGAATGGTGCTTTGTATATACCAGGTGCATTGGTGTCAACCCTATGAAAGCATTAGGAAGTAATGACTGGACACAAGACTGACACTTAGACACACTCAGAGATATATCGAACCAGAATAGAGGTAAAAATGTGTATTATATTGATTCTAGGTGAAAATTGCCAGGGCTTCGCCTTACAATATGAGAGATGATTTTCTCAAATGAGAAGTTACAATATATAGAGAGAGAGAAGAGGGAAACAAAAGTGCTCCTTTTGAAAAATATTTTGGCACCTTTTTACAAGTTGACCCATGTGCGCTAAGAGTGTTGGGAAGAGGAAGCCGCTAAAAGATAATGTTGTGTCAGCTCCGATTTTGACTTCAAGCATTTTAAAACATAGGGTGCACTTTTTGTCCACAAACAAGACCACTCCTTGAAGGCATTCATGTGGTTTGTCTTCTTATTAATGCAAAATGGAGAAAAACGGGTTGCGCCATTCACTGTTTACACCCCTTGATGACCACTTGGCAGGCACTGTTCCAATCGCTGGAGTAACTCCTTGAGTCGATGCCTTACTTTGCCACTTGGATTTTTTTGTCTATTTCTACACTTGGATCTTTTGTCTCTTCCTGAATTTGTCTTTTTTGTCTCCTTCAGCCCTCAGGGGCTATCTTCTGCTACTTCTTTGGCTCTTTGGGCTCCCTTCTAGTTGGCGCTCAAGTGTTTAAAAAACCAATGGCTATTTTATTGCCATAAAATTGACATCCATGGGCCCGTCATCCCTTGGTCAATTCCTTCAAATTTTTCTTTTACTTCCTTTCCTTCAGGCTTTTGCTATGGACCCTCTCAAAGGGAAGGTGTCCCTTTAGCTTTGGAGAAGTGTCTTTCTTTCGGCAGCTGAGAGTCCCCTGCAAGGGCACTTGCCCTTCGGGGTCCTTTAGGGTCCTTAGTCCTAAAATCCTTTAGACAAAATGTCCAAAGGAATTCCTTTAGACACTTTGTCCGAAGGATTTCTTCTTTTATTTTTTTTGCTTATTTCCTCGGGCCTTCCCTTTGGTCGAGATTTCTTCTTCAGGTGAATTCCTTCAGACTTTTTGTCTGAAGGAAATTCCTTAACATTTTGCCACGAGATTTTATCCTGAAAGACATTGTCTTTGCCTTATGAATTTCTTCGAACAAAATGTCGAAAGGAATTCCTTCAGGCATTTTGTCTGAAGAAATTCTCTTGCTCACTTTTTTGAAGGAATTTCAACTTGCCTTGTTCACTTTTCCAAGGGAATTCTTACCCTTTTGGCCTTCTCTTTGATCTCTTTGAAAGTGTTCCCTGCCCTCTGCAAAGGCACTTGGAATGGTCCATTTTGTGCCTAAGTGTTGGGAACTTGTTTTTTTTCCTACAGAGTCCATAGAAATCAGCCTGCAGAGTCCGTAGAACTAAGACTTGTGAAAAAAATCAAAATTGTACTGGCTCAGAACAATAGGGGAAAAAGGGGACCGATTTTGGCCTGTAGGACCAAAATGGTCAAAAAATTTGTGACTCCCAAGGAAGCATGCCTGTTATACTTAGAAACCAGTTGCCTTAAAGTCCATTGGGCATGGAGTTAGAACCCAACTTGAAAAAATTTAGCAACCACCTTGAGATATCCAAGAATCAATCACGAAGGCTTTACCCCCAAAAAAGAAATGAAAACATACACAAGACTAAGAAAGCTACTAACATGTGCAAATGCACTTAGGGAAAATAGGGAAAAAAGCAAGGAAAATATATACATGATGGGAGAAGGGCTCAATGATAATGTTTAAGATGTATCTCATTAACTGGGATATACAATTCTTTGCCATCCAACTTGAAGAGTTGGAATGCATTATGCTGCTTACACTGAGCGATGATGTATGGACCACTCCATAGGGCGTCAAACTTTGTGTGCTTCCCAGGCTTAGCTCAATCTGCATCCCATTTCAAGACGATGTCTCCTTCAGAGAAAATTTTTGATGAAGATTTCTTTTCAAAGTGCTTCTTCATTTGTTGTTCACCATTGGTCATAGAAGCCATAGCCTAGTCCCTTGTCTCTTGGAGCTCCATCAGCTCGCATAGCCTAACCTCCATGTTGTTGCTTTCTTCTAACTATAGCTGGTGAGTGAGGTCCAAGGCTGGAAATTCAAGTGAAAGAGGAAGCCTAGCTTCCATTCCCTATATGAGCGTGTATGGTGAGTTTCCAATTGTCCTCTTTGGAGTGACCCTATCTACCCACAGGGCTATTTTTAACTTGGCATGCCAAGTCTTTTGATTCTCCTCCATTGTTCTCTTGATGATCATGATCAGATTCTTATTGGTGGATTCAGCTAGCCCATTCCCCTGTGGGTAGTAATTGGGTGAAGTGCTAAGATAGATACCATATCTCAACACCTATTCACTTGTTTTAGTTCCCAAAAAAGCTAAATTATTATCTGAGATTATGGTAGTTAGAACCCCAAATCTTGCCACCAGGTCTTCATAAAAATCTAGGATTGCACTTTCATTGGCTTCTTTCAAAGTGGCAGTGTCTACTCATCTTGTGAAATAATTTGTGGTGGTCAGGACCCACTTGTGTCTAGCACTAGAGGGAGGGTTAATCATCTTTATAAATTCAAGGCCCTATTGCATGAATGGTTGCTCTATTTGAATAAGCTATAAAGGCATGGAAACTAGCCATTGCTTCCCATCAAAGAGTGCACACTTCTGGCACTTTCGTATCTAGGCATGGGTGTCCCTAAATAGAGTAGGCCAGAAGTAACCATCTATCATTATTTTTGCAGTTGTAGGTCTAGGAGCAAAGTGACCACCAATTGGCCCATCATGGAACTTAGACAACACCCTGTTGGCCTGACTTGGGTCTATGCACCTTAAAAGGACTCCTGAGAGATCCTTTTTGAACAACACTCCATCAATTAGGACATAAGGGAGAGACTAGAGTCTAAAATATCTCCTCTTGGTCCTATCACGGCCCTACGAGCACTCACCATTGAGAAGGAAATGCCTCAAGTCTGATGTCCAATCCTTCATGACAACTGGTTCTTCTACCATAGCTGCATCATGAATTAACAGATTGTCCTCTCTTTGTTATTTAAGGTATGTAGCAAGGTGTTCACATAGGGCTCTCCCTCTTACTAACTTGGTGATCTTGATATCCACATCATATTCCATCACCTTAGTGATCCACCTCGCTCTTTTTTCATTAAGGTCATGGTTGGTCAAGAAATCCTTGATGCCGAGATGTATAACCATGAGGTGAATTCTGCTATTTGATAGCATATGCCTAAATTTCTTCAGACTCTATATGACTGCAAGGACTTGCTTTTCCACATATGTGTACTTGACCTCAAAACCCTCTAGGCCTTGGCTAAAAAATGCAAGTGGTTGTTCAAGGTTATCACCATTTGCTTGGGTAAGCATGACAGAGATTACCTCTTCATTTTCGAAGGTGCAGAGGTTGAAATCCTTGGTGAAGTCAGGGTTGATCAAGGTAGGAGCCTAGGCTATAGCCTACTTGATCTCTTCAAAACTATCATTTCTTTGCGTTGTCCACATGAACTCCTCATCCTTCTTCAGCATAGAGGTCAACGGATTGACTATCTCTGCAAAATTTAGAATAAATCTCCAGATGAAATTTATTTTGCCGAAGAAGCTTCATAGGCCTTTTTTGTGCTTAGGCAAGGATAGCTCCAAGATGGAGCAAACTCTCTCTGGATCAATGGTCAAGCCTTCCTTAGAAACAACGTGGCCAAGGAGTTTACCCTCATGGATAGCGAACACACATTTCTTTGGGTTAAGAGAGATACTGAACTCTCTACACCTCTCAAAGATTTATCTGAGGTGTTTCATGTGTTGGCCTACCTTCTTAGAGAATATTATCATGTCATCAAGATATACTAGCATAGTGTTATTTATCAGGCCTCGAAAGGCCATGTCCATGGCTCGCTAAAAGGTGGCACCAGCATTAGACAGTGTGAATGAAATTTTCCTATAAGCAAACATCCCCCATTTGGTAGTGAAGGTTGTCTTGTATTGGTCACAGTCTTGCACTAAAATTTGATTATATCCTGAATACCCATCCAGGAGGGAGAAACACTCACTGCCTATCACCATTTGAAGGATCTGATCCATGCTTGGGAGAGGATAATGGTATTTTAAAGAGACTTTATTGAGGTCTTTGAAATCAATGCATAGTCTAATCTCCCCATTCCTTTTCTGGACAGGAACAAGATTGGCCAGCCAAGAGGAGTATTTGAGTGGAAATATTATCCTGGACTCAATCAACTTGGTTAGTTCCTTCTGCATGAGAGCCTCAATCTTTAGGTTGAAAGGCCTTTACTTCTACTTGATTGGCCTGGTGCCTTCTTCCAGCTCAATGGTATGTTGGGCCAAACTTGGGTCAAAACCTTTCAAATCACTATATTCTCAAGCGAAGACATCAGCAAACTCTCGGCACAACAAGGTGAAGGCCCACCTTTCACGGTCTATGCACACTTTCCCAAGTGCAAGCAACTTATCTTTGAATATTTCAATCTTCTCATAGTTATCCTCTTTCATTTTGATTCTTGCCTTGTCACTTTTCAACCGGTCATCTTCATTAAAGATAATCTCTAGAGTGACCAAGCCTTTAGGGAGTTTATTGTTCTTCAGGTGAAAATTTTGGTTGTCATATTGCTGCTATAGCTTTGCCTAGTTTTTAGCAGTGAACTCAGCTTCTTCTTGCAAGAAGAGTGTTATTTGTTGGTCACTATCAAATACCTACCAGTTAGTGATGTTGTCAGGTATAGAGGGCCAAATTACTACCTTCAAGTGGCGTGAACTGCGGTCTCGGCCTATTTCCCTAGGGACATCAAACTAGTCACCAACTACTGCCAACCTATCTGCTTTCTTGTTACGCTCTCTAAGAATGAAGGTGACATTGAAAGCAAAGAAATTCTCCACTATGTCCCATACCCTATGTTTTTAGGACTTTAGTAAAGAATTCTTTATCAAATTTTGGCCTCTTACCTAATTGACAATCAGCTCATTATCACCAAAAATCTGTAGCTCTTTGATTCCTCTTTTCCTCACCCACTCCAAACCATGGATGAGGGATTCATACTCTACAACATTACATGTGCAAGAAAATTGAAACTAGAAAGCTAAAAAGTATTTCTCCTTTGAAGGAGAAACTAGCACCACTCCACACCCAGCTCCCAACTTACTTCTTGAGCCATCAAAGAATAGCTACCATAGACCTGAGCTTTCTTGGCTTGCTTTCATCAAATTTGGTACAAAAGTACCCTCTTCATGCATGCAATAAATCCCAAGGCCTATTTCTTCTATGAACTTGTAAGGATCATTCTCAAAGTTGTCACTTCTCCATTTGTCTAAGAGCAGGTCAGCAACTCCTTCAAGGGTAGAGGATGGAGATTGATCCACTTGGAACTCTTCCTGGTCAATAATGACATAGATGACATTTTTTGTCTTGAGTGAGTATGGTTCTAGATGATCTCTATGGAGTGGCTCCAATTCAATCTTGACCTTAGTCCCATACTTGGTTTTAAAAACCAAGTAGGACCAGTTTGCTGCTAGGTAGCTGCCTATCTTGGATGTGAAATCCCTGGACAAGCAAATAGCAAAGTAAGGAGGGACATCTGCCACCACCACATCGTGAGGAACTGAGAAGGTTGGGTAGGCATGTAGCATCAAGCTCAAACCTTTCACCACCCTACGTATCTTTGTTGGTGTACCATCCAGCTGCAAGACTCCCTTAGTCATTTCCTCATATTTTAGTCCTAGCCTATCAGCTACGCATTTGGGCATTACTGAGGTGCTTGCTCCACTATCAATGATGCAATTATGAACCAAGAAATCTCCTATGACCAAGGATAAATAAAAGGGGGGAACCTTTTCCTCCTTAACTTTGCTTGATGTGGAAGGCTACCCATTCATCATCAGAATGTTATCAGCTTTTGCTGGGACAGCTCATTCATTCAGCTAATGCAATTCCTTTTGCATCATGTCTTTTTGTCTGGGTATTGACAATGAATCCCACAAGGAGAGATTCATGTGCAGCTTCTTCATCTGGTCTACCACATTGACTCGAGGGTTGCCTTCTTTCAAATTTTCTTTGGGATTACTTACAGCCTGAGGCACAGGCTGAGGCACTGAAGGTACAACTGGCAGTCTGAAGTTTGGAACCTTTTGGTTTACATGTGATGAAAAAGGTGTTTCTAATGTTTGGGTAGCAGCCTGAGCTTCTTCCATTGCTCTCCTTTTGGACCTTATGTTGGTTGTGACATAGTCACCCTGATTGTTCGCATTACCCACGTAATTGACTGCATAAAACTCACCTTTTAGGTGATTCATGAGAGTGGAATCTAGCTAAGTTTGATTTTTGCTCATGTCGGGTTGCATTGACGCCTCAAAGACTGGGAATTGGGTGGATTCTTGATTGTCTTGTACATTTGTGTAGTGACCCAGCATTTCATTTGTATAAATAGCCTGATCTTGACCATATCCCATGGTTGAGCAATTGGGATGTTTTTGTACCAGATTGTTTTGAGCAGGCACCATGGCCTTGGATGATGAAGGGGCACCTGGATTGTAGCCTTGAAAAGGTTTGGCCTGTGCAAATTGACCCTACCCTTGATTGTAATTTTGGAAAGGGGGTCTATTTGCTTGACCATACTATTGATATCCTTGATTTGGTCGATTGTTTTGAGCTTGTTGCCTTTGAATAGCCACTAGTTCATTTGTTACACTTTGTAACAGACTTTTGACTTCATGGAGGTCATTTGATGAAGTATCAGCTGGCTTTTCTATGCTAGGCAGAAGAGCCAAGGTGGGTCAATAGTCTGGATTGGAGGCAACATTTTAGGAAAAAGTAGCATATGAGGCCTAGGGGCTATCTTTCCAACCTGCACCAGGCAATTCTCGACTGTTATAGCTATGTCATATGCAACAGGCAACACATGTCCTCCCATGGACTGTATCATAATAGCGATGTCATTGTTCAACGCTTTCAAGTAATAAAGGAAAGCATAGCTCGGAGTTGGCTTTACCAAAATGGGGATCCTACCCATGTCTTCTAAAAATGAGTGTTGAAATATTGCATGTATTCATGTGGGGCTCTTTTTATAGTAGTCAGCTGCTCAGCAAGTGAGAGGTGGTCGCTCTTCTCCTCAAATTAGTTTGTCAAGAGGGTGCCCAATTCATTCCAAGAATCAACTGAGTTCATGGGCAAAGTCCCATACCAGTCTAGAACTTTATCCTTGAAAGACAATGCCAGCAATCTGATTGTAATGTTTTTCTCAGTGACATAGTGAATATTACAGAGATTAGTAATATTTCTAATGTGTTCAATAATGGTAATGGGCCCCTCTCCATTAAAGGTAGGCACACTTTTAAGGAATGCTCTTGGAATTGGGTCATAATGTTGGAGATTCAAAGGACTCTGACCATGAAAGGCCACAAAAGGTAATGCCATAGCTATGATAGGATGCAACCGAGGCCTTCTTGTGTAGGTGTTTTTTATAGCAAGTCTGGGAAAGTGATTTGTTGAATAAGGATGAGTCCTATCAAACCTCAGTCGCTTTGCTGAGTTCAAAAGCAATTCAATGAATTCAAAAGGGACACCCTTAGCAGCATATTGTGTGGTGATTTTAGGTGTAAGAGGTCAGATTGGTCATTGATTAGAAACTAAGGTTTTTACTAGTGGAGTTGCTAGATGCTGAAAATGGTTGATTTTGCTATAACAGGACCAACATCAATCCTAAAACTTTACTAAGTGTAAAAACTTTGTCCCATTGGGCATGCCAAAAATTGTTGACGCATTGGATTGCACCTTTGATAGGATTTTGAGTTCCTACCTTCCACATGTCACAATGGAAACTCCCCTCTTGCCTGTGGGTCTGGCAAAACTGGGGGGAGAGTCTCTAGATAAGGGCTAGCTCCCTTTGATGCATCTGAGTTATTCCAATAAGTTGCTAATACATATATATATATATATATATATATATATATATATATATATATATATATATAAATGGGGGGGTGAAAATGGAGAAAGATTACTAAAAAATAGAACCTAATCTAAGAGGGTGATGCACCAAACAAGTTTGACCTACTCACACTCACACTCTGAACCATAAGAACACAAACATACACTTTAACTGGTAAAAGGACCAAATTGCAGGGAGTTTGATAGGGAGGCTTTAATAGAAACACACAGAAAAGGACTTACCATAGGCACTGTAGGAAAAACACACTATTTAGTAACCTCCTTCTGCCTCTATGCTCCAAATATAGCTCTTTTTGTCACCTGTAGGAATGGCGCTTTGTATATACCAGATGTGTTGGTGTCAAAACTGTGAAAGCATTAGGAAGCAATGACTAGACACAAGACTAACACTCAGACACACTCAGAGATATATCCAACTAGAATAAAGGTAAAATGCGTATTCTATTGATTTTAGGTGAAAATTGCCAGGGCTTTGCCTTACAATATGAGAGATGATTTTCTCAAATGAGAAGTTACAATATATATAGAGAAGAGGGAAACAGAAGCGCTCCTTTTGGAAAAGACTTTGGTACCTTTTTACAAGTTGGCCCATGTGTGCTGAGAGCATTGGGAAGAGGAAGTTGTTGAAAGATAATGTTGTGTCGACTCTGATTTTGATTTTTGACATTTTAAAACATAGGCCGCACCGTTTGTCTACAAACAAGACCACTCCTTGAAGGCATTCACACGGTTTGTCTTCTCATTAATGCAAAACAGAGAAAAATGGGTCGTGTCATTCACTGTTCATGCCCCTTGATGACCACTTGGTGGGCACTATTCTAATTTCTGGAGTAACTCCTTGAGTTGACACTTTACTTTGCCACTTGGACTGTTTTGTCCATTTTTTTACTTAGCTCTTTTGTCTCTTTCTAGCTATCTTTTTTGTCTCCTTCGGCCCTCAGGGGCTATCTTCTACTACTTATTTGGCCCTTTGGGCTCCCTTTTGGTTGGTGATCAAGTGTTTAAAAAACTAATGGCTATTTTATTGCCGTAAAATTGTCGTCCGTGGGCCCATCATCCCTTGGTCAATTCTTTCAACTTTTTCCTTTGCTTCTTTTCCTTTAAGCTTTTGCTTTGGACCCTCCTAAATGGAAGGTGTCCCTTTGGCTTTGGAGAAGTGTCTTTCTTTCGGTAGCTGAGAGTCTCCCGCAATGGCACTTGCCCTTCAGGGTCCTTCAGGCTCCTTGGTCCTAAAATCCTTTAGACACTTTGTCTGAAGGATTTGTTCTTTTGTTTTTTCCACTTATTTCCTTGGGCCTTCCCTTCGGTCGGGCTTTCTTCTTTGAGTGAATTCCTTCGGATAAAATTATGAAGGAAATGCCTTAACATTTTTCCATGGGATTTTATCCCGAAAGACATTGTCTTGCCTTATGAATTTCTTTAGACAAAATGTCTGAAGGAATTCCTTCGGGCATTTTGTCTGAAGAAATTCTCTTGCTCACTTTTTTAAAGGATTTCCAACTTGCCTTGTTCACTTTTTTGAAGGAATTCTTACCCTTTTGGCCTTCTCTTTGATCTCTTTGAAAGTGTTCCTTGCCCTCCACAAGGGCACTTGGAATGGTCCATTTTGCACCTAAGTGTTGAGAACTTGTTTCTTTCCTACAGAGTCCATAGAAATTAGCCTGTAGAGTCTATAAAAATCATCCTATAGAGTTCATAGAAATCAGCTTGCAGAGTTCGTAGAACCAAGACTTGTGTAAAAAATCAAAATTGTACTAGCTCAAAATAGCAGGGGAAAAGGGGACCGATTTTGGCCTGCAAGACCAAAATGGTCAACATTTATTGTTGATGCAGTGGATTGCACCCTGGGTAGGAGGCCGAGCTCCTACCTTCCACACGCAACAATGGAAACTCCCCTCTCATCTGTGGGATTGGCAAAGCTTGGGGGGAGTCTCTAGATAAGGGCTAGCTCCCTCTGATGTATCTTTTATGCCTTGGATTCCTATTGCTAACAAATAAATGAAAAAAAAGGGGGGATGAAAAGAGAGAAGGATACTGAAAATAGAACCTAAACCTAAAATAAAAAGGTGATACACCAAAAAAAGTTGATCCACCCAGCCTGAACATACACTTTTCACCAAGAAGAAGCTCCCATACACTTCATTTGATATGGGAAACTCTTCTGTATTAGTGAGTCAGGGGTCCGTAGAGATACAGGGAGGAAGAACTATCAAAGGTGTTCTAAGACATTTTGGCAGCCTATTCACATGCACCTATATTTCTGTTGTAGACACTTCTGGTAAACCTACAGAAGAAGAAACTTCGCAATGCACCAAACATGCTAGAATCATTCTGTGAAAAGCATAAAAGAAAATGACTTAACACAAAGGAAAACATAGACATATGCATGAGAGCAAGTCCAGATGGAGGTAAAAAATGTTAAGTCTCGATTCAAGGTAAAATCTGGCAGAGTCTTACCTTACAAGCCTGAGAGATTTTTGGGTAGAACTTTGCCTTAAGGCTAAGAGATGGATCCTTCAAAATGAGAAGTTTTTTACAATATATATAGAGATAGAGAAGAAGTAAAGGCACTGCTTTGGAAAACACTTTGGTGCTCTTTGACAAGTTGGCCCATGTGCATTTGAGAGCATCGAGAAGAGGAAATCAATGTTGCTGATGTCATTCTTCTAGAAGAGGCCTACTGGAACCATGTTGTGTAATTGCCGATCTTGACTTTGGCATTCAAACATTAATGTGAAAGCATGGGCCACAACTCTTTTTTGTAGACAAGACTGCTCCTTTTAGATACTCATGTGATTTGTCTGCTTATAAATGCAAATGGAGAAAACAGGGCGTGCTGCTCACTATTTGCACCATTTGATGACCATTTGGTAGTCACTATTCGAACCACTAGAGTAACTATTGTCAACTTGGAGTTGTGCCCTGATTTGCAGACATACGCAAAATTGTCAATCCTCTATCCGACTAAAACAATAGGATCTTCTCACCAGGGTGGGTTCCTCAATAGTGAGAAGAACTCTAGAGAAGGTTGGTTCTTGTATGATGTATCAATGAAGATTCTTACTCTACGCTGCTAACTACCGTGGAAAAGGGAGAAAGAAAAATTAAAGGGGAAATCCTACCTAAAAGGGGTGATACACCAAGATTTTGATCCACTCAATTTGAAACCTTGAACACTGAACAAACAAGGGAGAAGGAATACCTTAGACTTCAAATTAATCACTTATGCATAATTATTTCATGCAGAGGTTCAATCTAATAACTAAAAACTGAGGGAAAATGATGGAAAGAGGTCCGATATAAGACACTTTGCAGCTACCTAACATCCACTTACAATTTCAGCAAAAGACAATAAAGAACACTTTAACATGACCTGCACAAGGATAATATAGCAACTAAGTATGAAACAGAATTTGGGAAGGGAGAGAACTCTACCACTTATGCAAATTGTTGAAGAAATATACACTATGCCAATGCTTGAAATCTAAAAGTATAGTCCTTCTATTGATTGAAGAGGTTACACAACTCACCAATAGCAGAGTCTGGTCTAACCAAGAGAGATTGGATGATTTTTAATCAAGGTTGAAATCCTTTATATAGAACATTACAAGAGGCCAAAGATTGGCGTAGAAACTTGAAGAGAAATATTCACTTTGGTTAACTCAAGGCTTTACTTGGCCTTTAAATAAAATATATTTTCCTTTTTGTCCTTGCATGAAGCTTCTTCATTTGATGAAGTGAAGTTATCTTTGTTACGAACTTCCCACCTCTTTTTTGCATGAAAATCTATGCAAATGTCAATTTTAGAACTCCACGTGAGCTGCTTGATGCTGAGTTGTAGCATTTGAAAGTTGAGTTAAACGTTATTTACGCTAAGTTGGATGAAGAGATCATTCTCTTTCGCATGGAAAGCTTCTAGTGGACATGCCATTTAATCAATTAGTCAACTCTAAATCTAGATCAGTCAACTTGTTCGAATTCGAAACACCTGCTAAAGCTGAGTTAGACTTTTGGATGCATGAGCTGGTTGGAGATGAATAGGACTTTAATAATTAGTCAACTGAAGCTTTGACCGATGTTGGAAAATAGCTCTGATATTCGAAAATGGCTTTGATGTTCAAAAATAGCTCTAACGTTTGCATGTATTTATTTTTATTCTGGTTTGTTGTTCATGTCTATTTCTGGCAGGATTCTATATTCAGATATATTTGTCTATATTTTACCTGTTTGGCCTTATCTTTCAGAATTCTGCCTTTATCTCTGTTCCAACAGTTACTTCTCGTGGTTAAAATTTGATGGCCTGCGGGACGTCACCCTTAGTTTTCTTATTTCAGACTTCTCTGTATATATTTCCTACTTCCTTCAGACTTTATTTCCCACGTCTCTCTTCGAACTTCTGTCTCACCCTAGTCTTATTTTTTTGCTTTTCTTTAGAATTTGCTTTGTGGCCTTCAGAATTTCCTTGAACTATTTGTTTGAAGGAATTCCTTTAAACAAAAAGTTTGAAGGATATCTCTTCTTCCTTTGCCCTTTAACTTTTCTGAAGCCCTTTTGATTTCTTTCGTCGACTCTTTCTCTTTGCTATTTTTTTGAATTTCCTCAGGATTTCTTCCATCAGGTTTATTTTATGAGCCTTTGTCTGAATTTCTTTAGACTTATGTATTCTCTAAATTTCTTTCGAAGGATTCCTTACCTTGACTTTTCTTTCAAAATGTGCCCTTCGAGATTCCAAACATTCCCTTCCACCAACCAAGTGCCCTTCAACACCGACCAAGTGTCCTCCACCAGTGCCCTTCAAAAAAATTGGAGGGCACCCAGGCTTTTTGCAAAAGTCTTCAAATTTGGTCTTCCTCCTACCTGAAGGGTAGGTGCCCTTTGGGAATATTGAAAGTTTCCCTTTTAAAGGGTACCCTGCCCTTCAAAACTTTTGAAAATGCCCCTTTTCTGAATTACTCTTTGGCTTGCCTTTTGTGCAGGACTTCCTTTGTCTCTATGGTCTCTAAATTTCTTCGGACTTTTGTCCAAAGGAATTCCTTCGGACAAAAGGTCTGAAGGATATCTTTGCCTTTGTCTTTCTTCCCCCTAAGTGCTTTCCTGCCCTCTGCAAGGGCTACTGGGCTTCTAAAATTGCCATTCAAAAAAGTTGTAAAGGCCCTTTTGTCGCTTAAGTGTCGAGAACTTGTAAATTTCCTTCAGACAGTCCATAGAAATCTTGCTTGAGTCTATAGAAATCTTACAAAGTTTGTAGAAATCCTGTAGAGTCTGTAGAAATGACCTATTTTGGTCAAGGAAAACCATGTATTCTTCCTTCCTTGGCTAGAGATGAGAAATTTCCAAGTGGCAAGAGAAAATATGATTTGTGGAAGATTTGTCAACAGTAAATCCTTTCCCTTTGACACCTAGACCATTTGTCTGCTTCTGCACTTTGTCTTCTTCCTAGCTTTGTCTCTTTCTGGCTCCTTCGGCCCTCAGGGCTATCTCCTTGGTGGGTCACTAAGTTCCTTGGGCTCTTCTTTAAGCTTTTCAAAATCAATGGCTATTTCATGAGCCTTGAATTTGACGTCTACACACCTGTCACTGCGTTTGAACTTCCAATAGCTAGTTCACCATGCTTGATTTTGACATCCTCGGGCCCATCACCCCTTGGACTTTCTTCAGCTTTCCTCTTATTTCATCTTCTTGTGTTGCTCCCTTTCCTTCGAACTTCTTGTTTTACACGTTCCCAAAGGGAAGGTGACCCCTCAAATTTTGGAGAAGTGTCTTTCATTTAGTAGCTGAGAGTCCCCCACAAGGGCACTTGCCCTTCGTGGTCCTTCAACGGCCTTTTCCCCTTGACTATTTTCCCATGGACAAAAGTTTGCAAGAATTATCTTGCTTGTTCCTTTCCTTTGGATACTTTTTCTCAGGCTTTTTCCCACAGCCAATTTTCCCACAAACATTTCCCTGGCCACTTTTCCTGCGGATAAAAAGTCTGCAAGAATTGTCTTTGATCACTTTGCCTTTGTCCTTCAGAAATTATCTTTTGGGATTTTCTCCCGTAGTTTCCCCAAATTTCTTCAGACTTTTTGTCTGGAGGAATTCCTTCAGACAAAAAGTCTCAAAGAAATCACTTCTTGCCTTAGTCTTTTCTTCGGCTTTCTTGCTCACAGCCCTTCCGAATTCCTTTAGACTTTTTGTCCAAAGGAATTCCTTTGGATAAAAAGTCTGAAGGATTTCTTCCTTTGCTTCTTCGACTGCCTTTCAAAAAAATTGGAAACGACCCTTCCGAAGAATACTTCCTTTGCCTTAAACAAATTTCTGAAGGAAACTTACCCTTTCGGCTTTTTCTCTATGGCCTCTTTTGAAAATGTTCCCTGACCTCCACAAAGGCTCTTGAGTCCTGAACTGCCCTCCACAAGGGCACTTGAAATGGTCCATTTTTCACCTAAGTGGGAACTTGCCTCTTCCTGCAGAGTCTATAGTTTTCCACCTGCAAAGATCGTAGAAATCTCTGTAGAGTTCATAGAAAACCTGCAAAGTCCATAGAAAACCTATAGAGTTTGTAGAAACTTCCAAGACTTGTGCAAAATCAAAAATGTACTGGCTCAAAATAGTAGGGGAAAAAAGGGGGGACAAATTTTGGCCTGCAGGACCAAAATGGTCAATAGTTACAACACAAACTTTGGCAGAAGATTGCTTGCCAAAAGAGGGATCCTTTATCTAAGGCTGAAAAACAATTAATATAAAAAATTACAAAAAGCCAAGAGATTGGTGTTGGAAAATAGAGAGGGAGTAAACTCAAACCAACTCAGCATTTACAAAAGTTTATTTTGTCTTGCATGAAAATTCCTTGCATTGAAAAAAGAAGAAGACAAGCTTTGGATGCATGAAATCTATGAATAGATGTCTTGACTACTGGTTAACTCTAAAACAAAAGTAGTAATCCACTCAAACTGATGGAACGTTTGAAAGTCTCCCCTTTGCATGAAATCAACGCAAATGCCAAATTAACAATTACGTTTGAACCATCGAAATGTTTTAAGCTTTGAGACAAACGAGAGTGTGTGCATGGAATTTATTTTGCTTAAGCTTTCCACCGTTCCACTACTCGAGTCCTTATGTAAAGTGAGCCTCTATTTAAAAACTGAAAGTGACGTGTTAGAACAGTCAAATCTGGACGTGTATATTCCTATGCATGGTTGTTGCATGCTCTTGTATTCTTGGACTATTTAGGCATGTTCACCATTTGTATTTGTCTTTTTCATGAATCTTCCCTTTGTTTTCCATTGCATGAAATCCATGAGTTTATTCTTCTGGGCTTGACTTGGTTCTTGGCTTTTCTGTTCATGCTTATCTAGACAAATATCTATGATTTTCCTGTGTATTTTTCCTTGGTTATTTGCTTGTGTATTTTTCTATTAATTCATCTTAGGTCTTTGTCAATTATTTATTTTAGGCTTTTTTTCTTTCCATTTTCCCACAAACAAAATGTCCGTGGGAATTGTCTTAAGATCTTCCCTTAGCACTTACATCCTTTTCCTTTTCAAAGGAATTACTGTTTACTGGCTTTATGTCTATGGATTTGTTCTTTGTTTTATTTCCTTCGAAAAGAATGTTTAGAGTCCCTTTAATTTATTCATTTCCTTCGGATTTTTCTTGTTGTCTTCTCTTTTCTGCAGGAATCATTCGGACAAAAAGTTTGAAGGATTCCTTTATTTTCTTTCCTTTGTTTATATTTCTTTGGGTTTTTTGAAGGGCACCCAAGCTTTTTGGAGGGCACCCAAGCTTTATGAAATTGTCCTTCAGATGAATTGTCTGCGTATTTAGAAACATAAAGTGAACCAACCCGAAGGGTACATACCCTTCGAGACTTTTGAATTGGACCTTCTCAAAGGGAAGGTGCCCTTCGCATCTTTTCAATGTGCTTTTCCTTTTCCTTTGGATAAAAGTCTGAAGGAAATAAACTTTGATAATATCCCTCCAGCTGTGAAATGGCCTTTTGGCAAAAATGTGCCCAAATTCTTTCAGACTTATTATCTAACACCCTTCTGCAGATTCCTGTCTCTTGATTTCCTTCGAAAAAATTGTCTGAATAAAATAAACTTTGCGCAACTGCCACTTAGTCATTTTTTTAGACTTTTACACAGTCCTTTGAGATCTCTTTCTATTGGACAAAATGTCCAAAGAAATATTCCACCTCTTATAGCCCAAAAAAATCCTTGGGAAGACAAAATAAATGAACTTACAGCTTGTCTGTCTTGGCTTTTGGCTATACGTGATGCTTAGAAGAGGAGAAAAACCCTTTCAAACTACTGTAGATGATGTTTTTTTAAGGATAAAAACCCTCTTATAATTGTTGTATGTGTCATTTTGAATGAGCTTTATGCTCTATATGATGGTTGTAGGAGTCCATCAGAATTTACTTGGCCATAGGAGATCTTTTCATCATCATTTGCATCGCTGTATTTGTACATTGCATTGGATGTAATAAAAAACTCCTTGGAAACCTCTAAATGACTAAACTTCACCTAGCTATAGATGGCCACTTTGGCTTATACTTGGATGTAGATGGCTGCTTAGGTGGTTGTAAATGCACATTTAAGGACCCCAAAACTGATTCACAAGACAAACTTGGCACCATAGCAAAGTTCCAAATAGTAGGGGTGACAATTTGCCCTGTGGGGGCAAAATTGTGTGAACAATACCCAATGCCCATAATTGATGAGTTGATTGATGAATTGCATAGAGCTATATATTTTTCAAAAATTTATTTGAGATCCAAATATCATCAAATTCAAATAAGAGAAGAAGATGTATAAAAAACAACCTTTCGATGTCCTTTCGAACATTTTAAATTTTTGGTTATGCCTTTTGGTTTGACCAATGCTCCAGCTACATTCCAATCATGAATGAGCCATATTTTCAATGAGCACTTGAGGAACTTTGTTTTAGTTTTTTTATTGATATTTTGGTGTATAGTAAGACTTAAGAAAAGCACCTGAAACACTTGGATACAATGCTAGAAATTTTAGAACAATAGACTCTCTTTGTTGAGTCTAAGTGTGATTTTGGCATGACTGAAATTTTATACTTAGGCTGTCTTTAATGCCCAAAGAGTGCAGGTTGATCAAGATAAGATCCAAGCTATATTGGATTGGCCGCCTCCTACCACAATGTCACATATAAGGGGATTTTTGGGTCTTTGCAGTTACTACAGAAGGTTTGTTAAAGATCTTTCACAGTTGGCTATTCAGTTAATTGATTTAACAAAGAAGGGAGCATCCAGCTAGTCTGAATCAGCCTAAACAGTGTTTGACAAATTCAAAAAGATAATGAGTTTATGCCTAATATTGGCTATTCCATATTTTTTTATTCCATTTATGTTAGATTGTGATGCATCAGGAGAAATAATTGGGGAAATTTTGATGCAAAAGGGACATCCCATAGCTTTTGAGACTTGGAAACTCAAAGATATAGAACACGGATTCTCCATATATGACAAAAAAATGTTGGCCATCTTGCATGGATTACCAAAATTCAAGCAGTACTTGGTTTGTGGCAAATCTGTGGTCAAGATAGATCACAATAGTTTGAAGTTTTTTCTCAACCATAAGGACTTGAATGATAGGCAACAAAAGTGGGTGAGTGTGATTGAAGATCTCATCCTCTACAAGGGTAAAAATTTTCTTGTCCTTGAATCAAAAGTGAATAATAAAGTTTTGAGAGCTGCCCATGATACACCTTTGGCTGGTCATCCAGAGTATTTCAAGACTTGCAAGCAAATAAGGGATAGGTTTTCTGGAGAGGGCTCAAAGGAGATGTCCTTTAATACATTAGAGAGTATTTTACCTAATAGCAAAACAAAGCATAATAAGTATTTCCAGTAAATTTGTTGCAACCCTTACCAATCCAGAATCAAAAGTGGGAAAGCATTTTAATGGATTTTATCATAGGCCTTCCAAAAGTTTAAGGTAAGAGTTGTATTTATGTGGTAGTTGATTGACTTACCAAATAAACTCATGTCTTTGATATTCCAACTGAGTTTAAGGCACCATAAGTTATTGATTTGTCTTTTAGAGAATTTTTCAGACTACATGGATTGCCTAAGAACATTGTAAGTGACAGGGATAGTAGGTTTCTCAGTTTGTTTTGGTAGTAACTCTTTCATTTAACAAGAACTGAATTGACTCTTATTACTAGTTACCACCCTCAAACAAATGGGCCAACAAAGATTGTGAATAAGTGGATTGAGAGATATTTTATAAAAAATTTAGCAGGGCAGCAAACAACTTGGATCAAATGTCTCTATATGGAGGAGCATTGCTACAATACTTCACATCATATGTCCATTGGTATGACTCCTTTCAAAGATTTGTATGGTTATGATGTTCTTTCTTTTGTGGATTTGGTTATTACAAGAAGTAGAGTGCCAGGGGCAAGAGACTTGGTTGCACAAAGGAAATATTGGAGTCACTCAAGGAAAACCTCCAACGAGTGCAGAATCAACAGAATTTTTATAGGACCAAAACCATATTGAGAGATCTTTTGAGATTGGAGACATGGTTTTCTTGAGATTTCAGCCCTATAGATAATCTTCTCTCAAGAAGATTGGATCTAAAAATTTCAAACCTCAACTCTATGGCCCCTAAAGGATTCATCATAGGATTGGAGAGGTTGCATATAAGTTTGAATTGCCATATTACAACAAAATCCACAATGTATTTCATGTTTTATGCCTCAAAAGGGCACTAGGACAACACATCATTCCTTCAGCTGAATCAGCTCCTCTAGATGATGAAGGTAAATTGATCTTGGTTCCATAAGTAGTTGTTGATGTCAAAGAGAAGAAATTGAGGAGCATAAGCATAATAGAATATTTGGTGTGTTGGAAAGATCTTCCAACAGAAGATGCTACATAGGAAGGGGTAGGTATCCTTGAACATCTTAATTTGCAATTGCTTGAGGGCAAGCAATTTTAGGAAGGGCAAACTGTCATGTCCCCTTTCCAGAATTAAGCTAGTTAGAAGACCCATAACCTATTCATTATTTCCCATAGGCTAAGGGATACAGTTATGAAAATAAATTAATGATAGTAATTTAAGTTGTCTTAAATCACTTTAATGTTATAACGTGAAAAGGATAATTATGTATTGTTATTGATTAAGGAGAATAAAATTAATTAATATTAAGAGAGTGAAAAATGATATTTAATTAAAATTGTTTTTAAATACTTTTAGGGTGAAATTGGAAAATTGAAATTATAAAAGGACAAGTTGGGCCAAAAGAGAGGCATGATTCATTATTCATCTTTGAAATCAAAACCCTATTTTCAAGTTGGAGTTTCTATGTTCAACTTTTCCATCAGGTGATGGAAACCCTATGGTGTACAAGTGTAGAGGATGAAAACCCTCTTACCCATTGAGATGATTCCATCCAGGGATCACAATTGTGTAGACAAATCAAGTTATTTTTAGGTTTCAATTGGCTGGAAGTGAATATCAATTTCTATAATTTTTGTGAGGATTTATTAGATCACCAAGTAGGGATTTTGGTTGTTTAGGGATTGTGCCTTAAGAAAGGCTGCCACACCATCTGGGAGGCAGATTGTTGTCCTAGGACAGCTACACTGGGCTTGTGAGGGACTATTTTTGGTCTATTGAAAACAAATCACCCCCTTGGGAGCGAGCACCTCACCTTGTTAGCTACCATTCTTCATCCACAGTTGAATGACTACACTCCTTATTGTTGTACATCCATTCTGCAAGTTATAATTCAGTTATAAGGGTTTATTATCATCACAAATTATTGTTTCAACACATTAGGGTTTTGTTGTGTTACATTTAGCAATCAATTGACATTGTTTTCAATCTTATTTTATGTGTAAACAATTGATTTAAATAAAGAATACAATTGGGTTTTCAGTATTAAATGTTGCATGTGTTATTTTAATATAAAGAATATAATTGGGGTTTTAGTATTAAATGTTTCATGTGCTATTTTAGTATTTGAATTATATCCAATTTGGCAAGGGAATCACAATGAATTCCAGAATTCATAAATTTACCTGGAAAGGGACATTACAAGGTTGCAATGGGAGAGTTTGCCTTGAGCATCTTGTTGAAGATGGAGGTGTTATGAGGAAACAAAATAGGTGGGAAAAATAGATGTGAGA
Organism: Torreya grandis; assembly: GCA_037957365.1. Classification (NCBI taxonomy): domain Eukaryota; kingdom Viridiplantae; phylum Streptophyta; class Pinopsida; order Cupressales; family Taxaceae; genus Torreya; species Torreya grandis. The sequence goes on from JARHVA010002587.1 coordinate 146,347, forward strand.
ACAGTTGTAAAAGTGTAGAGGGTCATTGGTAGACACTAATGTGAGGATTGTCAAGTGTCAGAGGAAGCAAAAAAGAGGCCAGACAATGTCGGTGGACTATAGGAGGGTTTGTAGGTGTGAAAGGGCTGTGAAATGGCCATTGTAATTGTAGGCACAAGCAAGCAAAAGAAGGACAAGCATGCAAAGAGAAGGGGCCATGAGTAGGGCCAATAGAAGGGGCATGACTATTGTAAAAGGTCGAGATGTGGAATAAGGAGCCCAAGCTAGACAAGGGATAGCACTAGAAAATTGTCAATGGCATTCAATCCTACAAAAAAGCACCCAAAAATTTTACCCACAATTTTTTATTTTATGTATGTTTTTATAAACTTTCAAAATATCTTTTAAAAGGAAAACTATTAAAAAATATTTGTTTTCAAATAAAAATTCAAAAAAGAATCCTTTAAATCCAAAATAAAACTTACAAATTCATTTTCTCTAGAATTGTGGCTCTCTTTTTGGAAAAACAAAAGCCTAAACCATCTTTCTCAAGTCTTTTGGATGTGGTGGTGTGGTCAGATTTGACCTAGCACACTCCAAAACAGCTAAATCTGAAAACTATCTCATCATAATAATGTGACAAGTATCTAACAACACACTAGATAATACAAAGGACAAAGGGAAAGGAGTGCACTTGTTAAAGCTCTAATACAATGATGAAATTTGTCACAAAATTGCAAAATTCATCCACGATATAGCTGTAACAATCCTTGGCCTATCTGCCCTTAATCGTCTCAATTTGTTGCCTTGTAATTTTTTCAAACACTTTGTATGCAAAGTGCTTCTTACTGGTTTTTGTCACAGTTTGATGATTTGTTTTGAATGACAATGGATTAAAGCTTCAAGTGTTTATAAAACAATGCAAGTATGACAATGCTAAGTTCTAGATGCAAAAATGACTTCTTTTTTGTTCTTTTCTATGCAATTAGATGAATTCACAAAGCAAAATAATCACCTACAGCCAATGGACATTTAGTCAAATAGTTGGCATGCAACCTAATATCTCAATTCAAATTCTTAAAAGATAACTATAAATGACCAGCAACTTGTGATTCTTATTTGTATTGATGATTTGATACAATGCTCCACTAGACTAGCCAAGACTATTGGCATAAACAAGAGTTACAATTTTATGGTATGCTGGTATGAAAGATGCACACCTACAACTGCAAATACAAACTATACTAAAGGATGAATTGTATTCAATGAACCCTGGTTGGATTGAGGCACCCTTGAGAATAGATGAAGGAGCAAGCAATTTCCAAGTGAAAGGATGAACTCCTAAACCAAATCAAATTTTCCAAGCTAGCCGCCCCTGTTCTGGTCTGATCTCAAATTAATAATACCATGCAATGAATATGTGTTATCTCAAGCATCTAATATCATCTCCATGCTCCAAGGAAGTGGGTGCACTAAGCCAAGCAAAGAATCGATGTAAATTGGAACCCCCACAAGTAAAAATATCCCTGCTAATGGCATCCTTCCTTGACTATAAATATCTGATTTTTATATTAGATTTCTCTACAATGCAATCTTCTCTCTTAACCAAGGAAAATCGATGCCAAGCTATATAGAAACCAACACAAAAAATAGCTATGCAACCTCCACAAATTCACCAAATCGATTTCTCCAAAATTGGCCAATGGCCACAAATTTTGCTCCAATTGAGATGACTGAAATATCACCTCCAAAATGCAACCCTTCAAGAGATATTTCACTCCCTCAATTATGCTATGAATGGGAGTTATCATTCCCAAAGACAAATTGATTCACTAAAAAAAACTCTATGCTCCACAAGCATACCACAACAAAGACAACATCAAATATGGATGATTCATAATGGCAGCCCACACCTCCCTTTATACTTTTTTTTTCTTTCCTTCATTTGGGAAGCTTCTAGAAACATCATAATATTTTATTATTATTTTTCCCTTTTAATATATTATATTTCCACTTTAATATAAAATAATGAATCATAACATAAAGTACAAATATAATATCATTTTGTAACATGAGGTTTTTTAAAATAAAAACATTCTAATAAATCCTTAGAAAACCTCTAGAATATGTCAAAACTTCCCCAAAGAAACCAACTGCCATTTGGGTAACTATAGAGAAGACCCTCTAACCATGTTGTATTAGCCTACGAGGGCCACTAGTAGGCTAATTGTGTTGAAAGTACAATGTCTAGCTAGAAAGGAACATTATAGTCTGTCCCTCCTGAAATTTCTTGTCCCCAAGCAATCTCAAATCTAGTTGTTGTAGAATCTCCTCACTCTCCCAAGTAGCATCCTCAACTATCAAGTCCATTTAATTAAGTAATATTTGATGACCCGTCTCTACAAAGTCCTCTCTTAAACATCCAAGATGGCCTCGGGCATCAGTATCAATTTCCCCTCATCATCTAGGGGTGGCAAAGTCATGGAAGGAACCACATGATGTACTAATGCCTTCTTGAGGCATGACACATGGAAGACATTATGTAATCTATTGTCGACTAAAAACTCCAACTCATAAGCCATCTCACCCACTCTCCTGATAATCCTGAATGGCCCATAGTATTGTAGCTTAAGCTTCTTGGCTCTACTTTTCCTAAAAGAAGACTGTCTGTGTGGTTGTAGCATCAAATACACCATATCACCAACCTCAAATGAGCATTTAACTCACTTTTGATCTGCATACTACTTTTGTTGGTTTTGGGCCTTCTATATGTTTTACCACAATGCTCTCATAATGTCTTGGTTTTCCTGCAATAGATCACCATCACTAGGCACTTGACTATCTCCAAATAACAAATCCAAAAAGCTCAGTGCATGATACCCATAAAACACCATGAATGGTGTCATCTAAATGGAGAGATGGTAAGTGGTATTGAAAAAATACTCACATAAATATAACCACTTAACCCAACCCTTCTGTTGCTTTGCTATGTAGTTCTTGAGGTAGCCTTCCACCCATTTATTCACAATCTATGTCTGCCCATCATTCTACGGGTGGTAATTAGTACTCGGAGTGAGTTCTGTCCTACACATCCTGAATAGCTCCTGCCAGAAATGACTCATACACTGGTTGTCTCTGTCACTAACTATGCTCTGAGGTAACCCATGCAACCTAAATACCTCATGGAAGAACAATTCTGCCACCTGCGTAGCTGAGTAAGTAGCTGAGATCGGAAGGAAGTGATCATATTTAGTAAAATGATCCACAACCACATGTATGTAATCCCATCCCAGAGCTCCGGGTAATCCAATAATGAAATCCATAGATAAACATTCTCACTTCCTATTAGGAATTGGAAGTGGTTGAAGTAAATTTGTTGGATATGTGTGTTCTTGTTTATTTTGCTGACAAATAGGACACTCTCTGACATATCGTAGAACATCTAATTTCAGGCCCTTCCAAGTGAACCTGTCCTGAACCTGCCATGGGTGTATCATGAAAGGTCCTCAAAATAATGTTCGTCATCTCCAATAGTGGGGTCAAATAGATCCTTCCTTTGTAATTGATTAAATCATTTACAACTATATCTATGGCATCTTGTACTGACCCCTCAACAATACCTGCAACCCAACTATCCTTGGCATACTCTACCACTATCAAGTGTCACCAATCATTTGCTATCCCAGTCATAAAACTCAAGTGTGGACATCGAGATAAAACATCAATAACCATATTTTGTGTCCCCTTGACAAAGAAGATGTCAAAATCATATGATTGCAGCTTGCTAACCCATTTCTATTGCCGATCATTAAGATATCTCTATCCAAAGAAATGCCTCAAACTATTATGGTCTATTTTCACCACAAACTTGCTACTTACCAAATACTACCTAAATTTGGCCAATGCATGCATGATGGCCAACATCTCCTTGTCATATATGTTGTACCCTCTCTCTAGACTGCAAAGCTTTTGACTCTCAAAAGCAATCAGATGCTTGTCTTGCATAAGGACTGCACCTATCCCCTCACCTGATGCATCACACTGTAGCTCAAAGGGTTTGAATAAATCTGGTAATGCAAGAACTGGGCAAGAAGTCATAATTAGTTTGAACATCTCAAAACAATCCTATGCCTTAGGAGTCTAAACCAATGCCCCTTTCTTCATCAAATCAATGAGTGGTGCCGCATACCGTGAATATCCATTAACAAACCTGTGGTAAAAACCACATAATCCCAAAAATCCTCTAATCCGAGTAAGGTTCTCTGGAGTAGGCCATTCAACAATCACCTTGATCTTCTTTGGGTCCATACATACCCCCTCAGCACTGATGATGTGCCCAAGATACAATAATTCTATCATTCTCAAGTCACACTTGGATTCCTTGGCATACAAGGATTCACCTCCAAGAATACCCAAAACCGCATCAAGATGTGCAATGTGATGCTACCATGTTCTACAATATACCAAGATATCATCAAAGAATACCAACACATACCTCCTTAACTGTGAATGGAAGACCCTATTCATTGTAGACTGAAATGTCACCAGAGCATTGGTTAGCCCAAATGGCATAACCATGAACTCGAAATGTCCACAATGGCACCTGAAAGTTGTCTTCTCTATGTCCTGCTCCCTGACACGAATTTGATGATACCTAGACCTCAAGTCAATTTTGGAGAATTAGCAGGCACCATGTAACTCATCTATCAACTCATCAATTCTAGGGATGGGGTAACAGTTCTTGATTGTTCTTTTATTTAGGAGCCTATACTCAATACATATCCAGAATGTACCATCCTTTTTTTTTACCAAGACTACTGATGATGCAAAAGGTAACTTACTTGGTCTAATGTGTCCCATGGCCAACAACTCCTTAATAGTTTTCTCTATTTCATCCTTCAACCTCTTAGGGTGCCTATATGGGGTGACCATCATGGGTTTAGTGCCCTCCTCTAACTCAATGATATGCTCAATCCCTCTGTCTGGTGGTCTTCCTGGTGGAATATAACTAAATACCTTAGTGTGCTTAATTCTTAACTCCTAAACGTCTGGATGGTAAAATGGCTTCTCTTGCTCACCCTGTGTAGGCATCAAAACACACTCAACTACCCACTCAACCATGTCATGCCTCATAAGTCTCTCCATCCTCCTAAAAGAAATCATCCTGAAACTGGAATCTTGAATAGCCTTGAGGACATGAGTTTTTCCATCTACCTGGAATGTCATTTCCATCTCTCTGAGATCTAAGGTGAATTTCCCTATGTCATGTAACCATCTCATGCCAAGTACCATATCTATATCACCAATATTCACCACATAGAATTTGGTCTTGAACTCATAGTTCAAATGCATAGGCAAATCTGATATCCTTCATTCACACTTGAGGGTATAACCATCTGCCACCTTAACTCTTATTCCCTCAAATTCCTCTATCCCGATTCCATGCCTCTCAACCAATAAGGCATCAATAAAATTATGAGTTGCCCCTGTGTCAAGAAGAGTGATAATCTTTTACCCTGCTAGAACTCCACGCATTCTAAATGATCCCTCCTGCTAGATGCTAGTGATGTGCGCATCACGTTGCCTCACTTCCCCTTCATGCTCTCCTTCACTTTGATGCTTATCTTCCTCATGCTCCATCCCTGAATCCTCAAGATCAGATTGCTAATTTGATTTCTCTGACTCAGATTCCTCATAATATGCCCACATCACTCTATTAGCTTTTTCTTTAGGTCTTAAGGGATAATCATGGTTTCCATCATAGGGCCCCTTGCAGTAGAAACATAACTTCTTGCACAAATCATTAAGTGTATCCCTATCTAGAGGTGCTGATGATTTGCCCTTAAAATCTATGTTGTTTTTTTTAGAGAAAGATTTATTGTCTTGATACAAATAAGATCTCTTTCATGAGTACTTGCTTTGCGGGGCTGCAAGTTTGATGCTCCTAGCTTCTTCATTGCCTCCTATAGTGTGGGAGGATCAAATGCTTTAATCCATACTTGCATAGGCTCCAATAATCCTTCAATGAATAGCACCACCAATCATCTTTTTGAGATGTTGGGCACCATTCCTAATAGTTTTTGGAAGTCTCCAATATAGCTTTCCAAACTACCAACTTGCTTGAGCTGGGCCAAATCCCTGAAGTATGATTCTGGATCCTTCCTATCGAAATGCTTAATCAGTCTATCCACAAACTCTTGGTAAGAAGTGATCTGACTGTTTCAATGTAACTAGTCTATGATACCACCATTTGTGTGTTGTTCCCTCTAGATGCAAAGTGGCATATTTGATAGCTTCCTCTTCTATCATGGATCGAAGAGCCAAGAAGGCATCCAACTTATGAATCCATGACTATGTCATAGTCTTGTCACTGCCATCAAACATGGGTAATGTAAGCTTATTAGTAGCGTGGTTGAGTTCCTTATTTTGATTCCTAGGTCTTCGAACCTACCGAGACCTATAGTAATCCATCCTTAACTATACAAACTGATCAAAATGCATAAGCTCTTGTGCTTCAGGTGTCAATTGCTGCCATTCATCATGGGCAGCTATGTATGCATTAGCATAGGTTGGATTCTCAACCTCTTCAATATTTTCCTCAGCTGGTTCATTTCTCAAGAATGTAGGTTGAGTAGGCCTATCTGTAGTGTGGGAGGGTGCCCTCTGCACTCTTCAAGACCCAACTACACTCCTATCATCTTCCTGGACTTGAGGTTGTCTTCTAGGTAAATTCAACTGCTATAAAGTATTTGCTAACTACTATAAGGCCCCAACTACCTACTGCTAACTAACTCATAAATATCTCAGAGTGTCTTTCACTTCTCTGTCACCATTTTTATCATTGTCTCTTCTCTCATCTCTGTGTGGACCCATGTCTGCTCTGTCACCCATTTCAGCCAAAGGTACCTCTGTAAATGGATTTTCTTCTTGCCAATTCCCTCCCTGTTCTGCTCTTCTATGGGTATAGTACCTGTGATGACCTCTCATGTGATATTTTAACCCTCTAGGATGGCAAGATCAGGGCTTTGATACCACTGTAACAATCCTTTCCCAATCTATCCTTAATCATCTCAATTTGTTGCCTTGTAATTTTTTCAAACACTTTGTATGCAAAGTGCTTCTTGCTAGTTTTTGTCACAGTTTGATGATTTGTTTTAAATGACGATGGATTAAAGCTTCAAGTGTTTATAGAACAATACAAGAATGACAATGCTAAGTTGTAGATGCAAGACTGACTTCTTTTTTGTTCTTTTCTATGCAATTAGATGAATTCACAAAGCAAACTAATCACCTATAGCCATTGGACATTTAGTCGAATAGTTGTCATGCAACCTACTATCTCAATTCAAATGCTCAAAAGATAACTATAAATGACCAGCAATGTGTGATTCTTATTTGTATTGATGATTTGATACAATGCTCCACTAGTCTAGCCAAGACTCTTGGCATAAACGAGAATTACAATTATATGTTATGCTGGTATGAAAGATGCACACCTATAGCTGCAAATATAAACTATACTAAAGGATGAATTGTATGCAATGAACCCTGGTTGGATTGAGGCAAATTTGAGAATAGATGAAGGAGCAAACAATTTCCAAGTGAAAGGATGATCTCCCAAGCCAAATCAAATTTTCCAAGCTAGTCACCCCTGTTCTAGTCTGATCTCAAATTTAAAATAATGTGCAATGAATATGCATTGTCTCAAGCATCTAATATCATCTCCATGCTCCAAGGAAGTGGGCACACCAATCAGAGCAAAGAATCAATGTAAATTGGAACCCACACAAGCAAAAACATCCCTCCTAATGGCGTCCTTCCTTGACTATAAATATCTAATTTTTATATCAGATTTATCTACAATGCAATCTGCTTGCTTAACCAAGGAAAATTGATGCAAAGATATATAGAAACCAACATCAAAATATAGCTATGCAACCTCCATGAATTCACCAAATCGATTTCTCCAAAATTCCAATGGTCACAAATTTTGCTCCAATTGAGATGACTGAAATATCACCTCCAAAATGCAACCCTTCAAGAGATATTTCACTCCCTCAGTTATGCTATCAATGGAAGTTATCGTTCTCAAAGACAAATTGATTCACTACAAAAAACTCTATGCTCCACAAGCATACCACAACAAAGACAACATCAAATTTGGATGATTCATAATGGCAGTCCACACCTCCCTTTATACTTTGTTTTCTTTCCTCATTTGGGAGGCTTCTAGAAACATCATAATATATTATTATTATTTTTCCCTTTTAATACATTATGTTGACCATTTTGGCCCTGCAGGCCAAAAATTGGTCTCCTTCCCCTGTTATTCTGACCCAGTTCAAGTTTTGGTTTGCACAAGTCTTTCATCAAAAGGAGGAACCAATTCAATGGTTCGACGTTGGGGTTCAACGGCATGATATTTCCAAGAACTTTGAACTTGAACTTGGAACCATTGTTGGTTCAAACGGTTGGTTCAATTGGTTGGTTCAAGCAATTGGTTCAAGTCAGAAGGTTCAAAGGGGGTTTTCCAAAGCCTGAAGGACAAGTGCCCTTGTGGAGGGTAGTTCTAGACCAAAAAATGCCCTTGTGGAGGGTAGTTCTAGACCCAAAAATGCCCTTGCAGAGGAATAACAAGGGTGAGTTTTCCTTGGAAATGCTAAGGCAAAAGATAAGACAAAGGTTGAATCCTTCGAACATTTGTAAAGTCCGAAGGAATTCCTTCAGACTTTTTGTCCGAAAGAATTTGCTTTGTTCACTTTGCCGTGGGAATTTTTCCGAAAGAATTCCTTGTTTGTTCTTTACCTTGTGAATTTATTCGGACAAAATTTCTGAAGGAATTTAAAGTTCAAAGGAATTCCTTCAAACTTTTTGTCTGAAAGAATTTGCTTTGTTCACTTTGCCGCAAGATTTTTTTTGAAAGAATTCATTGTTTGTTCTTTACCTTGTGAATTCCTTCGGACATTTTTGTTTGAAGGAATTCACAAGGTAAAGAACAAACAATTAATTCTTTCAATAAAATTCCCCCAGCAAAGTCCAGACATTTTTTCTGAAGAAATTCACAAGGTAAAGAACAAACAAGGAATTCTTTCAGAAAAATTCCCGCGGCAAAGTGAACAAAGCAAATTCTTTCGGACAAAAAGTCTGAAGGAATTCCTTTGGACTTTTGTTTGAAGAAATTCACCTTAAGGGGAAGCCTGATCGAAGGGAAAGCCAACAAAAAACAAGCAAAAAAAAACATGAAGATTTCCTTCGAACAAAATGTCTGAAGGAATTCTGTCTGAAGGATTTGAGGACCAAGGAGCCCGAAGGACCCTAAAGGGCAAGTACCCTTGTGGGGGATTCTTGGAAAAAATGAAGGGACCTTTCTCCAAACCTTGAAGGGACACCTTCCCTTCGGGAGAGTTAAAAGACAAAGGCCCGGACAAAAGAAAAAGGGTCGAAGGAAAAAAAGATGAAGAAATTAACCAAGGGGTGACGAGCTCGAAGACCTCAAAATTGAGCATAGCGAACTAGCTGTTGGAGGTTCAAACACCTAGTGATGGGTGCACAGACATCAAAATTAAGGCAGTTAAATAGCCATTGATTTTGAGAAGCTTAAGGACAAGCTGCAAGTGAACTTAGTGACCCACCGAGAAGATAGCCCCAAGTGCTCACAAGGCCAAGAAAAGACAAAACCAAGAAAAGACAAAGCCAAGAAGTGACAAAAAATAGCAAGGAAAGACAGAACAAAGTAGAGAATCCAAAACATGGCCATGCACACATACGAAAACATTTGGAATGTTCCAAAAGATGCACCCAACTAAGCACAGATATGGACAAAATATCCTAGGTGGCAACAGAAGGTGTTGGCTTAAAGAGTTACTCCAGTGGTTGACACAGTCTCTGCCAAGTGGCCATCAAGGAGCACAAACAGTGAACAACGTGACCTATTTTTCTTCACTTTGCATTGATGAGCAGACAATCGCATGAATGTCTTTAAGGAGCGGTCTTGTTTGTAGACAAAGGAGCGTGGCCCATGCTTTCACAATAATGTTTAAATGCCAATGTCAAAACTGGCAGCCGACATAGCATCCTCTTTTAGTGGCTTCCTCTTCCCAATGCTCTCAACATAGCATGGGTCATTTATTTTCTAGAAAGTGCCAAGTCTTTTCCAAAAGGCTATATATTTGTAACTTCTCATTTGAGAAAGGATCTCTCAACTTGTAAGGTGGAGCTCTACCGAAATTTACCTTGAATAAAAAAGAAGCATTTTTGCCTCCATTTGAGCTTGCACTTTTGCATATGTCTATGGCTTTGTCTTATGCTAAGTCATTTTCCTTCATGCTTTCACAGAATGATTCCAACATGTCTATTATATTGTGAGTTCTTCTTTTGCAGGTTAGCCAAAAGTGTCCACAGCAGAGTATAGGCACATGTGAATATGCTGTCATAGTATGTCTTAGAACACCTCTGGTAGTTCTTCCTCCCTATATCTTCAAAGGACCCCTAGCTCATTGATGTAGAAGAATTTCTCATATCAAATGAAGTGTATATCAGCTTTTTCTTGGTGGAAAGTGTATGTTCAAGCTAAGTAGATCAACCATTTTTGGTGCATCACCGTTTAGTTTAGGTTTTGTTTTTAGTAACCCTTCTCTCTTTCCCCCCCATTGTTAGCAGTAGAAAATCTAGGACCTCAGAGATGAATCAAAGGGAGCTAGCCCTTATCTAGAGATTCTCCCCTCATTTTTTCCAGACCCACAGTAAGAGGGGAGTCTCCATTGTGTCGCATGGTAGACAGAATCTCAACCTTCTATCAAGGGTGCAAATCCACAACGTCAACAATTTTTGGCTTGCCTGATGGGACAAGTTTTTATTCCAAAGAGCTGAATAATTTTGGTGTGTTCTTCAACCAACCAGCCTTTAGAGGCTTTTCATCAACACCAATGGTGACTCCAAGTTGAATCAACAAGTTAAGCAGTCCTAGTGCCATCAAGAAATTACATATTTGTATGTATTATTCCATTGCTCAGAATCATGGACCTTGTTTTCCTTCATATAACTTTGATCAAGCTCAGGTTGTTCATGGAATCACCTCAAGCAGTTCTCCTAGTTTTTCTTCAATAGTAAGGGAAGTAACACTATAATTTGAGAAGCTGGTGATGGAGATAGATAGATTGGATGAGAGTATAGATATCATCAAAAACTTATGTACAAAGAGGAGTGTTTGTTTAGGCAAGCTCAGGCCTTGCAATCTATGAAGGAGGAGGTGTCAAAATGGAAGAATCCATCGATTCAAGGCAGTCATCCTTGTGTGCCTTCTCTGATTCCAACACAACCCCTTCTTTTTCTAAAGAAAGCCCCCTCTTGTGCACCAAATCCTTTCTACCAGTTAGCACACGCTCACTCTAGTTCATCTGATGTAGTAACCAATCCTGCTCTTAATCCCTTACATCTAGCTTTCCAACATCAAAGGGTGTTAAAGCAACCTCTCATGGAGAGGAACCTTCTCAATTCCTTAGATTATGAATCATCCTTTGAAGGGAATACCATGAACTAGCATGCCTCTCTTCAGGAAACTCTTCCTGTACATCAACAGTCCCTTCCTAATCTTCTTCAGCCTCCTCAAGTCTTTCAACATGATGTCAAGATTCTAAGTTGGAAGAGGGAATACCATGAACCAGCTCAGGACCTTGAAGAGGATAAAGTTGCTCCCTATTCACAAGGGAAAAGTTCCAATCCCAAGGTCATGAGTTGGAAGCAAACAATGCAATCATGGGGTAGAAAGGAGGAGGAGAAAGGTTTTGCTCAAAACCTTGAAGAAGATGAAGCTGCTCCTACTCACCATGATGATGCTTATGATCTCCAAGAAAGGCTCTTCCAAGAGAATATAGCCAGGCAAATTGCAGAGTTGGAATCTAGAATGAGGTTCCTCAGCCAAGGTGTGATGGATGGTTTAGACCAAATAGAAGATTCCATGTCTGAACACACCCCATCTACACTCCTTCAAGATAGCTATTAGGCCACATCTGATATAGATAAAGTGTTGGCCAAATGGAAGGAAGAGAATCATTCGATTCTAGCTCAAGGACTGCCTCCTCTTCCACATGAATTTAACCATCAGCCTTCCACTTCATCATTTCTCAAGGAGGAGCCTATTTTGCAAGAGGCAAGTGAAGAAGAGAGGATCCAATTTGTATCTGCCCAAGAGGCTATCATGAGTGACAATGAAGATGAAATCATCATGGATGCTCCCTTTGAATACATCATTAACTATGGAGAAGACACACGTCATGCATACATGTGGATGTTCTAGCAATATGAAGAGGAAAGTAAGCATGGTGAGCTCTCTCATCCCTTGTTTGATGAACTTCCTTGTTTCTTTAATGAGGAGGATGACCATGCCATGGGACCCGAGTTGGAGGAGGATCTGGAGGATGTCTTTGAACAACTAGAGACTCTGGTTTTTGAGCAAGAAAAGGAGAGACATGTTCATCTTGAGGAAAGCTTTGAAGAAGAGAGCCTTGAACAAGAAGGTGATGTTCTATGGGATGAGCAATTAGTTTGTGATCTCATTTCAGACATCACAATAGTCACCCTTCTTCAACAAAGCCATGATGAAGTAGAGGATCAGTTTGACAGGGTTTTCAATGAAGCAAAAGGGGACAAGTCAATCCATGATGCATATCAAGGGGCTTATGGTGATAAGCTAGAAGCCATTGATTTCTTGATTAAACACACTAGCATGAAGAACCAACAAGAGGCAAGCTTCCAAGAATAAGATGAATACATATATGTTGGAAGCATGTTTTCCCCTGATTCACTCAGATACGAGCCAATCAAGGTGGCAGGCAAGAAGAGCAAGTCACCAGATCTCCAATCCATTCAGCCACTTGTTTGGCACCATAAGTCTTTTGCCATAGAGACTTAAGAATTTTTCCCTTTGATCCAGGAGGGATGCAAATATACCCGATTAACTGTGCATAGTAGTTTGCTTTTAGTTTTTTCTTTCCTTGTTTTCCCTAAGTGATGTTTGCATAGGTAGTGTTTTTTAGCCTTCTGTGCGTTTTCATTTGTGTTTGGGGTAAAAAGCTTCATGATTGATTCTTGGATCTCTCGAGGTTGTTGCTAACTTTTTCAAGCTATGTTCTGACTCCGTGCCCAATGGACTTTGAGGCTACTAGTTTGTAAGTATAACAGGCATGCTTTCCCTGGGAATCACTATTTTGTTGACCATTTTGGCCCTACAGGTCAAAAATTGGTCTCCTTTTTCCCCTGTTGTTCTGAGCCAGTTCAAATTTTGGTTTGCACAAGTCTTTCATCAAAAGGAGGAACCAGTTTAATGGTTCGACGTCAGGGTTCAACGGCATGATCTTTCCAAGAACTTTGAACTTGAACTTGGAACCATGGTTGGTTTAAACGGTTGGTTCAATTTGTTGGTTCAAGCAAATGGTTCAAGTCAGAAGGTTCAAAGGGGGTCTTCCAAAGCTCGAAGGACAAGTGCCCTTGGTGGAGGGCAGTTCCGGACCCAAAAGTGCCCTTGCAGAGGGCAAGGAACCCTTGCGAAGGAATAAAAAGGGTGAGTTTTCCTTCAAAAATGCTAAGGCAAAAGATAAGACAAAGGTTGAATCCTTCAGACAAAATGTCTAAAGGAATTCCTTTAGACTTTTTGTTTGAAAGAATTTGGTTTGTTCACTTTGCCACGGGAATTTTTTCGAAAGAATTCCTTGTTTATTCTTTACCTTGTGAATTTATTTGGATAAAATGTCTGAAGGAATTCCTTCAGACATTTTGTCCAAATAAATTCACAAGGTAAAGAATAAACAAGGAATTCTTTCGAAAAAATTCCCGCGGCAAAGTGAACAAACCAAATTCTTTCAAACAAAAAGTCTAAAGGAATTCCTTCAGACTTTTGTCCGAAGAAATTCACCCAAAGGGGAAGCCTGACTGAAAAACATGAATATTTCCTTCAGAATTCCTTCAGACATTTTGTCCAAAGGATTTGAGGACCAAGGAGCCCAAAGGACCCTGAAGGGCAAGTACCTTTGTGGGGGACTCTCGGCAAAAATGAAGGGACCTTTCTCCAAGCCCCAAAGGGACACCTTCCCTTCAAGGGAGTTAAAAGACAAAGGCCTAGACAAAGGAAAAAGGGTCGAAGGAAAGAAAGCTGAAGAAATTAACCAAGGGGTGACGGGCTCGAAGACGTCAAAATTGAGCATGGCAAACTAGCCGTTGGAGGTTTAAACGCCCAGTGATAGGTGCACAGACGGCAAAATTAAGGCAGTGAAATAGCCATTGACTTTGAAAAGCTTAAGGACAGGCTACAAGTGAACTCAGTGACCCACTGAGAAGATAGCCTCGAGTGCTCACAAGGCCAGGAAAAGACAAAACCAAGAAAAGATAAAGCCAAGAAGGGACAAAAAATAGCAAGGAAAGATGGAACAAAGTAGATAATCTAGAACACAGTGATGCACACATATGACAACATCTGGAATGTTCCAAAATATGCACCTAGCTAAGCATAGATATGGACAAAACAACCTAGGTGGCAAAAGATTGGCATAAAGAGTTATTCCAATGGTTGACATAGTCTCTGCCAAGTGGTCATCAAGGAGCACAAACAGTGAACGGTGTGACCTATTTTTCTTTACTTTGCATTGATGAGCAAACAACCACATGAATGTATTTAAGAAGTGGTCTTGTTTGCAGACAAAGGAGCACAGCCCATGCTTTCATAATAATGTTTAAATGCCAAAGTCAAAATTGGCAGCTGACACAACATCCTCTTTTAGCGGCTTCATCTTCTCAATGCTCTCAACGTAACATGGGTCATTTATTTTCCATAAAGCACCAAGTCTTTTCCAAAAGGCTATATATTTGTAACTTCTCATTTGAGAAAGGATCTCTCAGCTTGTAAGGTGGAGCTCTGCCAAAATTTACCTTGAATCAAAAAGAAGCATTTTTTCCTCCATTTGAACTTGCACTTTTGCATATGTCTATGGCTTTGTCTTGTGTTAAGTCATTTTCCTTCATGCTTTCACAGAATGATTCCAGCATGTCTAGTGTATTGTGAGTTCTTTTACAGGTTAGCCAGAAGTGTCCACAGTAGAGTATAGGCACATGTGAACAGGCTACCATAGTGTGTCTTAGAACACCTCTGATAGTTCTTCCTCATTGTATCTCTAGAGGACCCCTGGCTCACTGATGCAAAAGAATTTCTCATATCAAATGAAGTGTATATCAGCTTATTCTTGGTGGAAAGTGTTTGTTCAAGCTAAGTAGATCAACCATTTTTGGTGCATTACTGTTTAGTTTAGGTTCTATTTTCAGTAACCCTTCTCTCTTTCCCCCCCATTGTTAGCAATAGAAAATCTAGGACCTCAGAGATGCATCAAAGGGAGCTAGCCCTTATCTAGAGATTCTCCCCTCAATTTTTCCAGAACCACAGCAAGAGGGGAGTCTCCATTGTGTTGCGTGGAAGATAGAAGCTCAGCCTTCTATCAAGGGTGCAAATCCATAGCGTCAACACATTATATTTGCACTTTAATATAAAATAATGAATTATAACATAAAGTACAAATATAACATCATTTTGTAACAAGAGGTTTCTAAAAATAGAAACTTTCTAATAAATCCTTAGAAAACCTCCAGAATATGTCAAAACTTCCCCAAAGAAACCAACTGCCATTTGGGTAACTATGGAGAAGACACTCTAACCATGTCATATTAGCCTATGATGGTCACTAATAGGCTAATCGTGCCAAAAGTACAATGTCTAGCTAAAAGCGAACATTACAATAGCCTAGCCAAAACTTTCTTCCACACTTGTAGAGATTAAAAAATAGAAAGAAAAGTGTTGAAATTACAAAGCAAAGTGTAATCAAACTATTCAAACTTTTCATAAATGAAGGGGACCGTAGTGTATAAAATTATAAATAATAAAAAACGGAGGTCCATATAATAGAAAAATCAAGTAGAAGAGCATGCAAGAGAGATGGAGATAGAAAAAACTACAAAAACTAACTACAAGTAAATAAGGACCCAAATATAAATTCTATTATATCCTTCTAATCAAGATAATAATGAGAATTATTTTGGTTTACAACTTGTTAAATGCATAAATAACCAAAGTGTGCATAACTTAGGAACTACAAACTAGCCTTAGCAAATCAAAAAAAGGGGTATATTTTCATACACCAACTCTATATATATGTAATTTTAATTTTTGACCCTAATACAAGGAAAATTCTTCTTGTCCTTGAAACCCATCCCTCTGTTTCCTACCATCCCATTCTAGGAAGTTTTTTGTAACATATACGACATTAATAAGTAAATGAATGTTGATAATGTGACTATTGTTTGATAATAATATACCATGACCTAATTTTTTGTTGTTGACCTTTGACCTACTGCAAAGTACATAAATTTAACTCTTCACAAAGGTAATTTGAGTGCCAAGAAATTAATGTTGTTTTTAGTTGTATTGATTTGACAAAGGAATAACCATTATTCATTATTAATGTTGATTGCTTTACTTATTCTTGATTGAACTTAATGATGTTGAACATGATGGACAAGGGCGTGCCTTTGGACCTAATACCCTTCTTTTTCCTTCTAGCAATGGTTTTGTCAACATCAATTTGATGTGGTGCATTATTGGGTCAAGATTAGGAGGCTTGACTTAATTGTAAGTATTTTCAACTTGGAGTTGCACCCTAAAATGAAGATGTGCTAAAATGGCTAATCCTCCCTCCAGTTGAAACAATGGGATCTTCTCACGAGGGTGGGTGCCTCAATGGTGAGAAGAACCTCCAGAGAAGGCTGGTTCTTGTAAGATGTATCAATGCGGATCTCTACTCTGTGCTACAAATCTACCATGGAAAAGGGAGAAAGAAACTTGAAAGGGAAATCCTACCTAATAATGGTGATACACCAAAATGTTGATCCACTCTCCTTGGAACCTTGAACACTGAATCAAACAAGGGAAAAGGAAGACCTTTGATTTCAATTGATCACTATGCATAAGTATTTCATGAGAAGGTTTAATCTAATGACAAAAACATGAGGGAAAACAATGGAGAGAGGTCTAAAATAAAACACTGTGCAGCCACCTAACATCCACTTACAGCTTCAGCAAAAGACACATAAAACACTGAATATGACTTGCATAACATGATGAGCTAGCAACTAGGTACAAATCAAAATTTGAGAAGGGAGAGAAATCTACAACTTATGAAAATTTTTGAATAAATGTACACTATGCCAACACTTGAAATTTGAAAGTACAATCCTTCAATTGATTGAAGAGGTTACACAACTTACCAATGGCAGAGTCTGATCTTACCAAGAGATGGATTTTACAAGGCTGAAAAGCCATTAATATAGAAATTTACAACAAGCCAAGAGATTGGTGTTGAAAATAGAGAGGGAGTAAACTCAAACCAACTCAACCTTTACAAAAGTCTATTTTGTCTTGCATGAAAATTCCTTGCATTGAAAAAAGAAGAAGAAGAACACAAGCTTTGGATGCATGAAATCTACGAATAGATGTCTTGATTTGAAAACTAGTCAACTTCAAAACAAGAGTAGTTAAATTCACTCAAACTGCTGGAACGTTTGAAAGTCTCCCCTTTGCATGAAATCAATGCAAATGCCAAATTAAGAATTGCGTTTGAACCGTTGGAATGTTTTGAGCAAACGAGAGTGCATGCATGGAATTTTTGGCTATTTGAAATGTTCAACACTTTGCCTATTTATCATGCAAGACAACTCTATTTTCAGAACTGAAGCGTGCTTGCTTTCTTAAACGCCACTTCGTTGGAGTCACTTCACATTGGTTTGTGCATGATCCTTGTTTATCCTGCCTTTGTCTTTATTCTACGCTGGTTTTATTTATTGTTCATGATTATGTCCATGTTTAGTTCTACTTTAATCTTTGCTCATGCCTCTATTTTTGCATTTGTCTTTCTTCTTATTCAATTCTGGCTCAATCCTATTTGTGCTTATGTCTCTATTCATGCTATTGATCATGCTCAGTTCACTTTGTGTTTTCTCTGGCTTTTCCCGTGTTCTGCTTTAAATCAGAATTTGGGCTTTATTTTAGTTTTCATCCTTCGAACAAATTGTTCAAAGGACTCTCTGTCTCTTCTCTTTCCCAGGCTTGGCATTTCCTTTTCTCTTTTTTGGACTTTGCTTACACCCTTGTCTTTTCTATCGGGTTTTTTGAAATTGTCCTTATTCCTTCAGACAAAAAGTCTAAAGGAATTCATTTCCTTGCCAATTTTCCTGAATTTATTCTTTTAGGCTTTTATGTCTTGCCCTTTGATTTTCTTTGGACTTTTGTTGAATTCAAATTCCCACGGATTTCTTGTTTTGACAATTATTCTGAAGGATCTCCTTCTTTGCCTTTGTTTTTTTATTTTCCTCGAGTTTTCTATCCTCCTGAATTTCTTCAGACTTTTTGTCCAAAGGAATTCCTTCAGACAAAAATTCTAAAGGAATTCATCTCCTTTGGCTATATTTTCCCCGAAGGGCAAGTGTCCTCTGGGAACTTTGCTTTTGTCCTTCGCTTTATGGAGGTGCCCTCCACAAAGGCTTCTGCTTCCCAATAATGCCCTTCAGAACTTTTGAAAGGGTCCTGCCACCAACCAAGTGCCCTCCACAAGGGTAGGTGTCCTTCAAAAAATGAATTATCTTTCAAAAAAATTTCCAAGGTCTTCTTCATGCTTGAAGTGTCTCCCACAAGGGCACATACCCTTTGGGGAAATTGTAAATGTCCCTACACGACGCCTAGATGTCCTCCGCAAGGGCTATGTCTTCCAGAAGTGCCCTTTGGAAGAATTGAAAAGGTCCACTTCACTGACTAAGTGCCCTCTGTAAGGGCATGTCTACCTTTAAAAGTGTCCTTCGAAAGAATTGTAGGACACTCGGGCTTTTTGAAGGGCACCCAGGCTTTTTGAAACTGCCCCGTGGAACTTTCATCTTGACTTGAAAACCATAAAGTGAACCAACCCAAAGGGTACATACCCTTCGAGACTTTTAAATTGGACCTTCCTGAAGGGCAGGTGCCCTTCGGGTCTTCTCAACTGTGCTTTTCCCCTTTTCTTTCAGACAAAAAGTCTGAAGAAAATAATCTTTGAAGGACTGCCACTTTGTCATTTTTTTGGACTTTTACGTAGTCCTTTGAGAGATCTTTCTCTCGGGCATAATGTTCGAAGAAATAGTCCACCTCTTATAGCCCAAAAAAATTCTTTGGGAAGACAAAATAACTAAAATTACAACTTGTATGTCTTGGTTGTATTTGCACATTTGGTTGCAATCAAGAAAGCTCCTTGGAAACCTCTGCATGACTAAAATTCACCTGGCTATAGATGGCCACTTGGGTGGCTGTAAATGCTCATTTAAGGACCCCAAAACTGATTCACAAGACAAACGTGGCACCATAGCAAAGTTCCAAAGAGTAGGGGTGACAATTTGCCCTGTGGGGGGCAAAATTGTCAACAGTAAGGCAAATGGCTTTGAGAGGGGAAGTCTTGGATTCAATCTTCTAAAATGAACATAACTTTGTTGTGTATTAGTTGGTGTCTAAGTTCTAACTAGAAGGGTGCTTATGTAGCTTAATAGGGGACTAGCATTGGTTGCTTATGAATTTTGCACATGAAGGCCAAATTAAGAAAATGCCTTATTGATTTCATGTAATTTATGTAGCAATATTTGTGGTGTTCTTATTTTTAGCATTTAATTACATCTAGTTGCATTTATTTTGTTTTTTTTGTCATGGCCATTCACAATTTATATTGTGACAAAAATATGGTTGGAGCAATCAATTACTGGTTTTGGAAAATCAAAATGAAGACCATATTTACTTCGAAGATGGACAATATTATTGAGAAAATCCTTGATTAAAAATAATTAGATTATGACTAGCCCATGAAGAGAATAACAAGGAGGCTCTCATTTATCTATTCATTGGTATCTAATGAGGTTTTGAAGTAGATTCTAGGAATTGCCTTGCAAAGAAGGCTGGGAAACACCTCAAAAATTTACGAAACTATGAATATAGGTTTTGCTCCTTCTCGGCATTGTGGATTGTCTCCTTGATGACTGCTTGGGTCACAGAGACAAGCACACATTATGAGTTTCTTCGCTCCCACAAGAGTTTCTTCTACCTTGGATGTTAGGAGGGATTATAGGAGTGCTTTGTTTCCTCCTAAGATACTAGGTCTGGGCCCCTCAGTCCTAGATGCTCCCCAATGAGCATTATTAGATTCTAAATTGGCCCTTTCATAGTGATAGGCGATGACATAGATGATTCCTTTGTCTCGGGCATGGGAGATGCTTGATGGTGCTAGCATGCAGTCTTGACGACTTTCATCAACCCATGCTATCTAGGGGTTCTTGCTACCCCCACATGGCTATTTGTATTGGCACCTTAACCACATGGGTTGGGGCTTTACTACTTTGGGTTTAACCTTGTGTATTTTTAGTGCTTTAGTTATTTTTTATTTAGTTAGTCTTGTGATCCTAGGGCCCTTTTACCCTAGGACTTTCTATTGTAATTGGATGTATTCTCGAGTCCCATTGACCTACTTCTGGTCATTTGTGGACATTAAAATATAATTTATTTCTTTCTTTCTTTGAATAAACAATTGGCTAATAATAGAGTTGAGATAGATGTTAGCACTTATTGGCAAAAACTACCTAATTTGAGAAGACTATTAAATAATTTGGGTCATGAGATATATGGGATTGTTCTTGTTACTCAATCTTGATTTATATTATTGGAAGCCTACTTGAATTTAATGGTTGGTCATGTTAGGTATGGTTTGAATATTTTTTCCAATTGGAAAGTGTCCAAACATTTGCTCTGAGAGGAACAACTTATTAGGCTTGGGATAATTAAACCAAGTAGTGAACATGCTTTCATGGCCAAAAATTGCTCTAAGAGAAAGTAAACTCATCAAAATAATGGTATTCATCTAAAGAAAGGAAGAAAGAATGGTCAAAAGCCTAATGAGAAGCACAAGCTTAAAGGGAAATGTTGTCAATCAGACCTGCACCCTTGTGAAGGTAGTTTTAGGCCTTCACAGTTTGCTGAAACATGGAAACAATCCTAGGTTGTGGGTGACCTAATTAGTGGATTGAGTCTCTAGATTCTAAGAGCTAGCTTCCTTTGATTTATCAATTAGGATCTTACTACTCTACTCTACAAACTACCTGGAAAAAGGGAGAAATAAACTTGAAAGAAAATCCTACTTAATGATGGTGATACACCTGAATGATTGGTTGATCCACTCAATTAGAGCTCCTAAAACACTAATTCAGACAAGGAAAAGGCTGAACTTCAACTCCAATTGATCAATATGTATAAGTATTTCATGAAAAGGTTTTGTCTAATGATCTAAGCTTGAGAGAAATGGTAAAATAGCCTTGATTGAAGGCACTAACAGCCACTAACATCCACTGTAAACTCAGCGAAAAGATGTTTAAACACAAAACATGACCTGCATAAGATGCCCAGCTAGTAACTAGGTAAGGATCAAGATTTGACAAGGAAGAAATATTCTCACATGTACAAATCAATGACAAAGATACACTAAACCAACTACTGAAAATTGAAAACAATCCTCTTCTTATTAATTCTGAAAAAGGTTACAACACAATCTTTGGTAGAAGTCTTGCCAAAAGACGGATACATTTCAAAGTTGCAAAGCCAACTTATATAGAAAAGAATACTCCATCCAAGAGGTGGCGTTGAAAATAGAAAAAGAAGATCAACTTTTACATTAAACAAGTCCAACTCTTGTTATGTCAAGATAACAAAGCCTTCTAAATTTGTCTTTTCTTGTCCTTTATCTTGCATTGAAAACCTCTTGCGTTGAAAATAGATGGTGGGCTCAATCTTGGACTAATCTTTCACATGCATGAAATCCACATTAATGCTAGATTTAGAATTTTGTTTGAACTGTTGGAACGTTTGAAAGCTTTGGATTGCATGAACACCAAGGAGAAGCATGATTTTGGTCAAACAGTCAACATAAGCTTTGACAAATCCACTAAAAATAACACATGCTTGCATGGATAAGGATCTTGATAAATGAGAGATGTATTCAAATTGAATCTATTTCCCAGTTTTCTATTCTTGGTTTCTTTGATCATGTTCATGCATGTCTCTTGGTTTAATCTGCTCATGGCTTCTCCAGCTCTATTTGCTCCTTGATTTACTCGGACAAAAAGTCTGTGGCTTTCTGTGTCTATTCCCTTGGTGATCTCCCTGTGGATTTTTCTTGTGTATTTCAATATGAAGTCAGGGATTTGATGGGCATTTTTGCACAGTCAATTTCCCACGGACAAATTGTCCACGGGAATTGTCTAAGACTTATTTTTGTTTATTTTCCCCACAAGAATTGCATCTCCCTTGGACTTTTCTATGGATTATTCCCTTGATTTGTTCATCTCTTCAGACCTCACTGTCTTTTGCTCGAAATTTTATATTTTCCACTTTCTCGCAGACAAAAAGTCCATGGGAATTATCTAAGACTCTCCCTTGTCTTACCTTTTCCAAAGGAATTCCTTCGGACAAATTGTTCGAAGGAATTCCTTCATACTTTTTGTCTGAACCATTTGCTTGTTCATTTCCTCTTCCTTATGGCTTGCTCTTTCGATAGCATTGTAGAGTAACTTTCTGGAAGGGTACATACCCTTTAGGAATGTTGTAAACGTACCTTTTAAAAGGGCACATGCCCTTCGAGCTTTTGTAAAAAGTCCTTAGACTCATGAGATGAACCTTCTCGAAGGGCACATGCCTTTCGGGTTTCTTGCGAATGTCCCTTCCAATCTTGAAGTGAGCCTTCTCGGAGGGCGGGTGCCCTTCAGGATTTTTGTCAATGACCCTTTTGAAGGATACATGCCCTTTGGATTTTCTGAAAGTGTACTTTCTCGAAGGGCACATACACTTCAGAAAAATTGTAATGGACCGTTCCTTTGAAAAGAAGCCCCTCAAATTTTTTGACTTGGCCTTTTTATCTTTCAGGAAAAATGGAAGTGTCCTTTGAACCTTCAAAGTGACCCTCCATACTTGTCCTTTGAACTTTCCATAAGGGCACCTACCCTTCAGGGTTTATGTATTTCTCCCTTCGGAAAGTTTGGAAGAGACCCTTTGGGATTATGAAAAAAGGTCCTTCCATTGCTTGAAAAAGTCCTTCGGGCTTTTGACGAGGTAAGACTTTGGATTTTTGGATGCAAGCAACTGAATAGGAAAACCCCGAAGTAGAAAACCTGAACCATTAATGAGGCAAGAGAAACCCGAAAAGGTCTTGGGCAGTTTTATTTGGACTTTCAAGAGGTAAAGACTTCAGGTTCTTCACAGTGGAAGACCTTGGGTGCTGAAAACCCAAAGTAAGCAATGGGATGCGAAAACCTGAAATGCACTGAGAAGAGTAAATCGGGAATGGGAACCCACTTTACATCTATTGATGAAATTCCATAAGTAAAGTGACTTGGAGAACCCAAATTGCACTAGGAGTAAATCGGTGTTTTGGGCCTGACTTGCTTCTGCTTGTTGAAATTTTTTTGTCAATTGAGAAACCTGATTTGCACTAAGCAAGTAAAGCACTTCAAATGTTCAACTTCTTCTGCCTTGAAATTGCTCTAAACACCCTGAAAAACCTGTTTGGATCCTTCCATTGTAATGACATAAAAAGCTTCGAATAGTAGGGGTGACAATTTGACCTATAGGGTCAAAATTGTCAACAGGCAATGCTGGTATTGTAGCAAAGGAGGGCATCCTCCCAAGGATTTTTGTATGAGGAAATGTGACACAGGTGTCTCTACTCCCAAATGTACAAGCAAAAAACCCCTTCAAGGTCTAAACATCTTTTACCTTTTCGTCAGGTCTTCCAAGTGGAAAATTGGCAAAGTTTTTTTCAATTGTTCTATGGGATTGGAGATAGAATTTGTTTTGGAATTTTTCCAATGTTCCAAAGAGTTTCAATAATTCAATTATGTGAAAATGGGGGTGCATTTTTTGGACTTTTGGAGAGAGCCCCACGTTTTTTTAAAAACTTATGATAAATCAGGAATTCATAACTAAAAAATAAGTAAAGTAATTGCAATGCAATAATCTCAGTCATCATTTATCATATATAAATTATGCATTATTTTCTAGAATAAATTAGATTTCACACTTATTTAAATTTTTCTTTTCAAATATAGTATAAATTTGACATATTTTTAGATCTACAAAAAGAAGGTTTACTCACACTCATAGATTTAAATCCTAGTTCAGAAATATATTTGATTTTAGCTTCATAACAACTAAAACTCAAATGAAATTTTATAATTATTGCAACATAGAGCAAGATAAAAAAACCATTCCTTCATAGTAAGAAAATAATATTGCAATTTCAGTATTTTACAACAAAACTGAGAAAATATTATTGAAATTTCAACAAGGTTAAAGGCCAAAAAATTGTGAGTTTTAAAAATAAAACTAGATATCCCTTATCTAACATTCAATGTCTTCAGAATGTCGGGGACATGTTTTCCTAAATTTTTGGAACGTATAGGATGTTTCCCCACATCCTAACACAATGGACATGTCCCTTGTGTAATCGTGGAATTATTCTCCCTAAAAACCCATTTTATCTGCAACTGAATCTATATAAGGTAAAAGTGTAAAGTTATCTTGTTCCACAAATTTGCAAGGCTTGATCTACCACAATCATTGTAAAGAGTTGAAACCCCTAGAAATAAAAATTTGAACAATAAATAAGTGTAAAGTTATCTTGTTCCCGCAAGGAGGTCTCATATGGCCATTAGGCATGTTGGCTATGCTATGGCCTAAACAATAACCCTTACATATTTGTACTTAATACAATATTATTGTCTAGACCAACAAGAAGGATGATTATTCATTTCATGCATGGCATAGTAATCAACAAATATACAACATACTGTCGGTGATAGTTACAAAAAGAAGATACACAACTGTTGAGGAATTAAAATTTTAGTAGGGTGTGGGCCTGCTCTCAGTGTACATGGCACCTCAAGATTGAAAAATCTATACCTTTTGAGAAAGTGTTTATTGTATTATTAATCTTGGGACACCTATAAAGATTGAGGACATGCTTTGTCTGACTGGAAGTTGCTTAACTATCCCATTGCTAGCTCTAACTCTACCTTTCACATTTTAAATATTTTTGAAAATCACTATTTCAAAACTTTTCTTGTGAAAAGAAATGCCTTGACTATTGTTACTGCCTTTGTTGGCAATTAATCCTTTATGGATAGCCAATTTATCGAGGCCATTTTTGTCTAGATTAGCACATCTTGAACTATATACTTAAGTTCTCATTTAGGCACGCGATGGATATTGAATGAAGGTGGTTGTTTTGCAGTAAGTTGACTTAGAATATCACTCAACGATATTCACTAATTTCTCAATAATTGATGATCAAAATAAATTGTCATTGTGCAATGGTTGTGCAAAATTATGTTTAAAGCATTGGGCAATATTTTCCTCTGACAATATGTCATGTCCCCCTTTTCAAATAAAGAAAATAATAATTTAATATTAATGTTTTAAGTTGTCGTAAATTACTTTTTTTTAATAACATGAAAAAAATGGCAATCATTAATATTAAAGTGGGTCATAAAGTAATGATTAATTAAATGTACCAAAAAGTAATTATAATTAAAAAGTGTTTTAAAATACTTTAAGGGTTTTTGAGTGAAAAGCTAATTATTAAAAGCGTTGAATGAAAGAAATGAAAAATCATTCATTCATTTGAACACTTTTACAAAACCCTTGTTTTACAAATTGGGGGTAGCAGTTTCAATTTTAGAACGAAAACCCTCATATGCACAGGGTTGGGGACAAAAACCCTCAAACTCATTTAGTAATTTTATTCATGAATTACATCAGAGCTTTTAAATTCAGAGGAAATCCATCACACAGGTACATAGACACTGATTTATGGATGTGTATGGGGCTGCAATAATTCAAAAAATTATGAAAATATTCTCCCATGGTGACATTTTAGCATGATGTCACTATTCACATCAGTATTCATGGCATCACTATTCATGGCATTACTATTCACATCACTATTCATGTCACTATTCACTATTGTACCTGGTTGTTGAATTTTTAGCCCTACCATACTTGGGCATTGACTTTTCTACACTAGGGTTTGACTTTGTTGAGTTGGTCGCAAGTTTTTAGGGGCTATCATACCATTTTGAAGGTTGTTGTACTACTGCAACTAGGGTTTGATGTTGTCGTACTGTTTAGGTATTATTTTCAGCTAGGGTTTTCAGGAAAAATCCAATCTTTATGCCTTGATGCTTTTGTATTGTTCCAAGATATTTCCAGCTAGGATTTCAAGGAAAGATTCCACCTTTATGTTGTTCCCAATTAGGGTTTGGTGGAAAAATTAAGAAAAACTCATATTCTGATTTTATTATACTGTTTGTATCTTCCATAATTGTTTTCAGAATGTTTTCTATGTATGCAATTGACTGAAATAAAGAGAACACGTATGATTTGTTGGTTTTCCATATTGCATGTAATGTTCTGGTATTTGAATGAACTTTCAAAATTAAGGGCAATAAAAATCAGAATTCTTATTTTATCCCGAAAGAGATATTTCAGTGGTATCAAAGTTGTGATCTTGCTAACCTATGAATCATGACATTATTGTCAGAGGAGAGAACTATGGTGGATGTTGTTATTGTTGGTTATGCTGAATATAGAGCTCTTCCATCAGAGATTCAGAAAGAAATATCTTTTCCAAACTTCATGAAATTGATGAAGACAAGAAGTGGACAAGTGCACTATGAGGATGTGTTGTCAGATGGAGACTTAGAAGACCCAGAAAAGAATACCATGGAAGTAGGCAAAGTGTTGGATACATCAGAATCCCAAGAGAAAGAAATTGTGAGGGAGGAGCATGGGAAAGAAGAAAATCAGAGTTGCAAGAATTGGAAGAAATCAAACCTTGGAGGAATCCACCATGCAAGTGGAAGGTGTGAAATTTGATGTGAGAAAGGATGCATAGGTAAAGGTCGCCACTTTCAACCATAGTTGCTAAGAGATGGGTACAGGTACCAGTACACCATTTTTTTTTAAAAATAGGAAACGAGTACAAGGAGACGACTATATATATATATATAATAAAAAATTAAATAATAAAATTTTAAATTTTAAATGTTAAAAATTGTAAAAAGTTAAAATACTAAAAATTATAAATAAAATTTTAATAAATATTATAAACCTAAACTAAGTTATATTAAAATCTTAAAAAAAATTAAAATCTAAACTAAGTTATATTAAAATCTTTGAAAAAATTTAAAAAAATAAGAACCTAAACCTAAATCCTAAACGTATTTAGGTTGAGTTTAATTTACTAGTCTACTATTATTTTAGTCATTTCGTTTATTTAATTTTTTTAACCTATTTTTTTAAGTTAATACTAAATAACTTAATTACAATGTTAAACCTTATTAACCTAAAAAAAAACTAAAATAAGAAAGCTACAGAAAGATGGCGAAGACATCAATGGACAGTTGGAAAGAAAAAGGTGGGAATGAAATACGACATGACCCATAGGCATTGCCCGGCTCAGACTGTTCTAGACAAATAATATCTGCTATCGTCTCAGTGTTGCTCGCGTTATTCACGTGATTTCTATCTGCAGCGCAAAAAATAAAGGGAAAAATCCAAAAGGTTCAAGGTTTGAAACCCAGTAGCATTGCTTGTGTAGCAGCGCTTTTATTTTTGGTTTTAAGCTCGAATAGTGGTGAACTGAATGCAGGTGAACTAAACATAGAGAAAGGATAAACAACGATCATCAACATAGTCATCCCTAACACGCAGTCTGCAGAGAATCGAATGAAAAGAAAATGATAAATAGTGAACAATAGAGAAATGTGCTTAAGGTTATTTTTAAAAATTTAATGGTTATTTTTATAGGAGATGGGCCAAGGGCAGGAAGAGACAGACGGTCAGGGGGCGTTGACAGTCTCCGACAAATGTCTCCAGGTACGGTAGATGTCTCCGTACCTGTCTCCCGTACTAGAGACGCGTCCCAATCCCCAAGATGCATCCCAAGGGGTGGGAGACGTGTCTCCCTGCAACACTGCTTAACAAAGTATACCTAAATCCTTTATATGATGCTACAACAACTCCTTTCCAAGAAGTAGAAATGGTAAAAGTCACCACTCTCGATACAGAGTACATAGATACCTTATATGAAGCAGACATCAAAGATCTAATCATGAGTTTGAAAAGTGCTCAAATTGAGAAGAATGTTGATCCTAACTCAGAAATTTTGAGTCATAAGGATGGAGGTGTTGAAGATAATTGAACAAATTCTAATTTGGCAAAGGGAGGTGAATACTTTGATTATAGCGCAAGGTATGAAAATGATGGTTATATTTCATATTTGTTGCTTCATGCTATGCCATTACAAGGTTCTTGTCATCATGGAAAACATTCAAAAAATGGAGAGAGGGTCAAGGATACAACTTGCAACATAGGGCATATGGCTTCTTTGATTTAAGTTACTAATTTCAATATAGGGCATACATCTTAGAAAGGGAACGAATAGTTCAGACACCATAGTTATGATTTGGGTGAAATTATAGGGTGGTTGTGGCTGTTGTAATTTGTTTCCAGCTTATACACAGTCTGATTTGCACCAAATTGTGAGAGGGACAGCTGGGCATAGTATTGAAGGATCCATTGGAACTCAAAGTTATGGTATTTCAAACTTGGTTAATGCAAACTCTCAAACAGTGTCAGAATTCACACTAAGAAGGTTAAAGGTAGAAATTGCAATGCACGAAAGTTTTGTAACTCGCATGCTACAACATGTTATGCATATGTACCTTGTAGTTCGAGCTCATCCCCCTAGGTGTTCATTACACACAATTGGTGTGCTTGTAATTGGGAAAGTAGTACTCCAATAGATCACTAACATAGGTTCAACCTCAATCTCAACAAACAAAATGGAGGGTATCACAGATGATAGTACTTTTTCTAGATCCCAGTGGATTCATGATTCCACTGTTCAGGATGGACTCATTGAGGTTGTTGAAGGAGCTTCATCTTGTGCAGAATTTTCTAGATATATGAGAGGAATGCAACAAAAGCTAACTACCTCACAAGGAGGATTGGGAGAGACAAAAAGATTGGTTTGGGATCCTGAGATTTGTAGGACGGTTCAGGGATTGCTTGGGGACATGCAATCTTTGAGAAGGGTGGACTGTCATGTCCCCTTTTTCAAATAAAGAAAATAATAATTTAATATTAATGTTTTAAGTTGTCCTAAAGTACTTTTATTTAATAACATAGAAAAATGACAATCATTATTATTAAAGTGGGCCATAAAGTAATGATTAATTAATTAGGCCAAAAAACAATTATTGTTAGGAACCCAAGGAAGCACCATTAATTACCATATACAAGCAACTAACATGCGAAATTAAACCAAAATCACAAGTAACTAGAATGCAGAAATAACACAGAATATGAGAGACAATACACAACTTGTATTAATACTCTTTCAGAAAAGAATTACAACAAAGAGACGCCACACTCTTCCACCTTACAGGTTTGCCACACCAAGTGTTCAGTAATTCACCTTCAAGAGCTCACTCTCTCAATTACGGTCCCAACACACAACTCAAACACAGAGTTGGTGTTCACCTCCAACCAGTCAGTATCACTACTGCTAGTACACAAGTGCTCCACGCACTCCACAAGTGCTCCATGCACTCCAAGTACTCAACGTACTCCAAGTAGATCTCCCATGAACTTGCAACAACCTGCAACTCAAATGATCTTACTTTGGAAGGAACTACCTTGCCTTCCTCTTTGCTCTCCAACCAAGTACACACCGTACTCCAAGTAGATCCTGCCTGATCTTGCTACCTGTTGTGTTGCTGTCACCTTGATCCTGCTGCCACCTACAGATTAACCTGGTTCTGCACACCTGCAAATCTAGACCTCGCACACACATACACCTGTAGATCAATGATCTTACTTACCATACAAATCTCCAAACGTGACCTTCCACACCCGCCGACCAAGATCCTACATACATGAAGAATCTTTCTGATTCTCCAAACCAGCACCCATACTTGGCACTGTGGCACTAAGAGGAACACACCTTGCTCTCTTCACTCTGAAGGAGCTAATATTTGCTCTCTTACTCTCTAGCACAAATTACAATACAACCCATGAGTCTATTACATAGATCTCATGCAAACAATAATTAGACACCTAATTACAATAATTAGATCCGCAGCTCAAGACTAAAATTAGCCTTCTTCATGCAAACAACTGGTTTGTTAATGAACTGTTCATAGAACTCGTAGTTTGGAACCGCATAGGCGACCGACGTCGATCCCTGTCTGCTTGGGGGTGACCGACGTCGGCCGATCTTTGACCATCGTCGATAGCTTTCAATCTCCACCTGACCGACACCGGCGACTGTGACACTCATCACCCTCCTCCAATGTCTGCATGAGTGAAGCTTTTAGCTCCACAACCTAACAATCTCTCACTTGGAGATAAACAGCTGCACTATACTTGTACCTGTACACCGTCTAATCTATTTCCTGGCTTGTATCCCTCTTTAAGCTCAATCTTGAAGACCAACCACCACAACACCTATGGTGAAACTCTTGTCATCCAAGTAACATGTTGCATCCGCATCTACAAACACATGTAGAAAAGAACTTGACCCTGCATAGCATGTCGACCTGCTGCTGGTCCCTCTCAGATACCTGCGAATCCACTGAACTGCCCTCTAGTGCTTCTTTTTCAGATCAACTCCAAACTTTCTGACAGCTCCCACTGCGTGGGCAACCCAAGTCAAGTATGCATGTACTTAACCTCATCATGTGAATCAAGACCATGTTCTATGAACTGTCCAACCATCGACGTGTTAACCGGTATCACACAATCATCCGGAGACAAAATCAACATGTGATCTCCATGTCTCTAGAACACACTTATGCCAAAGAATTTTGCTGCTCCAAATTTCTCATGACATGCCACTGAACTAACATTACCCTTAGCTCAACAAAACTCTGTATGTCTGAATCTGCACCAAGCTCATCCTCCACATACAGTAACAAGATAATGTTGCGACCATCATCCACCTAGTAAGACAAACACAATGGTTATACTGACATTGACTAAAGCCCTGCTTTGTCATCCACCTGGTACCACCTGTTAGCCCTGTACCACTATCTTGCAGCTTCCTCAAGACCATATGACCTGGCCTTCCATCTCACGTATCCATTCTCTCTATTCTTTAACTAAGGAACCCATTCGTCTTTCAATGCTTTTATCCCGGCTGGCAACCCTACCAAATCTCCCATTTGGTTCTGCATCCTAATCCATGCCATGCTCCCATTGTTTCCTGGATCCTTCCTGCTCTGCAGTGAGCAATGAGTATAAAGAAAAGGAACAACAAATTTGAGGCTTATTTACACTTTCAGTCCTCCCCATGGGCGTTTGAGACTCCTTGACAGCTTGATGTCCGCCCAAAATCTGTCTCAGTGACCGACCTCAGTCACCACACAGTCTGCACCCAACCGACGTCGATTCCATGCGACTATCCAGGTCACCGACGCCGGTTATACTGCCGACGTCAATCTCCTCCTACCCGACACCACTGACTTCTCTGGTCTGCACATGACTGACGTTGGCACCTGTCTGTTCGACGTCAGTTACCCTTGACCGATGCTGGTACCTGTGTATGCCTGTGAGTGATGACTTTTTACCTGTGAGCTTATTTTGAATCAAAACCCTGTCCAAATTGCCCTGCTCAAAGGTATCTAGCCCCATCCGCTGATCTCTATCTGTCATCTCCTCCAAGAACACCAAGGCTTTCCAGTTCTTAAGTTTATCAAATACATCAGTCTTCCTTTTCCTGCAATAAACATAATCCTTTCTTGTAGCATCCCACTGCTCACAGAAATCTCGGTCTAAGCTCTCCGAAGCTGAACTCTTACCATTTGACTTAAGAACATCCATTCCCTTCTCACTTATGTGACCAAGCCTATAAAGCCACACCTGTGCAACAGAAGTGGAATCAGTAATACAAGCAAGTAGATAAAGAGTACCTGCTTTCTTACCACATGTTAATTCAAGTGCATCCGCTGTGAGAGTTCCTGTGCATCTCTCATCACCCAACTTTCCTGAAGTAATTAGTCGCCTCTTCAAGACTGGGACTTGCATGACCTTCTGCAACACCCATGTGTTGGCCGCCTGCAATTTCAGCAACACTTCCCCTTTGCCAATACTATGACAAGGCTCACCAACCCCTCTATTTGGGGCTGCATGGAAAGAGGCAACAAAATCTATGAACCAAGATTCTACTTTATCTAAGGAACATCCCAGAGCATCCTGTGCAACAACACCTGCAACATCTGCTTCTTCAATTCCTTCATGCTGATCTTCTACCAATCAACAATATTTTTTTTCCTGCTCTTTCTTTCCATAAGATCGTAATTGACCATTCGTGCCTTTGAATTCCTCCATTCTTAGTGTACTTTCTTTTGCCATTGCTATACTGCCACTCAATCAGAAACCCCTGAGAGTGACTTGTAATCAAACACAAACCTGCTCCCTGCAACCTTAGCTTTGATACCAACTGTTAGGAACCCAAGGAAGCACCATTGATTACCATATACAAGCAATTAACATTGAGAATTAAACCAGAATCACAAGTAACTAGAATTCAGAAATAACACAGAATATGAGAGACAATACACAACTTGTATTAATATTCTTCTAAAAAAGAATTACAACAAAGAGACGCCACACTCTTCCACCTTATAGGTTTGCCACACCAAGTGTTCAGTAATTCACTTTCAAGAGCTCACTCTCTCAATTACGGTCCCAACACACAACTCAAACACAGAGTTGGTGTTCACCTCCAACCAGTCATTATCACTACTGCTAGTACACAAGTTCTCCACGCACTCCACAAGTGCTCCACGCACTCCAAGTACTCAACGTACTCCAAGTAGATCTCCCATGAACTTGCAACAACCTGCAACTCAAATGATCTTACTTTGGAAGGAACTACCTTGCCTTCCTCTTTGCTCTCCAACCAAGTACACACCGTACTCCAAGTAGATCCTGCCTGATCTTGCTACCTGTTGTGTTGCTGTCACCTTGATCCTGCTGCCACCTACAGATCAACCTGGTTCTGCACACCTGCAAATCTAGACCTCGCACACACATACACCTGTTGATCAATGATCTTACTTACCATACAGATCTCTAAACGTGGCCTTGCACACCCGCCGACCAAGATCCTACATACATGAAGAATCTTTCTGATTCTCCAAACCAGCACCCATACTTGGCACTGTGGCACTAAGAGGAACACACCTTGCTCTCTTCACTCTGAAAGAGCTAATATTTGCTCTCTTACTCTCTAGCACAAATTACAATACAACCCATGAGTCTATTACATAGATCTCATGCAAACAATAATTAGACACCTAATTACAATAATTAGATCCGCAGCTCAAGACTAAAATTAGCCTTCTTCATGCAAACAACTGGTTTGTTAACAAACTGTTCATAGAACTCGTAGTTTGGAATCGCACAGGCGACCGACGTCGATCCCTGTCTACTTGGGGGTGACCGACGTCAGCCGATCTTTGACCATCGTCGACAGCTTTCTGTCTCCACCTGACCAACGTCGGTTGGCCTGACCGACACCGGTGACTGTGACACTCATCACCCTCCTCCAATGTCTGCATCAGTGAAGCTTTTAGCTTCACAACCTAACAATCTCTCACTTGGAGATAAACAGCTGCATTATACTTGTACCAGTACACCGTCTAATCTATTTCTTGGCTTGAATCCCTCTTTAAGCTCAATCTTGAAGACCAACCACCACAACACCTATGGTGAAACTCCTGTCATCCAAGTAACATGTCGCATCCGCATCTACAAACACATGTAGAAAAGAACTTGACCCTGCATAGCATGTCGACTTGCTGCTGGTCCCTCTCAGATACCTGAGAATCCACTGAACTGCCCTCCAGTGCTTCTTTTTTGGATCAGCTCCAAACTTTCTGACAGCTCCCACTGCGTGGGAAACCCAGGTCCAGTATGCATGTACTTAACCTCATCATGTGAATCAGGACCATGTTCTGTGAACTGTCCAACCATCGGCGTGTTAACCGGTATCACACAATCATTCGGAGACAAAATCAACATGTGATCTCCATGTCTCTAGAACACACTTATGCCAAAGAATTTTGCTGCTCCAAATTTCTCATGACATGCCACTGAACTAACATTACCCTTAGCTCAACAAAACTCTGTATGTCTGAATCTGCACCAAGCTCATCCTCCACATACAGTAACAGGATAATGTTGCGACCATCATCCACCTGGTAAGACAAACACAATGGTTATACTGACATTGACTAAAGCCCTGCTTTGTCATCCACCTGGTACCACCTGTTAGCCCTGTACCACTATCTTGCAGCTTCCTCAAGACCATATGACCTAGCCTTCCGTCTCACGTATCCATTCTCTCTATTCTTTAACTAAAGAACCCATTCGTCTTTCAATGCTTTTATCCCGGCTGGCAACCCTACCAAATCTCCCGTTTGGTTCTGCATCCTAATCCATGCCATGCTCCCATTGTTTCCTGGATCCTTCCTGCTCTGCAGTGAGCAACGAGTATAAAAAAGAGAAACAACAAATTTGAGACTTATTTACACTTTCAGTCCTCCCCATGGGCATTTGAGACTCCTTGACAGCTTGATGTCTGCCCAAAATCTGTCTCAGTGACCGACCTCGATCACCACATAGTCTGCACCCGATCGACATCGATTCCATGCGACTGTCCAGGTCACCGACACCAGTTATACTGCCGACGTCGATCTCCTCCTGCCCGACACCACTGACTTCTCTGGTCTACACATGACCGACGTTGGCACCTGTCTGTTTGATGTTAGTTACCCTTGACTGACGTTGGTACCTGTGTATGCCTGTGAGTGATGACTTTTTACCTGTGAGCTTACTTTGAATCAAAACCCTGTCCAAATTGCCCTGCTCAGAGGTATCTAGCCTCATCTGCTGATCTCTGTCTGTCATCTCCTCCAATAACACCAAGGCTTTCCAGTTCTTAAGTTTATCAAATCAGTCTTCCTTTTCCTGCAATAAACACAATCCTTTCTTGTAGCATCCCACTGCTCACAGAAATCTCAGTCTAAGCTCTCCGAAGCTGAACTCTTACCATTTGACTTAAAAACATCCATTCCCTTCTCACTTATGTGACCAAGCCTATAAAGCCACACCTGTGCAACAGAAGTGGAATCAGTAATACAAGTAAGTAGATAAAGAGTCCCTGCTTTCTTACCACATGCTAATTCAAGTGCATTCGCTGTGAGAGTTCCTGTGCATCTCTCATCACCCAACTTTCCTGAAGCAATTAGTCGCATCTTCAAGACTGGGACCTGCATGACCTTCTGCAACACCCATGTGTTGGCCGCCTGCAATTTCAGCAACACTTCCCCTTTGCCAATACTATGACAAGGCTCACCAACCCCTCTATTTGGGGCTGCATGGAAAGAGGCAACAAAATCTATGAACCAAGATTCTACTTTATCTAAGGAACATCCCAGAGCATCCTGTGCAACAACACCTGCAACATCTGCTTCTTCAATTCCTTCATGCTGATCTTCTACCAATCAACAATATTTTTTTTCCTGCTCTTTCTTTCCATAAGATCGTAATTGACCATTCGTGCCTTTGAATTCCTCCATTCTTAGTGTACTTTCTTTTGCCGTTGCTATACTCCCACTCAATCAGAAACCCCTGAGAGTGACCTGTAATCAAACACAAACCTGCTCCCTGCAACCTTAGCTCTGATACCAACTGTTAGGAACCCAAGGAAGCACCATTGATTACCATATACAAGCAACTAACATTGAGAATTAAACCAGAATCACAAGTAACTAGAATTCAGAAATAACACAGAATATGAGAGACAATACACAACTTGTATTAATATTCTTCTAAAAAAGAATTACAACAAAGAGACGCCACACTCTTCCACCTTACAGGTTTGCCACACCAAGTGTTCAGTAATTCACTTTCAAGAGCTCACTCTCTCAATTACGGTCCCAACACACAACTCAAACACAGAGTTGGTGTTCACTTCCAACCAGTCAGTATCACTACTGCTAGTACACAAGTGCTCCACGCACTTCACAAGTGCTCCACACACTCCAAGTACTCAACGTACTCCAAGTAGATCTCCCATGAACTTGCAACAACCTACAACTCAAATGTTCTTACTTTGGAAGGAACTACCTTGCCATCCTCTTTGCTCTCCAATCGAGTACACACCGTACTCCAAGTAGATCTTGCCTGATCTTGCTACCTGTTGTGTTGATGTCACCTTGATCCTGCTGCCACCTACAGATTAACCTGGTTCTGCACACCTGCAAATCTAGACCTCGCACACACATACACCTGCAGATCAATGATCTTACTTACCATGCAGATCTCCAAACGTGGCCTTACACACCCGTCGACCAAGATCCTATATACATGAAAAATCTTTCTGATTCTCCAAACCAGCACCCATACTTGGCACTATGGCACTAGGAGGAACACACCTTGCTCTCTTCACTCTGAAGGAGCTAATATTTGCTCTCTTACTCTCTAGCATAAATTACAATACAACCCATGAGTCTATTATATAGATCTCATGCAAACAATAATTAGACACTTAATTACAATAATTAGATCCGCAACTCAAGACTAAAATTAGCCTTCTTCATGCAAACAACTGGTTCGTTAACGAACTGTCCGTAGAACTCGCAGTTCGAAATTGCACAGGCGACCGATGTCGGTCCCTGTCTGCCTGGGGGTGACCGACGTCGGCCGATCTCTGACCGTCGTCGGCAACTTCCTGTCTCCACCTGACCGACGTCGGTTGGCCTGACTGACGCCGGCGACTGTGACACTCAGCACCCTCCTCCAATGTCTGCATTAGTGAAGCTTTTAGTTCCACAACCTAACAATTATAATTAGAAGTGTTTTAAAGCACTTCTAGGGTTTGTAAGTGAAAATGTAATTATTAAAAGGGTTGAATGAAAAGAAATGAAAAATCATTCATTCATTTGAACACTTTTACAAAACCCTTGTTTTGCAAATTTGGGGCAACAACTTCAATATTTTACACAAATGACGAAAAACCTCATGTCCACAGGGTTGGGGACAAAAACCCTCAAGTCCATTTGGTAATTCCATTAAGGGATTACACCAGAGCTTTTAGATTTAGAGGAAATACATCACACAAGTACATAGAGGCTGATTTATGGATGTGTATGGGGCTGCAATAATTCAGAAATTATGAAAATATTCTTCCGTAGTGACATTTCAATGTGATGTCACTATTCATGATGTCGCTATTCATGTCACTATTCACGATGTTGCTATTCATGTTACTATTTACAGCATCACTATTTACATTTGTACTTGGATGTTGACTTTTTAGGCATGTCATACTAGGGCATTGACGTTTTTGTACTAGGATCTGACTTTGCAGAGATGGTCTCTAGTTTTTAAGGGCTGCCATACCATTTTGAACGCTGCCATACTATTGCAACTAGGGTTTGATGTTGTAGTACTGTTTAGATGTTATTTTCATCTACAGTTTCAAGAAAAAATCAATCTTTATGCATTTGATTCTGCCATACTGTTTTGAGACATTTCCAGCTAGGATTTCAAGGAAAGATTATACCTTTATGCTGTTCCAGGTTAGGGTTTGGTGGAAAATCAGGAAAAACTAATACCCTGATTTTATTATGTTGTTTATATCTTCCATAATTGTTTTCAGAATGTTTTCTATATATGCAATTCATTGAAAAAAAGAGAACACATGTGAGTTGTTGGTTTTCCGAATTGCATGTATTGTTTCAATATTTGAATGAATTTTCAGAATTAAGGGCAATAAAAATTAGAATTCTTATTTTATCTCAAAAGGGATATTTGACAGTAGTTTATTAAAGTTATGACTATTGTTTTAGGTTCTATATATTTTGTTATGTTTCTGATTATCCGCAGGGAAAAATGCAATTGCTCGCTAAATTTTAAATAATACCAATGTGTTCAATGTTTAAAATTCATTTTGTCAAAATGTAACCTTCAATTTTCAATTTGTCTAATGTGTGATGCCACTCCGAGTGAGAGAAAATGTAGCTGTATTGCTTTTAAATTCACACCATTGGTCATCATTTGAACATTTCTCTTAAACTAATTACTAAAACCTTAATTTGAACTAAGACCACATCAATGGAATATCAGACACAAGACCTTGTGAACTAATCAAGGCGAAAGGAAGATGAATACAAACTTGTAGCAGTATAGCATCAGAATATAGTTAGGATCTATTACTGTACACAAATAGTATTAGTTTCTTATGCTAGTTCTCATTCATATCTATTGGAGGATTTTGTTGTAACCCAAAATTATTGTTTTTAATTGGGTTTGCAGCACAGGTTTTCAAATATAGCATATAATATTACAAATGGAGATTGTTCGCCCACTGAAGACATAACCGCCCCCGTCTATATAACTATTGGTGATGGTGGGAACATAGAAGGGCTCGCTGGAGTGTATGTTTTCTCCTTTTTTTCCAAGTTTGTATGTCTATTTCTTTATATGTATGATATGCAATGGAAGATTAAATGCTTTAAATTTGAACATAGGCCCGAGGACATCATAAGAAAATCAAATTTATGACATTTATACGAGCTACAGCACCTATTGTTGCATTTGAAACACTGATAGGAAAATATATTCTCCATTGGCGTAAGCATATCTATATTTCTGTTTCGAGATTGGATGATGTTGGCAAAAAATATTTTGTACTTGATTAATTGTTAAGGTGATGAAAGATACATCTGTTTCTAAAATCCAGACAAAATTTGAAAGTGATGTCCCATTCAACATAGTAAATGTGTTATTTTATTTTTTTCTAGTGCAGTTGGCAATTGCTTTTGTCTTCAAAATCGTATTTTTGAAAGTCAACCAACAGATCAGAAGAAAGATTTTAATGCAGATTTTGTTTGTATACAGTGCCCTCTTTTCCACTTGCTTTATTAATCTTTTCATTTTTTTGCTCTTGTATTTGTACGAGTTTGTTAGTCTTGTATTTTTGTACTTTTGTATTTATATTTGATAAGTGAGAACCGTGGATAAAAGTCCTTGCTCATTTTAAAGGTTTTAATTTATCCAGATTTACGGAACCACAACCTGCATATTCAGCTTTCCGTGAGGCCAGTTATGGCCATGCGATGCTTGAGATAAAAAATCGCACCCATGCCTACTATTATTGGAACCGCAACCAAGATGGAATATCTGTGGCAGCAGACTCACTTTGGTTCTACAACCAATACTGGTATGTGCTAGCTGGTTACACTGGCTTCTAAATTCATTAACAGTTGTATGGGGTTCAACATAACTTCACTACAATGCACAGGTTTTATAAACGATAACATTGCTTATATTAATGGCATTGTTTTTGGTAGCTCGTACCAATGAATGGTGTGCATTATACCTTGCTTATCCTGCAAAGTTTATAGATGATGGGATTAGACATTTTTTTTTGAGAATTGCAATCACTAAGGGTTGCACTGGCATTTTTACTCTCAACTAACAGTATATTTCTAGGTAGAACAAAGCCCAAATGATTCGAAGAAGCAAGATGAAGAAAGCAAGCAAAATAATCCTGCCTCATCACTGAAAATCACCATCCATACCAGTGGATATTCTTCAAAAAATCCAAAGAGTACTTGCACTACTTGAGGGCGTGCTGTAAACTTGCAAGAACATGTACTTTACCATTCATGTTGTATGAGCTTGAATACTGATTTAATTTACTGTATATGCTATGCGAGTTCTCAATTGAATTGAGAAAAGGAGTTGTAATATCACAAAATAATGGTATTACCGGGCATTACCTTGTTTCATTTCCTTTATTGACGGTGGTGGTTTTTTCTTTGGCTTGATTCTCCTCAGTTTGAAAATTTACCAAGTCTACATTATTTCTAATATCATATTCATGTTCAAAGTTGCATGATGCAGCTTGAGTTGATTCCTCCCTCTATAATTATGGTTGATGTTGGTTACTCTTGGGTTAAAATAGAAAATTCATTTTGTTTCATACATAGTTTGCATACTGGTACTTAGCAAACCAAAACCAATTGACCCAACAAATACTTAGTAATACTCGGCAACCCAAAAAAAAACTCAAATTTCTTAAAAAACATAAATTTTATACAAATTACAGTTACAATAACCCTAACCTGTGTTCCCTTATCTATTCCATGTTTTTTTTCTGTGTTTTGACCCGTAAACCGAATCGATTCCTGAGTTTTAACCCGTAAGCTGCATTTTTGTGGGGAGTTTGTTTGAATGTTCTATGTGTGGTAAGTTCTGTGCCAGAACTCACTGAGTATTCGCTGTGAGTTTAGGCACAGAACTTGCCAAAACCTGGGGACTTCAACTTGCAACTATAGGTAGAAAATATTTGCCCACGTAAAATCTCTGAGTATTCACAGAATCAACGAGTAATTAGCAAGTATGTAATCTATGGTGCCTACAACATTTGGGATCATAATACATTATAAACAAATTATCACCATGCAAGTGGTCTCACTACTTGAAATGTTTCACATCCATTTTTTTTCCAATCTTCAATAAACTGCACTCGAGGTTTTTGTTTCCTCCCACTGCAAACCAGTGGACTTTTTCCACTAGTACATCCTCCATCTTCAATTTCCACAGAACTTTGTCTTGGATCATTGTAACTCTTCTTTCTGGTTGAGTCTCTTTGACTTTGTATTATTAAATGTTTTAGGATCCAAGCCTTCAAATGAGGTCTGAGACAGTGTACCAACATTATAGGGGTCAAAATCACTGGTGATTAATTATTCCTCAGAAAAAAAAAAAATTCAATTATGTGTGACAGAGACTGTAATTGGTCATTTAAATACCTGTAATACATTAGTAAGCCAGTTGGCAGCGGTGGGTGATTCTATATCTAAAGAATATGCCTTGTTATGCAGTTTGCTAGATTCTTGGGATAATCGAGTCATAGCCATCAGTAGCGCAACTAGCAATACGCTGAAGGTGGAGGAGATTGTTGGACAATTGTTGAATGAGGGAAACAAGAAGGAAAACTTCTGAAGGATTTCAGGAATTGGAAACCTTGATTACCGGAGGAAATCTGAAAAATTGAAGTCTGCCAACAATATGAAGAAACATGCAAAGTTGGCATACTAAAAGTGCAGTCAGAGATGGCATGTGAAGAGTCACTGTAAGTTGCAGGGACCTAAAGATGAGGAGGAGGAACAAATTGCAACAATATGCGATGTAACTGAAAGTGAAGGGGGATATGCATTTTTTACATCTTTGTGCTTGTTGGCACATGATGAGTTATAGTTAATAGACTCTAGAATCTCAGTCCGCACAACTCCTCATAAAGATTGGTTATTGGATTATCAAGAGTATAGTGAAGGAAAATAATTTCCGGGAGCCAAAAGGAGCTACCAAGTTGTTGGTTGCGGAAGTGTGAAGGTTTAGGTAGAGATAGAAAAATCAAAAGCTTACTCTGTGAGATGCATATCCCAAAGTTCGTCTTGAAACCTCCTCTTTGTCAATAAGATGGCTAACACAGGAGTAATTGTCCATTTCATAAAGGATGGATGTGAAATGGTTTGAGGTGTATTGGTTTTAGCAAAAAGAGTGCACACATGAACCCTGTACAAATTGGATGTAGTTACTCTGATCCCTGATAGCAGTAATGTAGTGATATTTGATGACCACAGGGTAAACATTTGAATGATAGTGTAATGCTATGGCCTCAACGAATGTGACACCTAAACCCTAAATGCTACAAGACATGAGCACTAAGAGGATGGTTGAAGGACTTGAAGGTATGGGTGGTTTTTCGATTTTTCTATTTTGTGAAAGAGGTGTTTGTGGTAAACAACATACAATAAAGCATTCCTCAAGCTCATGCAGAGCTGAAGGAGTTTTAGATTTGGTTTATAATAATATAAAATGGCATTTAGAAGTTGCTTCTAGGGGAGGGTCTCTCTTCTTTGTCACATCCATTGATGTCTTCTCAAGGAAGACATAGGTGTATTTTATGAAGAAGAAATCCAAAGTACTTAACATCTTCAACAAGTACACAACTTATATTGAGAGGCGAATTGCTGGAAAAAGCTAAAGGTTTCGAGAAGTGATAATGAAGTCGAGTATTGCTTAATCAAAATTTGGAGATTTTTTCAATAGTATTAAATAACTCAACAGTTGAATACTCCTTACACACCACAAGATAATAGTGGTGTTGAGAGAATAAATAAAGCATTGATGGAAAAGGAGAAGCATGCAGATGGATGCAGGTTTGGAGATATACTTTTGGGCAAAAGAAGTAGTTGTTGCTTATTATTTGACAAATAGATCACCAACAACACTTGGCAATAGGATACTAGAACTAGTGTGAAGTAGAAAGAAACCCTCGGTAGCACATGTTTGTGCATTTTTCTGTAAACTATATAAGCACATGCCAAAGTAGAAGAGGATGAAACTCAATAGAAAATTAGTTGAGTGCATATTCATTGCTTATGGAGATTGTGTGAAAGGATACAAATTGTGAACTCCTATTACACACCACGTTGTATATAGGTCAGGTGTTATCTTCACAAAGAGTAAATCTGAAGGAAGTAGGCATTTAGTTGACGAACATGTGGTAAATCAATGAAAGAATGAAGCATAAAGTACAACCAACGGAAAGTGTCAGTGGAGGATGAACAGGGAGAAGAGGACCTTGTGGAGTAAACAACAAAAGATTTGTAATTTCTATATCATGCAATGACACTAAGGTGGTCCATCTAGTAGAGGAGATAACTAGACCATTACGGGTTTTCACTAAAGAGGCATCATTGCCTTTCACCGAGTGCAACAGTGGAAGATTCTAGAACATTTGTTGAGGCACTTGAAGGTATGGAGGCTTTTCATTGGCAACATGCAGCGGAGGAAGAAATTAAATTGTTGCAACAAAACCAAACTCGACAATCAGAAAAATTCCCTATGGGAGAAAAGCAATAGGTTGTAAGTGGGTCTATAAGAAGCACACATTGGATGGATCAGCAGAAAGGTAACGAGGCTCAGTAGGAAGAGGATATTCTAAGGTTGAGGGAATAGAAATATGAAATTACTCCGATGATATTAGTAGTAGCAACTGCATTTGATCTTAAGGTGGATCAAATGGATGTAAAGACAACCTTTCCTCACGAAGATCTTGATGAAGAGATTTACATGAGGCAATTTGAAGTGAAAAGGAGAGAAAACACGGTGTGCTGATTATAGAAGTCATTATATGTCTTGAAACAATCACCAAGACAATGGTATCAAACATTTGATAAACACGTGCTAGAACATGGTTTTGTACGTAGTGAGTTAGATGATTTATATTTCAAAGTGACATTTGATCATTTTATTGTATTGATCTTGCATGTGTATATTGTCGATATGTGACAACAAATAATTGATTAAGGTTCAAAACTTATCATTTATCATCAAATTTTGAAATGAGCTTGGTGAGGTAACATTATTATT
This sequence comes from Torreya grandis, assembly GCA_037957365.1. Classification (NCBI taxonomy): domain Eukaryota; kingdom Viridiplantae; phylum Streptophyta; class Pinopsida; order Cupressales; family Taxaceae; genus Torreya; species Torreya grandis. The sequence goes on from JARHVA010002587.1 coordinate 189,992, forward strand.
TGGATATTGAGACGAGACAAGATCACAAGAATTGGAGAATTTGGATAAGCCAAAGAAAGTAATATCAATAATATATATTAGTCGTTTACAGATGCATGATTGTAAGCTAGTGTAGATGACTTTTTTAGTTGAAGTAATATTGTGTAGATGTGTTTAAAGATTGATGATGAAAACTGAAGACATGTTTCATGTACCTTATACTAGTGCAATTGGAAGTCTCTTGTATACAATAATGGGAGTTTCTAACAAATTTATGGAAAATCCAGGGAAGGAGCATTTGAATGCACATAAGAGGATTTCCAAGGACCTTTGCGGTACAACTTAGACTCTGCACCATGCTGCAAGAGTAATGTTCAACAATTTTGGACTTTGGAAACATGACGAACAATAGATCGACATGGATTTGTCATATTGGGATGGAGATTATGATATTCATTGAACCACAAGTGGTTGTGTTTATCCAATTTAGAGGTGCAATAAGTTGAATTAGTAAAATACAATATGTGGTTGCACTATCTAGCACAAAAGCTAAGTCGTGGCAATTACTAAAGCTTGTGAGGTAATTTGATGGGAATATTATGCAAAGATGTTGGTCCAAATCAAGGCCCAATGGCTATTAAATGTGATAAAGTGGTATTACCTTGGAAAAGAATTCCTTGTATCACACACTATCCAAGAATACAAACTTTTGATACCATTTCATCTAAGAGATGGTGGGCTATGATAAGGTGCTATTGATAAACTGCAATACTGAAGAGAATGTCAACTAATAATGCAATGCAAAACCCTATCACTTTGTAGTAGTTGGGTTGGTGTATAAACTCAATGGGAGTGTTGGCCAAATTTGGCCTACATACCAAACTTTTTTAGGTCGGGGATTGAAGCTAAGTAGGGTCCCCCTTGAAAAATGATCCCATGGAAGGAGCAGACATACCTCAAATGAAGAGCACAAGTTGTTTACAAGCTTTTGAAACACTTTAAGCAAGCTTAAAGTGTGAATTTGGTGATCTTAGACAACCAAACCGTCATTGCACATCATAGAGAAATGAATAGACCAGTTTGCTTGTGCATTTTATAAGTCTACTCAGGAAGCCTCTCAAGCCCAAAGGAACACATAGGATCAATGTATTTAATGCCAAGGTCATCCTCTACAAATTTTTATGTCTTGATGAGCTTGCTATCTCAAGATATAAGCCTTTAAAGTTAGCCTTGCAGAGTGAAACGCGCGTGCAGACGTCAAATTTGGGCCTCATAAAATAGTCGTTTGAGTTCAAATGTCCCAAGATCAACGGTCAATGTTCGATCGTACAACTGACAATATCAATGGGTCCAAGCAGAGCGACGGTGTGTGTTCACTCATACAAAGCAGATCAACAGTGAGCATCAAGTCAAAAGGTCAAAGGATCTCCAAGGTGAATGCGTAAGTGACAAGTGGCATAATCTTGGGAGCAAAATCTAGATCTAATGACATGCAGATGAAGATCGAGTCAGTAGGTCCATGCAAATCAATGGTGCGCGATCCATCGTAAAAAGCAGATCTAATGGCGAGCAATGGGTCAAAAGGTCAGTGAATCTCAAAGACAAATGTGTAGGTGACAAGTGTCTCAACCATGTTAAACTAACAGAATATCTATGGCTCACATCCATTCGTATAGAAGAGAATCAATGGTGCACATGTAAGCTGACAAGGCAGATCCAACAGGGTCTAAGCAAGCTAATCAAGGGCCAATATCAAAATTCAAACCCAGATACAGTTGAGGTTGAACCAAAGCAAATATGTCAAAAAGATGCACAGAGGCAGACATGTCAGTTTCAAAGGGTTCGTCGCCAAACTAGCAGCATGGATAAGCCATTGGCAAGGTGGTCCTAAACTATTGTAACTGCATCGATGATCCGTAAACGCCACTGAAAAACTCAAAGTGAAGTTTTAAACGTATGAATTCTGAATTTTCTCAAACTTACAAATTCTCGAAAATACTCAAAAAAACTTGCAAATTGTTTGGCAAAGTATTCTCGGTTATCGAATTGGATTAGAATTGTCAAAAAGACTGATATCTTCCATTCACCAAAAAAACTGGATTTTGTTTTAAAAATTAAATGTCGTAAATTGTCAATTCTTCAAATATTGCATGAGCTCTTGATTAATAAAAAATTAGAAAACTTGAAAATAAAACATGCAATCATGACAAATTACCACATGAAATTGATAACGGAGTTCGGCATTGATTGCCTACGTCTCCGGGTCTGCCCAATAGTGAGGACCGTTTCTATTAAATTTGCGCAACAAATGGCTTACAAATTCTTGAAACGCTACACAACTTCCCTCAGGCTTGATCTCTATCCAAGAATTCCACCTTCGCTAATAAACTCAAGCTCGGTCACACAGAATCCTTCCTCAGTCTTCAATCCCCTTCCGAAATTGCTTTGGTCCTCCATTCAATCTATTGGTATATCCAAATAATAATAATAATAATATTCTCATTTCAATTATAAAACATAATTAAAAAGGCTTACTTACTATGTACAAGGTCGGATATTGGAGAAAATTCCATTTGGTAGCTATCTCCAAGCTTCCATCTAGCTCTCGGCCTCTTAAAAATAAAACACAGTCAGAAATCCGTGTCAATACAAGTAAAAATTACTCCTTTTTATAACATTTCAGCCACCGTGGCTGAAGCGGTCAAGACTTTAGCCTTTTAGGCGCCAGGTCTCAAGTTCCAAACTCTCTTCCTCCATTCTAGGCACCTAGGGAAGAGGACAAGGGTGGCCTGCCTCCTTGGGCGCGCTTTGACCAGGTTTGAATTTTTCTTCCCTCCATTTTAGGTGCTCAGACTTTATGCTTTGTCCCACATGCAAGCACTTGGTAAAAGGATAAGGTTTTAAATAGCTTGTCGCCTCCTTGGAACATGTCAATGCCATTTTGCCACGTGTCAAATGGCTATTGGCCCACTTGGCTTTTTAACAGTGCCATGTGTCGACCTCTGATAGGTCCAAATGTCGATACGTTTTTGAATCACATGCCGAATATCGCAAGTGACTTTTTTTGGACAACTCTTCAAATGACCATATCTTGAGCATCCAGACTCCATTTTTTGAACCGCAAAAAGCGTCAAAAAGCTCTTGACGAGCTCTATGCTGTGCAATCATTTTTTATCAAAATATGAAAACTTTTATTTTTTCACAAATGGAGAGATCCACCTGGATCAAACCTCCCCACTAAGCACTTTTGGACCCCAAAAGCATGGTCTCCATTAAAAATGCTTCTGCAAACACATCAGTGCAACATATCATAGTAACGATTCAAAATTCAAATTGAATCCTTGAAATGTCAGTGAAAAACAATTATCTACCCATTGCCACATTGTGGATAGAAACACACTGCTTGCTCAAATGTCGCATCTCAAAAATCGTGCATCTGTCAATCACTGCAAATTGTTCACCAAGTGCAACTGCAAACCAATTTGTTAGTGTATTAATTTTACACGCTATTTGTAACCACAATTGATAGTTACAATAAAATGGCCAAAAATGAATAAGGGTCTTATAGAATGTGCAAATATCATGCATGGCTACAAATAGTTTGTATAATTAGTACAATTACAAACGGTGCCCATAAAGGGTCTTATAAGCCTCTATTTGCACAATATAAAAGACAACATATAAATTGCAATGCAAATTTCTCAAAATAGACATACTGCTCATGTCCATATAAACTGCATATATTGTTGTCAAGGTTTAAAAATGAAGTTTCAAAATCCCAAACATGAGAAATTATTCCAAGTATGTTTAACCTGTCCCTTGGTTGTTCTCTATGGGCCACTCCAATAAACCATATCAACATTCAAAGCATGGTGAATGTCCTTTATCATCACATAACAAGGATCCCAAAACATGAATGCATTATCAATTCACTAATCATGACAACATGAATGTCAAAATTTGTTTACCAACCCTCTTAATCCAATTTTCTTGATTAGTTGGTGAGATTTCTTTAGTGGATTTAGTAACATTGGTATGGGTTGATTTAACTTCATTAATTACCTTATTGATAGGTTTATAGACCATCTTAATCTTACCATTTCTAAGATGGTGTGATGGTTGAAGTCTCCAACACTTTTCAACCCAATGTCCACTTCTGTTACAATGAGTACAAAACCTTTTGTCCACTCTATTGGAAAACATATCCTTATTGCTACTCTCAGAACACTGTCTAAGAGAATACTCTTTCAAAATCTTTCCTAACAAAGATTTACGTTTCCAACATTTGGCTACACAATGATTAGACAATCCACAAAAACTACATGGATAAACGTGCCATAAATTTTGTGTACCATAATCAAAAGGGACATTGGAATATTTATGTTGTCTAGTAGAATTAGAATCAACATGATTGCAAGTGTGGCAAAAATAATGTGTTTTACCTTCCATCCAAGAGGATTTATAATTCTCCATAACACATCTTGCTTCAGCTTTCTAAGAGCATTCACTTGTTTCATTCTGAATACCAGATCTGTTTCCTAACCCTGCACGATTAGGCTTATTCTCTACCTGAATGGGGTTAGTTTCACCTTGACCATCTTTTCCTAGGCCTTTTCCATTAAATCCTATTTTAACAAGTAATTTTGAACCTATTCCTTTTGTATATTGTTCAAATTTACCAAAATCATTGTTACTAGATTCTTCATGGGAAGGAAAATCAATTGATGACTTACATGCACTTATAATGTTTTCATCTGTCATAGTGCTTGCATCTACAGTGGAAGACAAATCCTTCACTTGTCCACCATTCTCTAGTTTTTCCATAAGCTCATCCTTGGCTCGTAACTCCATTTTCAAATGGGCAATCTCCTCATCCAAGGAGTTCAATCTTGCTCTCAGGAAAACATTCTCTTTCTGGATCTGTTGGTTTTATGCTTCAAGCTCATCAAGCTTGGCTTTGTTTGACAACATGCCCATTGCACCTGTCGAATCACAAAAATTGAAACAAATGCCGAAATAGAAGCAAAATAACAACCAACTGTTAAATCCCATTGATCAACTACTCTGATACTAATTTGATCCGTAAACACCACTGAAAAACTCAAAGTGAAGTTTTAAACGTACGGATTCTGAATTTTCTCAAACTTACAAATTCTCGAAAATACTCAAAAGAACTTGCAAATTGTTTGGCAAAGTATTCTCAGTTATCAAATTGGATTAGAATTGTCAAAAAGACTGATATCTTCCATTAACCAATAAAACTGGATTTTGTTTTAAAAATTAAATGTCATAAATTATCAATTTTTCAAATATTGCATGAGCTCTTGATTAATTAAAAATCAGAAAACTTGAAAATAAAACATGCAATCATGACAAATTACCACATGAAATTGATAACAGAGTTCGGCATTGATTGCCTATGTCTCTGGGTCCACCCAATAGTGAAGACCGTTTCTATTAAATTTGCACAATAAATGGCTTACAAATTCTTGAAACGCTACACAACTTCCCTCAGGCCTAATCTGTGTCCAAGAATTTGTTAGGTTGTGGAGCTAAAAGCTTCACTGATGCAAATGGAGGAGGTTGTTGAGTTGCAGAGCAACTGACGTCAGTCAGACCAACCGATGTCGGTCATATTCAGTGTGTAGAGCAACCGACATCAGTTAGGGGTCGACTGTCATCGGTCAGACAAGAACCGATGTCGACAACCTGTGTGTGCGTGCATTTGCATGCGCTTCTAGAACTGGTCTAATTTTAGACGGACAGTCAGTTTGCATGTGAAAGACTAATTTTAGTCTTGAGTTTGCGTTTCTAATTATTGTAATTAGGAAGTCTAATTATTGTTTGTATGGGATCTATTTAAGAGACCCATGGGGCTATATTGTAATTTGAAGGATCATAAGGACTTGTCAAGAACAAAGACAAGGGTTCTTCTAGGTTGAAGGATCAGAAGGACTTGCAAAGGCAAGGACAAGGGTTCTTCCAAGGGTGAAGGATCATAAGGACTTGTCAAGAATAAGGACAAGGGTTCTTCCAGGTGTGTAAGATCTAGAAGGGTCTGCAAGTGTGGAAGACCAGGTTGATTTGTAGGTTATGCAAGATCAGGTAGAAGATCTACATGGTAAGTAAGATCAGTTGATCTACAGGTGTGTGTGTGTGTGTGTGCAAGGTCAAAGGAGATCTGAAACACAACAAGGTGCAAGATCAGGGAGATCTACTTGGAGTACTTTGAGTACTTGGTGGACTGGCAGTATTGTTACTGACTAGTGGAGGGAACAACTTGGTTATTGAGTTGTGGTTGTAATTATGTGAGAGAGAGAACTCTTGAGGGAGAATTACTGGTACACCCAAGAGGTGTGGGAAGAGTGTGATTTCTTCATTGTATTTCCTTTTGGAAGAGTGTTAATACAAGATTGTATTGTCTCTCATATTCTGTGTTATTTCTGAATTCTAGTTACATATTACTTCTAGTTTAATTCTGTGTTTAGTTGCTTATACAAGGTAATCAATTGTGCTCTTAATCCTAACAAGTGGTATCAGAGCTGTGTTTGCTCCAGATCCTGACACGTGGTATCAGAGCTTGGTTCAGAGCAGGTTAGTGTTTGTTGATTACAGGTCACTCTCAGGGGTTTTTGATTGAGTGGGAGTAAGGTAATGGCAAAAGAAAGTACACTAAGAATGGAGAAATTCAAAGGCAAGAATGATCAATTATGGAATTGTGGAAAGAAAGGGCAAGTAAAAAAAGATAGTTGGTTGGTAGAAGATCAGCATGAAGGAAATAAAGAAGCAAATGATGCAGGTATTATTGCATGGGATGCTCTTATATGTTCCTTGGATAAAGTAGAATCTTGGGTTTTAGATTCTGTTGCCTCTTTCCATGCAACCCCAAATAGAGTATTTTTCCATGATTATGTCCATGGAGACTTTGGAAAGATTTATTTAGGGGTTGGTGAGCCTTGTCAAATTGTTGGCAAAGGGGAAGTGCGGCTGAAATTATAGACGGGCAACACATGGGTGTTGAAGGATGTCATGCATGTCCCAGTCCTGAAGAGGAGTCTAATTTCTGCAGGTAAGTTGGGTGATGAGGGATGCACAATAACTCTCATAGCGGAATCTTGGAAAGTTTCCAAGGGTGCACTTGAATTAGCATGTGGTAAGAAAGTAGGTACTCTTTATCTATCTACTTGTATTACTGATTCACCTTCTATTTTATCTACTTCAGATGTAGATGTGGCTCTATAGGCTTGGTCACATGAGTGAGAAGGGAATGGATGTTCTTAAGTCAAATGGTAAGAGTTCAGATTTGAAAATCATAGATCGAGATTTTTGTGAGCAGTGTTATGCTACAAGAAAGGATCGGGTTTATTGCAAGAAGAGGAAATCTGATGTTTTTGACACATTGAAGAACTGAAAAGCCTTGGTTTTCATGGAAAAGATGATGGATAGTGATCAGCTAAAGAGGTTGAATAATTTTGAGCAGGGTAGTTTGGACAAGGTTATGATCCAAAGTGAGCTCACGGGTAAAAGTCATCACTCATAGGAAAACACAATTACCGACGTCAATCAGGTGAGAACTGACATCAATCAGGCAAGTACCAACATTGGTCATGTGCAGACTAGAGTCGGTGGTGTCAGCAGGTGGACACTGACGTTGGTCATGGAATCGGCATCGGTGATTAGGTGGAATAGACATCGGTTGGGTGCAGACCAGGGTCAGCCAGAGGTGACCGAGATCGGTCACTATCAAAACGGATTTTGGGCAGACAACAAGCTGTCAAGGAGTCTCAAATGCCCATGTGGAGGACTGAAATGGTAAGTAAGCCTCAAATTCATTATTTCCCTTCTTTATACTACTTGTTTCCCACTGATGGTCAAGAACTAGGAAGTTTTGAAGAGGCAAAGCAGGTAGAATCCAAGAAACAGTGGGAGCATGGCATGAATTCTTTAGAAGAGAACCAAACAGGAGATTTGGTAGAGTTGCCAGTTGGGATGAAAGCACTGAAAGACGAATGGATTCCCAAGTTAAAGAAAGGAGAGAATGCACACGTGAGATAGAAGGCTAGGTTATATGGTCTTGAGCAGGCTGCAGGACAATGGTGTTTAAGGTTTGACAGGTGTATGACAAAGCATGGCTTTACTCAATGTCAATGTGACCATTGTGTTTACTTTACCAGGTTGGATAATATTAGCTACATTATCCTGTTATTGTATGTAGTGTATATGCTTGTTTCAGGGTCACACATGCAGAAGATTGCTAAGCTAAAGGTAAAGTTAGTTCAGAGGTTTGCCATGAAGGATTTAGGAGCAACAAAATTCTTTGGCATGAGTATTTCTAGAGACAGGAAAAGTCACAGGTTGATTTTGTCTCTAGATGATTATGTGAATAAGGTAGTGGAGAGGTTCAATATGTAGGATGCAAAATTGGTTAGCACACCTATGGATGGACAGTTCACAGAACAGTGTCCCAAATCACATGATGAGGTTGAGTACATGAGTACTAGACCTAAGATTACCCAAGCAGTGGGAGTTATCATCAAGTTTGTGGCTAATTTGGGAAAGAAGCACTGGAAAGCAGTTCAGTGGATTCTCAGATATCTGAGAGGGACCAGCAATAGGGATTCATGCTATGCAGGGTCAGGCACTTCTCTACATGGGTATGTAGATTCGGATATGGCAGGTTACTTGGATGACAAGAGAAGCACCATAGGATATGTGGTGGTTGGTCTTCAAGATTGAACTTGAAGAGGGATACAAGCCAAAAAACAAAATTAGATGATGTACAGGTACAGGTATAGGTACAGGTGTAGCTGTTTATCTCCAAGTGGGAGATTGTTAGGTTATGGAGCTAAAAGCTTCACTGATGCAAATTGAGGAGGTTGTTGAGTTACAGAGTAACTGACGTTGGTCAGGCCAACCGACTTTGGTCATATTTAGTGTGTAGAGCAACTGACATTGGTTAGGGGTTGGTCGACATTGGTCAGACAAGAATCGACATCGACAACCTGTGTGTGTGTGCGTTTACATGCACTTTCAGAACTGATCTAATTTTAGATGGATAGTCAGTTTGCATGTGAAAGACTAATTTTAGTCTTGAGTATGTGTTTCTAACTATTGTAATTAGGAAGTTTAATTATTATTTGTATGGGATCTATTTAAGAGACCCATGGGGTTGTATTGTAATTTGAAGGATCATAAGGACTTGTCAAGAACAAGGAGAAGGGTTCTTCCAGGTTGAAGGATCAAAAGGACTTGCAAAGGCAAGGACAAGGGTTCTTCCAAGGGTGAAGGATCATAAGGACTTGTCAAGAACAAGGACAAGGGTTCTTCCAGGTGTGTAAGATCTAGAAGGGTCTGTAAGTGTGCAAGACTAGGTTGATCTACAGGTTGTGCAAGATCAGGTAGAAGATCTACATGGTAAGTAAAATCAGTTGATATGCAGGTGTGTGTGTGTGTGCAAGGTCAAAGGAGATCTATGGGGTAGCAAGGTCAAAGGAGATTTAAAACATAATAAGGTGCAATATTAGGGAGATCTACTTGGAGTACTTTGAGTACTTGGTGGACTGGTAGTATTGTTACTAACTGGTGGAGGGAACAACTCAGTTATTGAGTTGTGGTTGTAATTGTGTGATAGAGAGAAATCTTGAGGGAGAATTACTAGTACACCCAAGAGGTGTGGGAAGAGTGTGATTTCTTCATTGTATTTCCTTCTGGAAGAGTGTTAATACAAGATTGTATTGTCTCTCATATTCTGTGTTGTTTCTGAATTCTAGTTACATATTACTTCTAGTTTAATTTCGTGTTTAGTTGCTTATACAAGGTAATCAATTGTGCTCTTAATCCTAACAAGTGGTATCAGAGCTGTGTTTGCTCTAGATCCTAACAGAATTCCACCTTCGCTGATAAACTCAAGCTTGATCACATGGAATCCTTCCTCAGTCTTCAATCCCCTTCTAAAATTGCTTTGGTCCTCCATTCAATCTATTGGTATATCCAAATAATAATAATAATATTCTCATTTTAATTATAAAACATAATTAAAAAGGCTTACTTACTGTGTATAAGGTCAGATATTAGATAAAATTCCATTTGGTAGCTATCTCCAAGCTTCCATCTAGCTCTCGGCCTCTTAAAAATAAAACACAGTCAAAAATCCATGTCAATACAAGTAGAAATTACTCCTTTTTCAGCCACCGTGGCTGAAGTGATCAAGACCTTAGCCTTTTAGGCGCCAGGTCTCAAGTTCCAAACACTCTTCCTCCATTCTAGGTACCTAGGGAAGAGGACAAGGGTGGCCTACCTCCTTGAGTGCGCTTTGACCAGGTTTGAATTTTTCTTCCCTCCATTTTAGGCGCTCAGACTTTATGCTTTGTCCCACATGCAAGCGCTTGGTAAAAGGATAAGATTTTAAATAGCTTGTCGCCTCCTTGGAACATGTCAATGCCATTTTTACACATGTCAAATGGCTATTGGCCCACTTGGCTTTTCAATAGTGCCACGTGTTGACCTCTGATAGGTCCAAATGTCGATACGTTTTTGAATCACATGCCGAATATCGCAAGTGACTTTTTTTTGACAAATCTTCAAATGACCATATCTTGAGCATACAGACTCCATTTTTTGAACCATAAAAAGTGTCGAAAAGATCTTGACGAGCTCTATGCTGTGCAATCATTTTTATCAGAATATGGAAACTTTTATTTTTTCACAAATGGAGAGATCCACCTGGATCAATTGATGTTGGAGAAATATTGCTAACTATTTGATCCTGTCGTTGTAACCATAAGGAGCATCAATGCAAGCCAGAAACAAATTGAGAAGGATTGATACAGTTGTATCCATTTCCCAAAAGTAGTCTTAGACATTATGATCTTTTCTAAAGGCATCAACATCGGATGATCTAAAATCTCGATCATTATGCTCCCTTCTCCATCCTTCTATGCACTGATCCCCATCTCTTTCATCCCTTCTACTATAAATACAAGCTTCTAAGCCTTGAAATGGATTTCTCTCTTTGGCATGACTAGACTCTATCAAGATTTGCACTGTAACACCTATTTGATGCAATAAAAGACTGAATCCTCCATTTTGCAAGTTGAGTTGAAGTGTGTCTTATGAACTCATTGATGTGGCTAAGTGAATGTATGTTTAACTTGCCTCTATCTGAGTTTTTCACCTTCATGCAGTGTTTTGGTAGTTCCCACAGGTCAGTTTAAGTGCATATATAGTTTTTTGGTCAATGTGGAAGTGGACAATTGCCCTCCCATGCTAGGTTGATAACTAGTCCATGCCTTGTTATGAAATACTTATGTGGAAGCTGATCAAAGAATGAATGAAGTGATGTCTAGCAATCTTGCATGTGCCCTATAGTGTGTCTTGTGCAGGTATAAGGATCAAAACATTTGGTGGATCACGTCATTTTTACATGCTTTCATGAACTATTGTTAATCTCTCTCCCTTTTTCAAGCAAGAGTTAGCTTAAGCCTAGTTTAGGTGATAAATCCAAAAAGGAAGTCGGCCTTCTCCGGAGGTCTGACTCAAGTTTAGGTGACCCACAACCTAGGGTCATTCCCATGTTGGACTAGGTTTTAGCAAGAGGACCTGAGCAATCCCTTTGCTCAACTAGAGTGAAACCTAGACCACCAACATGAAGTTCATAAACCATTATAAGAATGTAATTGAGAGATTGTAAGTGTTGATCACTTTGTCTAATTGCATGTCAAATACTTTTTCTATAAAATGTATCTGAAAGGTGTTATAGTGTTATATTTTAAGTGGGGAGGTCATGTGCATGCAAATTTATTATTTTATAAAATTAACCTTATATCAATATGAGGATAAAGAGACTGTATTCAGGTACCTTGCTAATAATGTTATTTTTGCATAATAAATATTTTGGAAACTTATTCTACACTTGACATCAACTTGGATTTTTTGGTGTGTCTGGGTTGACATTAGGGAACATTGAGAGCCAACTCTGAAGGATGTAGATAAAGAGACTATATTCAAGATCCTTGAACAATAATTTGTCCTTATGTTAAACAAACTCCAAAGGAATTTTTGAAGCTGCCAGAATGAAATTGACTTTGGCTGCAAACAAAACCAACATGCCATTCTTCACAACCTGGGAAAGAGTCCTAGGAGGGCTTGAAAGAATATCCATAATATTTAGTTTTCCTTGGATTTTGCATTTAAATTTAATCATTCACACATTTGCATCCATAACACTTGAGGGATGCTTATGCTTACTTGGGTTTGAGGGAGGGTTGAATCTTGCCACAGTCTTCCTTTAGCACCACCTAGGAAGAGTAAATTCAAACCCTACTTGGAATTGGGTTTCCTATTGGTAGATTCTTTATTCCAAGATTACTGTATTGAACTCTAAATATGTCATATCCCATTTTCATATGCATGTAATAATTGTTTATTCATGTTAATGTGATAGACTTGTATACTTGTTTGGATAGACTTTATGATGTTTATTTATTGTTTGAGTGCTTGTATTTATTGTGTGATTGAATAACTATGTTCATAATATGATTATGCATTTTATTGTTATGGAATTAACATTGTTTATGTGTATGGATCTAACGTACATTTGGCATTGAATTGCGCAAGGTAAACAAACAGGTTTACAATTGACACAAGAATGCATAATGCTTTAGCATTTGTTATAATTGCATAAGTTGATATATATTTGGATTTATTAACTCTTAATGTGTCTTGTTTTAGTGTGTGTTTTCAACATAGGTTGCTCTGGCCTTGTAAAGAGGGAGGGTGTCATCGAGGAGAGTTAGACTAGATAGAAAGGGATCACGATAAATGTCGAACTGAGCTTGGGTAAGGTAGAGTGGATAACCTAGGTCAAGTTCATTTCTAGTTATGTCGAGCAATGCCATCCTTTAGCTTAGAGACCTTTTCCATTAATCAAGTTGAACTCATATGCTAATAGCGGTTGGGTTTCTATACATAAGTTTTGTTCTGAGTAAGGAATTTTTTATCTTTAAACCTCTAAAAAATATTTGGAAAGAGTGAAGTAAAAATTTATATTTAATAAATCATTATAAATTTAAAAGACTTGAGAATATCCACTTAAGCCACATGACTTTCTAGAAAGAGAAATAAATGTTTTTTGTTGAAAAAGTTTTCACACATGGTAGAAAAGTAGTGTTTATCAAAAAATGACTCTTCTAGGAAATCAATTTCATTCAAATCAAACTATAGTTTTCAACAACACACCACCCTGGGGGGACAAAAAGAGTGGGTATTAAATTCAAACATTGACAAAAAATTATTATTTTTCATCCTATGCAATTACTCTCGCCTATCACGCCATATGGAGAATAGTGAATTGGGTATAGAAAAAAGTTAATTGGATGAGAATAATTGAATACCTTGTGAACAAAGAATCTATAGAGGGGAGGTTAGTCTTGTGTTAGTCCAATAAAATAAATCAAAATAACACACTAAAATCCTAACACCTCTAGCCTAGACACTAATGAGAGCATATGTAACAAATGTACAAATGAAAACACAACTAGAACACAAAAAAAATCTCTCTTTTACCTTCCTTGGAGCTCCAAATAGCTTGTTGAAGTGGCTTGCTCGATTTGTGCATCAATAAATCTTCATCAATGGAGTTTTGCTGGCTTCACCTTTCCTTGGCACCATGGTTTGGTTGCTTGACTTATGAATTTGGCATGGTAACACTACTTTCATGAAGTTTATTGAGTAAACCTTGCATAATAACTCTACACTATCAAAGCTTAGAAATCAATAGTTATGTTCTTGTATTTATAAGCTCAAAAGTTAACTCTCATCCAAGGTGAGTTAAGGTTGAGTTTAAACATATAATGACTTCAAACTAACCTTAGGTGAGTTGAGGCTAATTTTAGTTGAGTTAAAATTTGTCATTTAATTATGATTTTCAATTACTAGGCATGGTTCTTAAATTAGATATTTTGAGATATTTTGGAAGAGCTTGATAACTCATAAAATGAAAAGACTTGATATTTTGAATTTTGGAATTTTCATTTTTAGATATTCATTAATTTTAAATGGATATTTAAACTAAGCATTTAATCTTGTTTAATTAGATAATTCATTTTGATTAGCATTTTTGCTCTTTTGATAATTCATCAAGTGCCCCACATAATGGGTCTATAGGCCAAACTGTCAGTTGTTAGGTTGCAAGGTAATTAGGGTGAATCCATGAGATATTATTACGTACATGCTAATATCTTAAATAGGGATGTCTCAACATGATTCTGAATATTGATGAATGATACGCGATCAAAATTGAGACATTTAGTGATTCCTAGGCTTAATTTATAATGTTTGGTAAAAATTAGTCTAAAGTCTATTTGTAAGCTAGTTGTGACCAGAATTGGGTGTCTACAATTTGCTCCTGTTTGGGAAAGCATTGCAAACTATAGGCACAATAATGTCTTCTCAAGGAATAAAAAGGCCATGTATGCTTAATGCCCCAATAGGTGATGGATGAGCCCTAGATGGCCCCTCAAGGGAGTGATCAACAAAAAAGGTCGACGATCGATCCCTTGAATGAAAGAAAATGATCAAATCAAAAAAGTAAATGAGGGTGAAAAAGATTGATTTGCCCACAAATGGTTATAATCAGTGACACAGTGAGCTATCTCAATTGGGCAGATAAAAAAGATGATTTGCCTAAAGGTGATTATAATAATCGACATAGCAAGGTTTACAGATAATTTTTCCAAAAGCAGTTATAATAATTAGCCAAAGGATAAGGTAACAAAAGAATGATTTACCCAAAGATGGTTATAATCATGAAAAGGAAAACAATGATTTGCCCACAGACAGTTATAATCATTGATATGATGAAAACATGCCCCAGTTGGACGGATAGAGATAATGATTTGCCTAAAAGTGATTATAATCATTAACATCTAAATAAATCAAAACACAATAATTTGTCCAAAGGCAGTTATAATCATTGTCATGACATGTTGAAATTAAAACATAATGATTTTCCCAAAGACAATTATAATCATTGGTATTGTGGGTGGGAGAATATGGCAAATTGGAAAAGGGGGCTTACGTACTAAATCCATACTCATGGGGTAAGAGTAAGCCGATATAAAGAAGGAATATGAATTTAGGTAACTTGCTAGTGTGGAGATGCATGTCCTAACTAACAAGGATTAAAATTCATTCGTGATTTAATTACTCTGGATATGGGAAATGATTTGGGTAGATTGAGAAGTTTTTAGGTAACCAAGAAGAAGTAACGCAACATCATTGCTTGTAAGAAAGTTGATTTTTGTATAGCACGTGACGGTATGTATCATGGTATAAAAGACCATGATAACTTAACCAAAATATGCATAAGGATTGACATGCGATTGAATAAACAAATGAAAATAATGCATCAATGATAAAACCATGATGACAATGTTGACGTATGAATATGAATGGAATTAAGTATATTGCGCAAGGAATCATCCAATGAACATAAATATATTAAGTCAATACACAACAATGAAATCAAACAAATAGGCTAACAAACAAATAAATAGAAAGACAAAACACCAAGAAAATGAAAATCACAACAAAGCATCAAGAAACAAAAAGAAAGACACAATGAAACAAAGTAACTAGAATAAAATGAAACAAACACAAAGTAACAAAAAACAAATGACACAAGGTTTCCCCTAGGCTATAGAGAAGTAATGACACAACCAAGATGACAAACATTGCCCCTAGGCTATGGAGGCAACAAAAGAAATGAGATGGGGAGAATAGAAGAAAAGGAATGGGGTAGCTGAACTGACTTTAGATGCACTAGGCAAGTGGATGCTATCTACATCATCCTATGGACACGAGATCCAACATAAACTTCAGGGTAAATTTAGTTCTCCCAGGAATGGGATAGAAGAAAAATGATGATAAGAGAAACATGTTTGTGTGGAAGAGGAATATGGGAATGGTCTCTCAAAATGAGGAGAGCGTGAGAAAAAAAGAATACTCACAAAACAACAAGAGCAGAAGATATTGTTACAAATATTTTTGGAATTTTCTATGTATCTCAACTCAATTTGAGGATGATGAGATACTAAACTGTCTAACTCACAAAAAAAGAGAGCATTCAAACTTGAAAATGCTCGCAAAATGGTGAGAATGTGAAAAAGGGTAGCTAAGTTGACCTCAAAGTGAATCAAACATTGTCTACATAGTCCCATTAGGACCTCAAGTCATTGTAGTTCCACCGTATAGCAGAGGAAGTCGACTAATAGCATCAAGTTTTCAAATTAGGCAAATGGCACAGTGTGACATAGGAATGGCAAGGTGGGACTTCAAAGCATGATAAATTTGTTCCTAATTTGCCCATAGGTGTTTATAATTAGAAAATGACATATGTCAATAATATTAATTTTCCCAAAGGCAGCGTTTATTAGTAGTATAGAGTGGGACACTGATTTGCCTAAAGGCAGGTATAATCAATGACACTTAGAATAAAAAGAAACAAGAAATGAAGGATGAAATTATGAAAGCACTATTATATTGGTCCGAAATACTACCTCGATCTAGAATACTGAATCAACTACTGAAACTTGATCTTGATCCCTGCATTGAAGGTGTTCGAAGAACCAATGGAATGAAACCAAGGTCAAAGGATTGGGGAGGGAGAGTTAAAAACACTTTGGTCGATAGGTAAGGTATGGTAGAACAGTACATGGTATGGTTCAAAAAAGATCATACTATGGTATAATGTAAACATGTCTTATTGACAGTATTTCAAATCTCTCAAGTGAAGTAACACTTGAGGTGTATGATGTTCATCATCTCATCCTCGTCTAGTGTAGCGAGTCTGTATGCTCCAGAGCCATAATTTGAAACAATGATATAGGGGCCTATCCAATTGGGTTTGAACTTACCCTTATTTTTCTTCTCGAATGTGGTGTTCTTTTGATTTTCTTTGAGAATGAGATCCCCAATTTTAAACTCTCTATGTTTGACCTATCGATTATAGTGGCCATGAAGTCTATTCTGGTATGCTTGAAAGCTATTGACAATTTCCATGCATTTCTCATCCAGTAACTCTAGCTCTTGTAGGTGAGCTGCTAGGTAATATTCATCATCTAAGATGTGTTTCAACGAGATACACAAAGAAGGAAACTGAACTTCGATGGGTCGAATGGCCTCAATGCCATAAACTAGGGAATATGGAGTGGCTCCTATTTGGGTATGATGATTAGTGCGGTATGCCTAGAGGGTGTAGAAGATTTGGAGGTGTCAATCATGACCAACATAACTAACAATCTTTTAAAGGATGTTGACAATGTTTTGTTGAATGCATCTATTTGGCCATTACCTTGTGGGTAATACACAATAGAAAAATGTTGAGTGACATATTTGTTCTTAAATGATGTCATTATCAGATATAATGTCGGATAGGATACCATAATGGAAAATGAGATGATTGAATATGAACTTGAAAATTTGTTTTTTAGTCACATAAGTGAGGGGTAACTTAGTGAAATATTTGGTAGCAGTAAGGATGTGTCTATGGCCACTAGATGAGGTAGGGTTAATCTTATTAATGAGATTGAGTCCCCATGTTGCAAATGACCATGGTGTAAGCATTAGTTTTAGTGTTTTGGCCAGGGCATGAATTAGATTGGTATGCCTTTGATACTTGTCACACCTTTTGACACAATTAGCTACATTTGCATCCATAGTTGGCCAATAATAACGAGTTTGGAAGAGCTTTTTGGCTAGAATGGCCTCATTAGTGTGGGCTCCAGATACATCTTCATGAACTTTCCATAACGCTAATGTTGTTTCCCCTAAATTCAAATAATGAAGCAAAGTTCCATCAAAGCTATGGTGGTATAGGGTTGGTCCAAGTACATTATAGTGTGAGGCTTGATGGGTAAAGGCCTTTTTTTGTTTACAAGATAGGTTTGGTGGCATGATATGGTCATGAAAGTATGTAAAGAGGTCTGAATACCATATAGAGCTGGGACCAACAATATCAGAGATCATTTTGACAGTTAAAGTCTCATGAGCTAGAGCGAGAAGATTTTTAATGAGGAATTGATATTATTTTGCCTTGTTTGTGTGACGGATCAAAGAGCCAATGGTGGCCATGGCATCCGTTGTTTTATTGCTAGCCCTTGGTATGTGTTCAAATTGTATGTTTTCGATATGATGTTTGAGAGTGTCGATTATGGCCTTGTATGATAACAGCTTGTCATTTTTGGTCTAAAAGTGGTCTATAACTTGATTGATGATAATTAATAATCACCATAAACCATTAGATGTTGAATATTTTATTGTACTACTTGGCGAAGCCCTGCAATGAGTGTTTCATATTCATCCATATTGTTAGTACAAAAAAATTTGATACATAATGATTTAGGGATAAGATCCCCTTGTGGTGTAATAAATAATAACCCTGCCATTGATCCATGTGATGTGAATGATCCATCAAAATACAATTTCTAGTGTTGCTCCTCAGGAGGTGTTTCAAGGATGGTCATGATGGACTCGTTTGAGAATTGAAAAGTTAAGGGTTCAATATTTGTAAGGGGAGCTTCAACAAGCTAATTTGTAAGTGTTTATCCCTTTATAACCTTTTGGTTGACATATTCTATCTCAAACTCACTCAAAAGTATGATCCACTTAGCCATGCAGTCTTGTAAAGTTGTTTTGGATAGTAGATACTTGAGCAGATATACTTTGGAAATAAATATAGTCTTGTTTATCATGTAATACTAAAATTTTTGGGCTGCAAAGACCATAGTTAAACATGTTTTTTCTATGGGTGTATAATTGTACGTATACACGATCAGTGTATGACTCAAATAACACACAACATGTTATTTTTAATTATCATCATGTTGAGATAAAAGTGTCCTCAGGTCTTTGCCAGTGGTAAATAGATACAATAAGAATTAATTTCTTGGCATTGATGGTAAAAAATAGGTAGCTTGGCAAGATATTCTTTGAGGTGCTAGAAGGCTTTCTGGCATTCATCATACCAATGAAACATGACACCCTTATTCAGTAAGTGTGTAAATCGATGACACTTGTCACTCAATTGCTAGATGAATCATCTAATAGATTGAATCTTTCCCTAAAAATTATGAGGTTGCTTCAAATTGGATGGTGGCGGCATCTCGGTAATAGCTTGTGTTTTGGTAGGATCAACTTCAATGCCCCTACGATAAATGATGAAGCCTAGTAGTTTGCCAGAAGTGACACCAAAAATGCACTTCTTGGGATTGAACTTGACTTTGTATCCCTAAAGTCTCTCAAATATTTTTCGTAGTATGGCTAGATGATCAACATGGGTCTTTGATTTACCCAATATGTCGTCGACATAGCCTTCAACAATGTCATGCATCATATCATGAAATATGATAATCATGGCTCTTTGGTATGTGGCCCCAACATTATTGAGACTAAATGACATAACCTGATAACAAAACATTATCTATGGGATGGTGAACATTGTTTTATGTTGGTCTTCTAGCATAATTCATATTTGATTATACCTTGAAATCCATCCATAAGTGAAAGCATTTTGTAACCCATTATGGAGTCAACTATCATGTTGATGTTTGGTAGAGGAAAGTCATCCTTAGGGTAGGCCTTATTTATATCTCCAAAACTAGTACAAATTATGATTCTTTCTGGCTTCTTAATGACATGCATAACAATCAAGATCCACTCTAAGTAGTCGATCAATCGAAGGCATCTCGTTTCTAAGAGTTTTTCCAACTCTTTGTTTACTAATATAACAATGTGAGGATGCATCTTGCACAATTTTTACTTCATAGGTTTAGCATCAAGATATACAACAAGATGGTGTACAACCAAGGTGGGGTCCAAACCTAACATGTTTGAATACAGCCATGCAAATATGCCAACAAATTCTCTCAAAAGAGATCTAAATATTTCACGTTCCTCCTCAATGAAGGACGCATGTAGTTTGATTTATTTTAGGTGGTTCAAAGTCTTGATGTTGACTTATATAGTATTTTTTATTAGCAGTTTTGAGCCATCCTCCAAAATGGTTGACAATGATTTGAATTGGCCTATAATTGTAAAATCCTCTATTTGGATTGGTTCTTCAAGTTCCCCAAAATAAGATGAATATGATTCTCCCAATGGTAGAGATGGCCATGTTACAAACACTGTTGGAAATTCTTGGATAATTTGATCAAAAGCCTATTGTTCTTCAAAATTGAACTTAGACTCAAAAGCAAGTTCATTATTGATGGTCTCTTAAGCTTCATTTGAAGAAATGTGAGCACCCCCATGTAATGGCTCTTGAAATAGGTTTTCACTAGAAGATTGGCCTTTTTCTTTACTTTTACCCTAGTCTAAAAGTGTCTCAAAGATGTTTTCACTTTGTGACCTCAATGTTTTAATCTTTTATTTTTGGATAAGGATGTTCACCCATTCTCCAAAAAGGCTGCAGGTTCTAGCTTGATTGAGAACCCTTATTTGTGGTCTCCCGACATGACAGTCTCTTAGGCCTAAAACATCACAAAAGGCACTGTGGATTCTTATCGGTCCCGGTCTATAAGTTGAGGGTGATATAAAGGAAGTGAATCATGTTGGCCACTTGGGGTAATGATACAAATAACATGTGAATCAAACATGTTTGTATTGGCAAGGTCTTCATAAATACTATGATTAGACTCTGCTTCACTACCAGCATCATCATCACTAGACATTCATATTGGAACACAAATAAGATACGTGGGGTCACCCCCAAGTAGTTTAAATATGAGACCATAGGTTCCTTTATACCAAGTTATAGAAACTGGTTGAAGAGTTCTATGCTAATTTGGCCTAAGGCCTCCTCCTTCACACACTTGGTTCTCCATGATTTGGTTAGGAATGGGATATTTGACATTTTTTTAACACTCAACCAATTTGTCATTGTACAACCAAGATTCATCATTATCAAGTGGGTCCTCTTCTTGGCTAGTGGCTAGTTGGAAAATAATAGGAGCTGGACTATGGAGTTTACCTTTTCCTTTTTGTTTCCATTTCATGCAAGGTGTCTTAGCTTTAGGTCTTCCATATGACTTGGGGTTCTGTGGAAGCTTGGTAATGTGAAATGCGTTGTGGGTCAAGTACTCTCCTAGGACATTGGTCAAAATGGTAAAATAATTAGACAATTTAGGATCTAAGATGAATCAAGACTATCTGGGTTTATACAATTGGCATCTGACAATTCCACAAGTATTTCTTTGCCTTTATCCTTTTTGGGAACCAAATCTAAGTCCAAGCGGTAGTTTTAGCTTTCATACTTAGCGTCTAAATGTTTTCAATGCTCGAAAGGTTGCAAATCTCCATTGATAGTGACCTCCATGCCTGAGTGCAAGAACTTGAGAAATTGGTGTAATGTAGAAGGGATTACATGAATTTCATGTATCCAAGGTCTACCCAAGAGAAAATTGTATGACAAATCTATGTCTAACTCATGTCAAAGTGTATCATGGGTTAAGGGCCTAATGATAATTGGCAAACTTATGGTGCCTTGTGATTCTCATTTTTCATTATCATAAGCTTTAATGGTAATAGTTTCTAGCTGTAGATTAGTTATTGTATATCTGAGATGTTTGATGGGATTTAGAGATGCAATATTTAGGCCTGATCCATTGTCTATGAGGATATATTTCAATTTGTGCCACATTATAACAACTTCAATGTACAATGAATTGTTATGGAGAGGGCCAAGGGATGACATATCGCTTTGGTTGAAGGTCAATAGTTGGCTTGGAGATAGATGTCTAGCCAAAGCTTGGAACTTGTCTAGAGTTATGTCGTTGGGGACTTGGGATTGGCCTAGGAACTCTATTAAGATGTTTTTGTGGATAATATACATTCACAACAAATCCAAAATGGAGATTTGTGTTGATGTATTTTTAAATTGTTGCACAATGTCAAACATTTTTTCCTTTACAACAGTTTATGGCTTGTTCCTAGTTAAACAGTGGGTTGGATTGGTTCATTGGCAAGTGGTTGTGGTCCTATAATGCTAATATTTTACCACCGAGTTGTGATTGCACAATCAGGATTAGATGCAAGATTATTCTTGATATAAAATGATGATGGAGAGGGGTGAGATAAGATAAGCCTCAATTGTCGGTGCACTTGATTGTGGTCATAAGTTAATGATGAGTTATTGGTATAAGGTCTAAAAATAGTAATCCTTAGTTATTACTACTCTTATTTGTTGTCTCAGGTTAAGGAAGGATTACTAACATAGATGGATTGATTAAAATTAGTTAGCAACGGTCCTGTTCTATTAGTACTTGGTCTAGGATTGATGGTGATGGTGGAAACATGACCTCCCACAATATGACCTACAACCTTGGTGTAGTCATGTGTAACTACATGGTAAGTTTATTGGGTATTAGAATCATTTTGGCCTTGGTTCCTCCAACTAGGTTGATGTTGTTGTTGGTTGATATTGTTATTGTTGTCGAAGCTGTTGATATTATTGTTGTTGTTGCCTATTATTTTGACCTTTGTTGTTGTTGTTGATTATTATTGTTATGTTGTAGAAAAGGGGAGATGTAAATGCTATATTATCCAATATAATCTCCCCATTTTTTAACATATTTTCAATGAGGTGTTTGATTTGCACACAATGGCATAGATTATGCCCATGAACTCGATGGTATTCATAGAACTCATTCTCTCTATACTAGTCCGGATATGGGATACCCTTAGGATAGTTCTTCATAGTTGGCCAAATAATCATGTTAGTGATAACTAACTTGTGAAACACTACTTCAATATGTTCTCCAAGGTCACTGAAGACTCAACGAGTAAGAACATTTCTCCTTGGAGGAGGGGTTTGCAAAGGTAGTGGTTGTTGCATTTATTGTGTTGGTTTAGGTTTTTATAAAGGTTGCACTTTTTGAATGTGTTGTTGATGAGGAGTAAGTTTCATTTGTAGCATTGGTTGAGTAGACAGTGTTTGCACCATTTGAACATGATGCGTCTCAGTTATTCCATTTCCAACAACATTCTTACTGTAGTTGAATTGCTTAGATTTTTCATAGTTACTGTCCTAGGATGGTGCTGATGCTTGTGTTTGGACTTGATTTTCATTCTAATTTTGGCATATTCCTTGGTTTTATACTAATTTTTATTTGATGAGGTTAACTTGATAGTCCCTTTGCTAATAATGGCCTTTTTAATTAGCAAAAAATTGTCGATGATCTCTTTAAAATTATGTGCACATTGAAGCTCTAGATGACAGGATATCTCAATGTGAATTTTTTTGGTAAACATAACCAATTATTTATTTGGTAAGCTTTGGGTGAATCTATTAATGAGTGATCTCCATCTTTGTAGATAGTTTGTGAAGCTTTCACTAACTTTTTGCTTGGCTTGAGTCAAATCTAGCAGTGAAATCTTGTATTCAAGATTATAGGATAAATTTTGCACAAATTTGTCTAAGAGGTCATCAAAATCAAATATGGAATTATTTATAAATTTTAGGAACCACTCCAAATATTGTCTTTCTAAACTTTGGGAAAACAAGAGAAGGTAAATGTCGTTGTAAGCCACTAGCCGACAAGTAACAAAGAAATATGTCAAATGAGCCTTAGAGTCTCTTTTACCTTTGTATTTACTAAATTTTGATGGTTCGTACTCTAGAGGAAATGGTATCTATATATAATCCATGTTGAATGGGTATGAAAACATGTCATCTAACTTGAACTTCTTGGTTTATTTCCCTACTTGAATGGTGGCAATTGCATCCTTCATTTGTTGAAGTTCTTGTGCCATGAAACTGAATGAAACATTGGCTTGAGGTGGAGGTTGGGAGGTCAAAGGTGGATTACCTTGACCAAGGTATAATGGCATAATGGTTTGTTATAGGATGTTAGTCTGATGAGTGAATTGACTACGACTATGCATTCACGGATTAGGATGTGGTTGTTGAAATTAGACACATTATAATGTGATATTCTAGTTTAAATTTCATATATAGACTTGATTTTGAGGGAATTATAACTACAATAAAAGGATATGGATTGGGGTAAAGTATTATACCTACTGAGGTTGAGTAGGGACTTGTTTTCGACTAGTCAAACCTGACTGAATAAGGGGAACTTATTTTAGACCAAGACCCTATCGTTGGATCTATGGCACGTGCTGAATGAAATGTAATTATTGCCTAATTTATACTTGTTGGACAATAGTACCTCTTTACTACATGAACACCAGTTGTGAATTATATTCTTGTTGAATGTTTAACATTTGTCTTTGACCAATAGATAGACATTATTGATTAGACAACATTTACAATTGTAACAACTTATTGGTCTATGAATATTAAGGTATACTTGTCACTATCTGGTGAGGTGGAATATTTGTTACCCTTTATTGAGGTGGCATAATGTTCAGTCTCTATTGTGGTGGTACCTAGACGGTGCCTATTATTTTGGAATGTTAGTCATCACCTATTGAGGTGGAGTAACATTCATCACTTTTTGTTAAAGCAAGGCACTAGTCTACGCTTGATTACTTAATCCTTGTGATTGTGTGCTTGAAGAAGTAGTTGGTTGAGGATTAGAGGTAATTTTTTTTGGTTGGGATGTAGGAATTCCTACCCCGTAATATTGTGAACCACTTGTGGTGTTAACTAAAGGCACTTGTTGTTACAGACTATTTTTTGGTGCAGTTAAACTACTTTGGCTTGGATTGGAAGGCACTTGCATATTATTCACTAAGTTTGGTATATTATTTAGCTTATAATTCATAGTCACTTCTTCAATAGATGGGACATTGTACATGTCACTGACTAGAGTGATTTGTTCAAACGAGTCTATACCTAAATTAGCTTGACCTATCAACTTGATTAATACCCATGTTGAAGGAGCTAGCTCTATGTGTGGAGCATTTGACATGGCAATGGTATTAATATTGTGTGTTAGATTCAAATAGGTTTGATACACTTGTTTCATTTATATAAAGTGATCCTCCATGATGCCCTTTCCTATCACAAGCATATTGTGGGTTTGATATGACATTGCTACAAGCACTTAAGGATTGTTAGTAGAGGCATATTCATTGGTTTGGGTATAAGGTATGTTGAGAGGCATTATAACGAGACTAGGCAAATTTTCATGGGAGAAGTTTAATGGAAACTTGACCCCTACCTCTATAGCTCTAACTAAAACTTTAGCCTTGTTTTCAAGCAAGTGATGATCAAACAAATGAGGATCATATGTTCTTGTTAAACTTATTCTATAACCAATGGTATGCTATCAAGATACTGCACAATTTGCTCTTGGTCCTACTCTAAATAATGAGGTGTGTTGACCAAATAGTGGGCTAAGGGATCTTGACTTTGTACCCCAGATTGATCAGTGTAAGGGGGGTAAATATTTGTCTCATAAACAACATCGTCACCATAGGAGTATTGAACAAAGTCATCTCGTTCGACAATGTTATCATAACCTGGATTGTACATGGCTCCACTACGAGTGTAATGAGACATCCAAATCAATGATTAATGTTCCACAAATATTGGTCTAGAGTTCTATAAACTCAAAAAAATAAGGTTTGAAAGACAAATCGTCTGAACTTGGTTTAAAAAAATTGGAATTGTATCTCCAAAATGATTTGTGTGAAAACTTGGGTCAAAACAATCTAACATCAAATGTCTTACATAAATGGCCAAGGGGATGAATAAAAACCAAATGCCAAACTTAGGTAAAAAGTGTTTCAAACAAGTCTAATCTAGGTCTAAAGAAACAAAAGTTGCTAGGTATTTTGGAAACAAGGTACAAAAGCTAGGTTTAAAATAGGTATTTCTAGGTCTTTTGAGAACAAGGCACAAAATCTAGACTTTAAATAAAATGAGGTCTAAAAGAAAAGAGATTTAATCTAACAGATTCAAAACACTTTGACATAAACTAGGCATTCAGATTTTAAACACATATTTGATCATTTGGCAAAAGACATTGAATCTTTGGGAATATGGAAGATAGACCATTTACCCAAATTTAGGCACAAAAATAGTCTTTAAATCAAACAAGGAATTAGGCTATGTTACAAAACCCATAAGTGAAGGGTGAACACCTAAGCCAAAATTACACAAGGCATAGGCACAAACCAATCAACGTTTGAATCTAAACTTGTTAAGGCTAAATTTTAACTTGATTTAAAACTAGGTTCCTCAAATAGACAAGTAGCTAGACAAAAATGAATGACATGAAGGTACTAGACATAAATCCAAAAGGCACACATTGTTTCAAATTTTGGAAATTTTGGAAACAAGACAACAAGTCTTTGAAATAATTCAAGTAGCATAACGATGCTATCATACTCTAAATATATGATAAATGGTTTGTTTTAAGACTTTAAGGCACAAATATTTTGGAATGAATTGGGTAGCGTAACGATGCCCCTTTCAAGCAAGAGACACTGATAAATAAAAGTTGGATAAAATACTAAGGTAAATGTTTGGTGTCAAATAGACAACATAACACCTCTTCAAATAAAGGAATGATGTGAAAACAAGACTCATTTTAGACATGGTATGATAAACAAATAGTTTTTTACTCAAGACCATGTGAGTAAATGACAAAATGATAAAAACACCTAAGTGTAACATCCTAAATCATAAGATTGACAAGATTGCATCATAGAGTCAAATTATTTCTATATACTTTCTCTTGAGAAGATTTTAAATTGTTAATCCAAAAAGTAAAAGTGCATGAAAAGTAAGATTTATAAGCCCCCTCTTTTCTCAGGAGTTTATATGATGACATGGAACTTTGGGCTACTCACCTTGCATCAAAAGTATGTCTATGACAAATGGGTTTGTTTCAACTATCAAATTTCATTCATTTCTAAATGGTTTCATATGTGTTAAAAAACTATGGCACAATTACAACATTTGGATATGCATCAATTGATTTGTTGTGAAAAGGTCTTGTCCTTTTCAAAACTACTACATCCATCATTTGTTCATTATTGTGCGATGTCCAAGTTGCCCTTATGTTCTTAGGTTGAGTACCACTAATGGAGCTTGTTTTAACCACTCAAAACAAGCTTCCCAGTGGGTCACCCTCAATTTATATACCCCACCGTGGAGTGGGGTTGAAACGATACTAGGAGATAAATTTTTAGGTCAACACTTCCCTAAATAACTCATGAGGAGATGATGAACTCCCATTCGCAAGCTAAAATGCATGAAAATAAGGAAGGTGGAAGGACTTTAAGGTCATTTTGGGGTCACCAAAATCATATAGATTTTGAGAAGGGCCTTAGTGATTTTCCTTTTGATCTTTTGGAACAAAGCGACAAATGCAAAGAATAAACATTTTTGATCACCCAAGTTCCCTAAAAGAGACGAGGGGAGAGCATGAACATGACATTCGTTTTGCTAAATAAACACTTCATAAAACAACATAAAAATGAAAACTCTTATGAGTATGTAACTAAAGTGAGAGCTTAGTTTTATAGCACCAAAATGAAATATGTTATGAAGTTTGAGCCCCTTGGCATTGTGTTGAAAACTTTAAACAAAACAAAAAACAACTCAAGAAAAAATATTTTAAAACACCAATTTAAAATGTGATTTTTGCAACTTAGAGTGTTTGAAAGTGTTTTCTATTGGCCTTTGAGTCCTGCAAAAGATGTTAGGGGGTCCTTATGATTAGGAGTAAAACATGAGTAAGCAAATGAATTTTCAATTCTAGCTCTTGGGTTTTTAAAATTTTATACAGAGTGCAAAATCGTAGAAACACAAAGCAATACTGTGACTATTTCTGTAAAACTATAACTATTAAGATAATATCAAAACTTCCCTACAAAATAGAGTTAATGTAAAATTGCTACTATTATGACAATATCACTCAAATAAAGACAAAATCACTACTATATTGGTAATAACACAACTCTACCCTATGATATAAAATAGTTATCAAGAAAACTA
The DNA here is from genome assembly GCA_037957365.1 of Torreya grandis. Lineage (NCBI taxonomy): Eukaryota > Viridiplantae > Streptophyta > Pinopsida > Cupressales > Taxaceae > Torreya > Torreya grandis. The sequence goes on from JARHVA010002587.1 coordinate 217,938, forward strand.
TCATGGTTAGGCAATACCGTAAAAGTTATGGCAATATCACTTGTAAAGTCATGATATTGTCAATATCATGGAAGTTAAAGCGATATCATGAATGTAAAGTTGCAAAATTGTATTATCATGATTTCCCTTAAAAACACAAATAGTCAGTAAAATCATGGTAGTTAAGCACAATATCATGATAGTTAATGTAATACCACATAAATTATGATAAAACTACAAATATAAAAGTAACAATATTGTGCAATATCGTGATTTGAAAGAACAAGAATGCAACTATATAAAGAAACTTTGTGATTTCTAGAAAAACGTCCTTGAACCTTCAATTTTGACTTTTCTTGATCAACAAGTTTGGATTTTGACATGTAAATTGTTATAACTATGTCCTAAAATGTATTGGAAAGAACTTTGTGGGGTGTAGGTCCTATTGGACGTGTCATCATGTAAACAAGGAATCCATAGAGGGGAGGTTAGTCTTGTGTTAGTCCAATAAAATAAGTCAAAATAACACACTAAAATCCTAACACCTTTATCCTAAACACTAGGGAGAGCATAATTAACAAACATGCAAATGAAAGAACAACTAGAACACAAAAGAAATCACTCTTTTACCTTCTTTGGAGCTCTAAATGGCTTGTTGAAGTGGTTTGCTCGGTTTGTGCATAAAAAAATATTCAACAATGGAGTTTTTTTGGCTTAACCTTTCCTTGGCACCGTGGCTTAGTTGCTTGGTTTATGAATTTGTAATGGTAACACTACTTGCATGAATCTTATGGAGTAAATCCTGCATAATAACTCTACACTGTCAATGCTTAAAAATTAATTGGTAAGGCCTTGTATTTGTAACCTCAAAAGTTAAATCTCATCCAAGGTGAGTTAAGGTTGAGTTTAAACATGGAATGAGTTCAAACTAACCCTAGGTGAACTGAGGCTAATTCTAATTGAGTTAAAAGTAGTCATGTAATTATGATTTTCAATTACTATGCATGACTCTCAAATTAGATATTTTGATATATTTTGGAAGAGCTTGACAACTCATAAAGGCAATGATGAAAAGGCTTGATATTTTAAATTTTAAAATTTTTAGTTTTACATATTCATTAATTACAAATGGATATTTCAACTAAGAATTTAATCTTGTTTAATTAGATATTTTATTTTGATTAATATTTTTTATCTTTTAATAATTGATTAAGTGCCCTGCTTAATGGGTCCATAGGCCAAACTGCCAATTTTTAGGTCACAAGGTGATTGGGGGTGAATTTATGAGAGGTTATTGTTGCTTATGGGCTAGTATCTCAAATAGAGATGTCTCAACACTATTTTTAGCATTGATGAATGGTGCACAACTAAAATTGAGATATTTAGTGATTTCTAGGCTTAATTTGTAATGTTTGGTAGAAATTAGTCTGAACCCTAGTCGGAAGCCAGTTGTGCTAGAATTGGGTGTCTACATACCTAAATAAAAATTTAAATCTATTTATTTGAGACTTTGAAAGAATAAAAGAGGAGGGATTTCCTTTAGGGATCTAAGTGAAAGAGCAAGGAAGGAGGAGGTTGAAGAAATAGGAGTTCGATGGGAGAAATGGAAGAGAAGATTTTCATTTGGAGAGTTGAGAAGGAGAGGAGGAGATTTATATTTTTGCTTGAGAATGTTATGTTGAAAGAGTAAAGAAGGAGATAGAGAAGGAGATAAGTAAAGGAGAAAGCATGGAGTAGGATGTCCTTTGGTCTGAAGGAAGGAGACATAGTCTTTGATAAGAATTAAAGCTCTTTCCAGGATAGTCAATTTCTATCACTCTCTTTATAATTGAATGTTATGTAGATCTGTACTAATTTTCTATCAATTACAAGTGTAAAATATGTGTTCTTTCTTTAATTTTTAGATTTAAAGTAATGTTACCTTACATTGCATCCTTGTTTGGTGTGGTTTGTTTGTCTGAATGGAGGATGATACGGGTGTTCTCCTTCATCTTTACCTTTTTCCTCTTCTACATTCCAGACCATAGTTATGGATTGTGTGTTGGAAATAGACTATCACCAACAATCTAATTTTGGCATAGTTGTAGGATTATGATGCTTGGTAGGTGGGATAGTATAACATTAATCTTCAATTTTTGTCTTACATGTAGATCATTGCACTTAGGGATTAATTGGGCACTACAATATCTAGATTTGTTTCAAATAAAAAAAATAGAGGTATATCTATGAATAAAATTTATCCTTTCCTATAGCTTTTGCTACAACTTGCAGTCAGTTCTAGAATGGGACGTTTCAGTTTGGTTTAGATGGCTACATTGTAGATCGGAGACATGGGAATGGGTTGGTGAATAGGATAACAAAGAGTGTGATGACAATAATAACAATAATATTTTAGAATTTGAAATCCATTGGGAAGAAAAACATTGTGATAGAACATAGCTGAAAATTAATTACGATGGTCCTTTTTTGTTGCATTTTATTGCACTTTTTGGTTGGGAATGGAGGGAAATTTGTTAATACTCACTCTTTGAATTCCAACAATGAGGTAATATTTTTTTCATTCCAAAGATGAGATACTAGAGTCTTTGCATTTAGAGATACCACACGGTTTGTATAACTAGTTTGATTATTGCTTCCTACTTAATCTCTATGCACAACTCAAAAATGATAACTCTATCCTAGACAATAAACAATTTCTAATTGAAATTCATGAGTAAAACATCTATGGTTTTGTTAGCATCATGGGTGTATGTAGGATATAATCAACAACACCAAGGAATTCCAGATGTAGTGCCCTCCTTCTCTACCTTAAATAATAATAAAATCAAAATTTTAATTCATTAAACCTACTATTGTTTAATAACATCATATTCATATTTTGCATAGGTGGCTCTTTAATTTCAAATGTTTTTTTTGTCTGTGGCATGGAGCCTTTGGTTTGTTACCATTTTGTATTTCAAACCATCTCATTTAGCTACCTCAGTTTTAAATGAGTAGCTAGCATCTATATCTGTATTAAGTTAAAATCATAATGGATTTAAGATCCTTTTACTAGGCATAACTCCTGTATTTTTGCTTTATCATAGCACTAATATGGAATAGTGTAGGCCCTTTCAACTTTTAATATTATTTATTATTTTATTTTATTAAATAGCTGTAGTGTAAAGCTTAGTCTATCATTGTATAATGGTGCGATACTAAACCTTGCACTTTACTTTCCTTTGGATAGTGTATGGTGTGGCACCATGTTATGTAATTATATTATGGTGGTATAATTTTTAGCATAATATGAAATTTTTAGTTGAATATCCTCATTGATGGTACAACTCAAATGTCATAAGCTATATATTAAATAGTTTACTTACAATTTTGAAGATGACTCAGCTAAGAAAGATTATATTTTAGCTAGTCATAATGAGTTGGAGTATTATCTCAAGAGATTGGCCATGCGAGATAAAGTAGAAACTAAGAATTTAGTTTTCCCATCAAATTATCAAGCTAATAAAAAACCATGTTAATTAGTGGAATCATAGCAAGCTTGAATGAATAAAGGATTTTAATAAATGTACTTGAAACTAAGTAAACTATGTTGTTAATTGTTATATCAAATATGCTTTGTGTGAAGATATATATAATACATCCACATGTGAGTTTTAGTTAGTCCCACCTCGTTTGAATATAATTTTAGAATTATAATCATCCTGAGAATAATGTAAACAAGGTATTTAGAAGAGAATATGAAGTATTGAAAGATTTATAACTAGTTTAAAATTTTAATGGAAAAATCCTATTGAAATGAATAACAAAGGATGTCAGGTGATTATCAAACCATAAGATGTTATTGGAAAAAATTTATAATGTTGGGAGATTTTAAAAAAGGTGTTAAATAACACAGGAGCAATTTTTACAATGAACCCTCATCTTATATTTTAAAAATAAAATCATGGAGATATATTTGAATATTCTCAATAGTTTATCACCATTTCAGAATAGGTACTCTTGATATAAGAATAGGACTCTATGAAATATTTTTTATCGTAAACCAAACCATTAAAGAGATATATCTTTTCTAGATTTGAACAAGAAATCCTAGGTATAGGTTTGGCATATTGATCAGACTGATTGACCGGTAGTGAGGTATCTCATTAGAAGGATATTGTAGAATGACAAGAAGTTTGAACTTGAGTCAAAGATACATGTTAGCAAATAGGAATATTGGAATCACATCCTAATTTTTTAAGCGATTATTCGACATTGTGTAGATAAGATGATGAGTTATGTGGGTGGTATGGGACACCCAAGAAACATGTAACCTCATAATCACGCAATGATGATCATAAGTAGCTGGTAAGAGGAGAACACCTAAACCTAGCAACTATGAGATGTTTAGGTTGTGGAGACCTTGGGGTGAGATCAGTGGATGCGAGACGTGGGGTCTAAGTGTTGGGAGTGGATCCCAGTTATAACCACATAATACTCAATTATCTAATGAGTTAAGACTTAGCAAGGTGGATTTGATGAATCTGAAACTTATGGCTATAATTAGTGTATATAGGTAGTGGACATTATGAATGTTTCTATTCCTATTTTGGTTCATAGTAACACATGCATGAAGTTGCATGGAGTAGTTACAGTGTTGGCAGGTTACATAGTGATTTTTTTCTTTGTTTTAGACCCATATATATCCTATTTGTGAAGGGTAGGGACACTCTTAGTGGATGAGAGGTGTGTAGGGGATCTAAAAGGCTTTATGGTTGGAGGAATAACCCTCTATAATACTCTCCCTCTCTACATTGACATGATCTTCTACTGGTCTATGATGGTCTTCTACTTACCTGGTTGGCAAAAGAAACATATGTTGAATAAATTGGTTATTGTATTTATGGATGTAAACTATTGATGTGTGTCTATCATAAAATTTAATTTATTTTTACTCTAAAGTTAGAATTAGTTTGTTGCATAGTAGTTGCAAAAAAATCAAATTCTCTATATATTATTCATACCTTTGTAAATTTGGAATGGTATTTGAAATGTTAAGGTTAAGAAAAAAGATAGAATTAAATTGTGATATGGTATTATAATATATATTTAGATGTCGTAGTCATTATGACAATAATGATTGTAAATCAAGAGAGAAATTGTTGATTAAGACTTTATCTTAATTATTTATGTTTGAGGTGTCAACTTTTTTAAGTGCAACACTCTAAGTTTTCTACTATATATATGGCATGTGGGAAAATATGTCCCTATGATGATACATGTAAAACAAAGTGTATTACACCTTTGAATAATGCATGTTGTTTGTCTTTGGCTACCAGTGCATGCAATTAATTATAGATATTGTTTATGAAGTAAATATATATGCTAAATCAATATTGGAGTTGTTATTTCATTTCTTAGGATAATTTATATTATGTGAATGGATTAGGTAACATGAATCACCCTTTGATTAGGAAGTTAATAAATAATAATAATAATAATAATAATAATAATAATAATAATAATAATAATAATAATAATAATAATAATAATAATAATAATAATAATAATAATAATAATAATAATAAAATAAAAATAAAATAAAATGATTACTAATTTATTTCACCTTGAAGGGATGTCACATTGTGGTATCAGAGCCCTAAGTTCAGCTCTCGGCCTAATGTGCTCACTCATGAGTCCATGATGTAAATTATTGAGAAACCAACTAATAATATTGGTAATCCATGAAATGGAGGGACTATCTATTCAAGTGGTACATCAATGAAGGTTAGCGAGGAACACGTTGACCTTACTTCTTAGGTAGTCATACCTAATTGAAAGAGTTGCCTATGAATATCGATAACATGAGTGGAAGATAAGATTATTGAGATTTTGAGGAAGTATTAGCTTTGAATGAGTGTACCTCCACATTGGTAAACACATCCATGACATAAATATAATTATTTGTTTTGTATAACTTGCATATTATGTTTCATAAAGCATATAGTTTATCCTGGATTGGTATATTTAAACCTTTATGGGTGTCAACCTTTGGAATGAAATTTATCCTTTCATGTTGATTAGTACATCATTGGATAGGACATGTTTTACCCATTTATGGATAACCTAGTGACTTGTCATATTGTACTGGTTAAGTGAAGTGCACTTTGGACTTGTAGTGCCTCTATGCATAATCATGCTACACCATAATTGGAGTTATGAGATTTAATAAATCCTCATGTATGGATTGATGACTATTATAGGTAATAGACATCCATGATTCTTGGAATTATGTTTACCTATGTGGATGAATTATACATTTGAATAAATAACTTAATATCTTAGGAGCGTATTTTGTATTTTGAATCCTTGAGCAAGGTCTTTTATCCTTCTTTGCTAGGTAGGCATTGATTTTTATACAAGTTGCATTGAAAATCAACTAGCCTCTATTAATGATCTTAGGTCTACTTTGCCTCAAAAACTATTTAATTGAATCATCTGATGTGTGGAACATCATGATAAGAGAAGGGAATTATATAAAGGATAAGGCATAATCATATTTGAATTGTTACATGAAGTGATGAGGAGTGATAATTGATTCCAATAAATTTTTCTTTAAACATGAACTAATAAATAATTCAAAGAATTACAACATGTTATTATTAGTACAAGTAAATTTTTACCTCATGTAGGTAACATGAAATGTGATGTGGTACATTCAGTGTGTACCCTTAGGAACACTTGTATCTTCTTAGAGTTGTTAAAGGGTTGGTTTACCTAGTGTCTCAATAGTGATGGTTTTAAATTTTTTTGAGTTGGTGAGTACATAGCATAATTCATGGCTCATGAACAAGAGATTCGTATAATATTATTGATCACTTAGATTGAACACCTTGAGAATGATTATGACTTTTACTTGGTAATCAAGTCACCACCACCACTTGTGTTTAGTATTTTGAGTGTTCAAAAAGCATGGAATAATTTTAACTTACGAAAATGTGCATTTTAGATAGAGTTTTGTGTCTTTTGGACATCAATCCTAGGGGATGGAATCATAAAAGATCCCTTGGGCATTGGCACCACCTAGTGCGGTGGAAATTATCTTTGTAGTGGAGTGTAGTTATCTTTGTTGAGGATTCCTATGTGTCAAGAGTTTTAATCATGGATTGGAACCCCATACATTTATATGGATTGGGAAGAGGTGTTGTTTCATCACATAACTAGCATAAAGGTGAGTCTTTACTCTCTCACCCTCCAGTGACATAATTATAAGTCTACTGAGTGGATTCATATCTTTCATGGTGTTGATTAAATGTTCCTTAATTGGAGAATTATTTTTGAAATATTGTTTTGAAAATATTCATTGAATTTCATAGGATGGTATCTTCTACTTACTGATTGAGAAGCTATATGAATGGAATTGTAATGTCCCCTTTTGAGTGAGCATCAAAATTTTGGTGGTTTAGCCTATCATCAGGTTTTTGTAGGCTAATCAGGGTGATTAGAGGGCCTACTGTTGGAGTTAGCTGGTTCTCTAGTGGGTAGTTGGAAGTGTTTTCATCTCCAAATCCTTAGCTTATTCAGAGATGATATTATTCAAGGGTTTTAGCTTCATTTGTGTATACTTACTATTTATAATAAGTCAATTGGATGATAGAGGCCAACCTTAATATTTATAGTAAGGCACCCTAGTTAGCAGTGAATGTAGTGGGCTACCTCCTGGTGAAATTAGAATTGATTTACGATGATTAATGATGGAGTTATAATATTATAATTATTATAAAAGTTACCCTTTAATAATAATTAATTATTAAGTGCATATCACTAATGAATTAATTGAACTTTATTTAAAAGGGGGATTTAAATGATTTTAAAAGTATACTTTATAATAAGTGTTAAAGTGTTATTTTAAAGGGGAGATATAAGTGAATAATAAAGTATACTTTATAATTTAAAGTTGTGCACCAAAAAGGAGGGAAAAGTAAATGAAATTAAAATTAAATTAAATGAGATGAAGTCAAATGCAAATTGAATATTATAGAAGGGAATTTAAAGCTCATTTTCATTTATTCATGGTTGAAGAAGAAGAATTTGGCTAAGGGATTTTCTAGAGATTGTCTGAAAATATTAAGCTTTTTGAGCATGTAGCTCCTTAGGAAGAACAATTTACAGACAATTCCATTGCAGGGATTGTGCTTGTGATTCATCAAATTTAGGAAGATTTCTTTATTCAGGGTTTCAAAGGATTTATCAGAATATTGTGCTCATCATTGCCAGGCAAGGGTTTGATGATATAATTACTACTGTGTAGAGACCAAATTTGAGGAGAAATGATTTGATTCCAGTTTATGCAAGGGTTGAGTTTGAAGACAATGCTTTACTTCTATCTTCCTTTGATATTAGTATCTGGACCATACTAATTTATCATTTGAATTTTATTCATTAGCAGTTGAAATGAATAATAGAGGTGATTCATTTTAATATCAACAATCTATACTAGGGTTTGAGTTACTATTCACAATAAACCATGGGGCTTTGGCAAGGAGTTCTAGAGCATTACAAGGGGTGAAGCTTCCCATATTTCCATCACCATAAATACTAAAACATATTTATCTGAGTGTTGGGCATGATTTCATGCTTTTACAAGGGAGTTGCAATCATTGTGGAGGGCGTATATGTTGGTCTAGACATGATTTATCAGTTCTAAGATAACTGTGCATGTATTTCCAACTTCTATATATTGTTTTGTCTTCATACATCAACCTGAATTTCATCAAAAACCATAGTAGTTGCTCAAAAATCATATCTAGGTCTGAAATTAGTTGTTTCTCTCTCTATTTTACTATTGCTAATCTTATAAGGTTAATTTAGAACCTTATATAGTTGTTCAGACTGTGACTCAAAATAATGATGTAATAACTATAAACTAAGGATCTAAAAATGTTGTTATAATGAAATTTGAATGTTGTTAATGCTCATAACATTCTCTGTATACACTTCCTATCATTGTAATCCATTTTTGAGTGCAATGTTTAAGTCTGTTCATTAACTACTACTCAAACTGAGTATGTATCAATTTGTGATGTATGTCTAAGTCATCATAATTTATATTATACCCTAATGTTAAAGGGAAAAGTGGAAGAGAAAAATAATAGATCCTTGTGTTTCTTTAATTTGATCACTATTGTATTATATGCCCTGCTATGATATGTGTTTGACAAAATGTTCTATCGATCAAACTAAAATTAATTGAGAAAAATTAGAATAGAGATTGTTCCATTTAGGGTAGGACAATGCATTGGTATCAGAGCAATTTCCTACAATCTTGTTGGTTGAATTATAAATATTCAGAGTATGATAATGGGTTACTACAGGCTTGAAAAACAAACCATGGAAGGTTATGAACAACTAGCCATTAAAATTAGGGATAGTTATGAATAGGAAGCTAACCAAATCTTTGAGGGTTATCATAATATGCCAGATGATTTTAAATCATTGTACTCTTTTAATAAATACCTAAATTTTTTTGTTACCATGAGTCATAAAAGGATTTGTTTGGTTAAGCACATTAGGAGGATGTTTAAGGAAAAAACTTTATTTAGAGGTGTAAAATTTAGATATGGGAAAGATGGTGCAATAGGAAACAAGATGAGTTTTTAGTATGATACTCCCCATAGTTTAGTGCCTAATGATGGGTACAATGTGAGAAGGTATGATAGAACCTCTAAATCAGATTACGATTATGGTTCTACATTTAAACTCAATGATCTATAGGAACTCCCATAATGAGCAAGAACCAAATGAGAAGACAAGATCTATGCTTCTCTTGCAAAGGTTTTCAGAAGCCTAACCACCAATGCATGGATAATGAGTTAAAGAATCTTGAGGAAGACCTCATTTTGACACAAGGATGCATTAAAGAAGAAGCCATGAAGTAAACATATTTGAAGATGCACATTTTGTGTGAAGATGTTGGGGCTCATGAATCACATCATCTAGAAGACAAAGGGGATTCCATAAGGAGGTCATAAAGGTTAAGAAGATTTATACACATATAGATATAAATTGCAATCATGGGACAATAATTATGACACTTGATACACTTAATTTTCCTTTGAAGACACCTCTTGAACCAACACTGGGCAATGGACAGTTAGCAAAGGATGAAGTTTTGGTTGAGTTCCATGAGGACACTATAGATAAGTATGATGTAGCTTCTGATTTTCTATTTTATGACAATAGTCATAATGTTGATGCTACTGATGAGATAACAACCTTTCCATGTGAGGATGATGGATGTGTGGAGTTCCCTAACGTTGAGACTCAAGATTTGGGTATTAAAAATGAATTATGTGATGCAGATTCAAGCCATAACAAGTCTCATTTTTCAAATCAGACATTAAAAGATGTGAATAAATCAAAAAATTTACTTATTGGTGATGGGTCCCAAGATAGCTCTTTGGATGAACATGCATCTACTTTAGAGGAAGAAGTGTGCAATGATTATGTCAAATCACCAACTTCCATTATGTCATTGGAGCCATCTCATGAGGTACATAACAATAGTACCTTTGTTGAGGAAGTGTGCAAAGCTGATGGCACATGTGATGATGCTTATCAAATAGTGAGTGATGATGATTCAACCTCTTACCATATTGTAAATTACAAATCAGAGAATTTGTGTGGAGACATTTTATCACAAGGGTCTCATCATTTGGCAGGGTAATTAAATTTGAACAAAGGCATGATTGTTTCAACCTTAAAACACTTTGATATTGTTCAGCAGTTGATGGCACACTGTTGTTGGACTCTAGGTATATATGAGCACCTTGATAGTGGACTTTCCCTTGTAGAGTTTTAGGCACTTAGAGATGTAGTCAAGGTAATGAAGAGTAATTACCTACAACTATTATCAGATAGAGGTCATCTTCTCATGATTGATGGTATCTATTTTGATGTTGTAAAGGGAAAGGAAGAGGAGGTTGATGAGATCACATATGATCTTGAGGTCACCATAGACTCTTTGAAGAGTACTCAAACAACCCTTTAAGAGTCAAAGTTATAGATAAATGATCTTACCATGGAGTTGATCTTAGTGCAGCCTTCATCACCAAAAAATATAGTTCCAATCTATGATAGTTACTGGTGATGAGCATAAACCCATAGGTAGTGGTAAGGAGCACATTGAGCATGTGGCTACATCCATTTCAATTATAGGTGCAAGTGACATAGATGGGATGACTACTTTGGATGAGTTTAGCAGAGAACCATATGTTGCATCAGGGGTCTCTAAAGATAGTCCCATTTCAGTTGATATAGAGCATATTATTGATAACTCTTGTGGTGAAGTAGTGGATTCTTAAGAGAGTTATGTGACAGATCGCTACATTGTTCCATTTTCTTCACAAGAGGTATACAGGGTGTCATCTAGTTAGGAGATTGGTTCTCATGTTTATTTATTTCCCTCTTTTGGAAGCAAATCAAAGATTACATCTCATGTAGCTGATTTTGATCAACATCTTATTGAGCCATAGAGATGGAGAGATCCGCTGAAGGTTACATGAGAGAAGGTTGATTCAACCTTATCTCATTTTGATTACACTCATAAGTATGTTGAGTACCTATTTGGATAACATAGCTTGAGGAGAGACGTTATGGGGTCTAGACTGGTACTCACATTTTTTATTTATAGTTCATTATGAGTGATTTAAAGGAGATAAAACTAAAATATCTTTAATTGTTTCATGATAGAGAGTATGTTATTGGGTACGCAGAGAGGGTTGGTAAAGCATCTACCCAATCAACCATTCAAGATTAGAGATGTGATCCATCTTCTGATTTGAGTGATGAGGAGTGTGTTCCTCATGACTATGATAGTCAACCATTGACACAAGTAGTGCTTTTTATCTTGACTGTATAGTGAGGAGTGTTCATCACTTCTTCTTTAGTCCACACATTGATGACTTGATGACACGTAGGTATGGATTGGCTTGAGATTTATACCCTCCATTATGGGATGAAGAGTTGTCATCTTTAGAAGATGGAACTAAAGATTAAAGGTGTCTAACTCAGTTATATTTAGAGGATTAATTATAGGGTCAGAGATCAAATTACCATCATGTTGGTGTGTACCTGATAGAGTTTGCCACTTCTTTGTCTCAGATATTTCCATTGGATACATGGTTACAAGGAGATGGTGGTGTTTATAAGCATGGTGGCTTGTTTAGCCCTTATAATGATAATGGAGGAGAGTTTTATCATTCCCTCAATTTGGGAGGAGTAGTTACATATCTTCCATCAACTATGAGGGATAGTCAGAACATCCATAGGAGATTTGTAGAAGATGAAAGGGGATGATGTCGTGCAGACATGTCTAGATATTATTACCTCCTCTTGATTGATGGATGTGCTTTTTGATTGTATTAGAATCTAAGTGGTGACAGGGTTGACACTATGGTTCAGATGGGTCCCATTGGGTTGCTTCACCACTCTCAGCATGGTGAAGTTGATATTAGATTAGTGTAGTGGAAATCAGAGGATGTTATGCATGGTAAACTTCCATTCTGAGTTTGGGATCCAAGGATATATTATTGGGCCCTCTATATTTTTATATGGGATCCTTTTTGTGCATTAGGATTCCAGTCAGGGTTTGCTGATGAGTTTTATAGCATGTACATTATGTGGTATGCATATAGTTTCACCTTTGGTTCACATGTACATGAACTAATTTTGATGCATAAATCTTTTGTGGATGATTTGGATAGTTGGTATGATGTTTATCCTTACATAGTTGTGCTTTTATTGGTACTACTAGAGTTATCTAAAGATATGTGGGCCATTCTATAGTTCTTCCCTTGGGCTTCTATTGGAGTGGTGTTTTCATTTCAGTTGTGATTGGTTAAAGACAAGAAATTTTAGGGAGGGCAAACTGTAATGTCCCCTTTTGAGCGAGCATCATAATTTTGGTGGTTTAGCCTATCATCAGGTCCTCATAGGCTAATCAAGGTGATTAGAGGGCCCAATGTTAGAGTTAGCTAGTTCTCCAATGGGTAGTTGGCAGTGTTTTCATCTCTAAATCCTTAACTTGTTTAGCGGTGATGTTATTCAGGGGTTTTTGGCTTCATTTATGTATCCTTACTATTTATAGTAAGTTAATTGGATGATATAAGCCAACCTTAATATTTATACTAAGGCACCCTAGTTAGTAGTGAATGCAGTGGGATACCTCCTGGTGAAGTCAGAATTGATTTACGATGATTAATGATGGAGTTATAATATTATAATTATTATTAAAGTTACACTTTAATAATGAGTAATTATTAAGTGCATATCATTAATGAATTAAGTGTACTTTATTTAAAAGGGGATTTAAATGATTTTAAAAGTAAACTTTATAATAAGTGTTAAAGTGTTATTTTAAAGGGGAGATATAAGTGAATAATAAAGTATACTTTATATTTTAAAGTTGTGCACCAAAAAGGAGGGAAAAGTAAATGAAATTAAAAGTAAATTAAATGAGATGAAGTCAAATGTAAATTGAATATTATAAAAGGGAATTTAAAGATAATTTGCATTCATTCATGGTTAAAAAAAAATAATTGGCTAAGGGCTTTGTTGAAGACTAGAGAGTCTAAAAATCTCAAGCTTTTTGAGGACATAGCCCCTCAGGAAGAACAAGTTGCAAACAATTCTATTGCAGGGATTGTGCTTGTGCTTCATTGAATTCAGGAAGATTTCTTTATTTAGAGTTTGAAGGATTTATTTAAATATTGTGCACATATTTTCATCATTTCCAGGAAAGGGTTTGATGATATAATTATTGTTGTGTAGAGACCAAATTTGAGGAGAAATGATTTGATTCTAGTTTATGCAAGGGTTGAGTTTGAAGACAATGTAATAATTTTGTCTTCTTTTGATATTAGTAGCTAGACCATACTATTTCATCATTTGGAGTTTATTCATTGACAACTAAAATGAATAATAGAAGTGATTTATTCTAGTATCAACAATCTATACTAGGGTTTGAGTTACTATTCATAGTGAACTGTGGGGCTTTGGCAAGGAGTTTTGGAGCATTACAAGGGGTGAAGTTGCACATATTTCCATTGCCATAAATATTTCAACATCTTTATGTGAGTGTTGGGCATTTTTAGAGGTGATGAGAATGATTTCATGCTTTTACAAGGGAGTTGTAGTCATTGTAGAGGGTGTATATGCTGGCCTGGACATGATTTACCAGTTTTGGGCTGATTGTGCATGTATTTCCAGCTTCTATCTATTGTTTTGTCTTCATACACCAGCTTGAATTTCATAAACAACCATAAAAGTTGCTCAAAAATCATATCCAGGTCGGAAAGTAGTTGTTTCTCTCTCTATTTTGCTATTGCTAATCTTATATGGTGAATTTAGAACTTTATATAATTGTTGTTTAGACTGTGACTCAGAATAGTGATGTAATACCTAAAAATTGAGGACCTAAAATTATTGTTATAATGAAATTTGAAGGTTTTTAATGCTCATAACATTATTTGTATACACTTCCTATCATTGTAATCCATTTCTGAGTACAATGTTTAAGTTTGTTCATTAACTACTGCTCAAACTGAGTATGTATGAATTCGTGATGTATGTCTAATTCACCATAATTTATATTAGACCTTAATGCTAAAGGGAAATGTGGAAGAGCATAATAATAGACCCTAGTGTTTCTTTAATTTGATCAGTATTACATTAAATGCCCTACTATGATATGTGTTTGACAAAATGTTCTATCGGTGAAACTAAAATTAATTGAGCAAAATTGGAATAGAGATTGTCCCATTTAAGGTGGGACAATGTAGTGGTATTAGTGGTTTCCTGCCATTTTGTTAGTTGAATTATAAATATTCAGAGTATGATAATGGGTTACTATAGGCTTGAAGAACAAACCAAGGAAAGTTATGAAGAACTACCCATTAAAATCAAAGATAGTTATGAATAGGAAGCCAACCAACTCTTTGAGGGTTACCAGAACATGATAGATGATTTTAAATCATAGTAATCTTTTAATAAATACCTAAACTTTATTTTTATTATGATTCCTAAAAGGAATTCTTTGGTTAAGCAAATTAGGAGGAGTGTAAAATTTAGACATGGGAAAGATGTTGCAACATGCAACAAGATGAGTTTTTAGTATGATACTCCCCATAATTTAGTGCCTACTAATGGGTATAGTGTGAGCAGGTATGATGAAACCTCTAAATCAGATAATGATGATGGTTCTACATTTAAACTCAATGATCAGGTTACAAGAACTCTGATAATGAGCAAGAACCAAATGAGAAGAATGGGTATATGCTTCTCTTGCAAAGGTTTTCGGGAGCCTAACCACCAATGCACAGATAATGAGGTAAAGAAGCTTGAGGAAGACCTCATTTTGACATAAGGATGCATTGAAGAAGAAGCCATGAAGGAAATAGATTTGAAGATACACATTTTTTATGAAAATGTTGGGGCTCATGAATCACATCATCTAGAAGGACAAAGGGGATTTCATAAGAAGGTCATAAAGGTTAAGAAGACTTATACACATATAGATTTACATTGCAGCCACGGGATATAAATTATGACATATGATACATTTAATTTTCTTTTGAAGACACCTCTTGAACCAACAATGGGCAATGGATAGTTAGGAAAGGATGAAGTTTTGGTTGAGTTTCATAAGGATGCTGCAGATAAGTATGATGTAGCTTTTGATTTTCTATTTTATGACAATAGTCATAATGTTGAGACTACTCATGAGATAACAGCCTTTCCATGTGAGGATGATGGATGTGTGGAGTTATCTAATGTTGAAACTCAAGATTTGGGTGTTAAAATGAATTATGTGATGTAGATTCAAGCCATAACATGTATGATTTTGCAAATAAAACATTAGAATATGTGAACAAATTAGAAAATTTACTTGTTGGTGATGGGTCACAGGATAGCTCTTTGGATGAACATGCATCTACTTTAGAGGAAGAAGTTTGCAATGATTATGTCCAATCAGTAGCTTTTATTATGTCATTGGAGCCATCCCATGAGGTACATAACAATAGTACCTTTGTTGAGGAAGTGTGTAGAGCTAATGGCACACATGATGATGCTTATCAAACAATGAGTGATGATGATTCAATCTCTTACCATATTCCATATTACAAATCAAAAAAATTGTGTGGAGACATTTTGTCACAGGGGTCTCATCATTTGGTAGGGTAATTGAAGGTGAACAAAGGCATGATTTCTTCATCCTTAGAACACTTTGATGTTGTTCAATATTTGGTGGCACACTGTTGTTGGAATCTAGGTATATATGAGCACCTTGATAGTGGACTTTACCTTGCAGAGTTTCAGGAACTTAGAGATGTAGTTGGGGTAATAAAGAATATTTACCTACAACTATTATTAGATAGAGGTAATCTTCTCATGCTCGATGGTATCTATTTTGATGCTCTAAAGAGAAAGGAAGAGGGGGTTGATGAGATCAACTATGAGCTTGAGGTCAACACAGACTCTTTGAATAACACTCAAATAGCCCTTCAAGAGTTAAAGTTATAGATAGATGAGATTATCATGGAGTTGAGCTGAGCTTAGTCTTAATCACCAAGAGATATAATTCTAATATCTATGATAATTACTGGTGATGAGCATACACCCACGGGTAGTGGTAAGGAGCAAATTAAAGATGTGGCTACATCCATTTCAATTATAGGTGTAGGTGACATAGATGGGATGAGTACTTTAGATGAGTTTAGTAGAGAACCATATATTACATCAGGTGTCTCTAAGGATAATCCCATTTTAGGTGATGTAGAGCAAATTATTGATAGCTCTTGTGGTGAAGCAGTGGATTCTCAAGAGAGTTGTGTGATATATCACTATGTTGTTCCATATTCTTCACAAGAGGTATTCAAGGTATCATATAGTTGGGAGATTAGTTCTCATGTTAATTTATTTCCCTCTCCTAGAAGTAAATAAGAGATTACATCTCATGCAACTAATTTTTATCGACATCTTATTGAGCCACAAAGATGGAGAGATCAACTGAAGGTTACAGGAGAGAAGGTTGATTCAACCTTATCTTGTTTGGATTACAATCATACGTATGTTGAGTACCTTCTTTGGACAACATAGTTTGAGGAGAGATGGTATGGGGTCTTAGTTAGTACTCACATTAATGATTTTTGGTTCATTAGGAGTGCTTTGGAGGAGATAAAACTAGAATATCTCTAATTGTTTCATGATAGAGAGTTTGATATTGGGTATGCAAAGAGGGTTGGAAGAGCATCTAACCAATTAGCCATTTAGGATCAAAGACATGAGCCATCTTATGATTTGAGTGATGAGGAGTGTGTTCCTCATGAGTATGATAGTGAACCATTGACATAGGTAGGTGCTTTTTATTTTGACTATATAGTGAGGAGTGCTCATCACTTCTTATTTAGTCCACATATTGATGAATTGATGACATGTAGGTGTGGATTGGCTCAAGATTTATACCATCCATTATGGGATGAAGAGTTACCATCTTCAGAAGATGGAAATAGAGATTATAGGTATATAACTTAGTTATATTTAGAGGATTACTTTCAAGGTTAGAGATCAGATCACCATCATGCTGGTGTGTGCCTTACATAGTTTGCCACTTCTTTGTCTCAGATATTTCCATTGGATATATGGTTACAAGGAGATGGTGGTGTTCATAACCATGATGGATTGTTTAGCCCTTACAATAGTGATGGATGAGAGTTTTATTATTCCCTCAATTTGGGAGGAGTAGTTACATATCTTCTATCACCTATGAGGGATAGTCAACACATCCATAGGAGATTTTTAGAGGATGAAAGGGGATGTTATGGTGTAGACATGTCTGGATATTCTTACCTCCTCTTGAATCATGGGTGTGAGTTTTAATTGTATTAGGATTTAAGTGGTGATAAGATTGGCACTGTGGTTCATATGGGTCCCATCGGGTTGCTTCACCACTCTTGGCATTGTGAAGTTGATATTAGATTAGTGTAGTGGAATTCATAGGATCTTATACATGGCAGACTTCCATTTTGAGTTTGAGATCAAGGGATATATTATTCGGCCCTCTACAGTTTACTATGGGATCCTTATTCCTTAAGATTCTAGTTAGGGTTTGCTGATGAGTTTTATAGTGTGTACATTGTGTGGTATGCATATAGTTTCAACTTTGGTTCACATGTACATGAGCTTATTTTGATGCACAAATATTGTATGAATGAGTTGGATAGTTCATATGATGTTTATCCTTGCATAGTTGTGCTTTTATTGGTGCTACTAGAGTTATTTGGAGATATGTGGGTCATTCTACAATTCTTCCCTTGGGCTTCTATTGGAGTGGTGTTTTCATTTCAATTGTGATTGGTTGAGGACAAGAAATTTTAGAGAGGGTAGACTATAATGCCCCCTTATAAGTAAGCATCAGAAGTTTGGTGTATTATCCTATCATCGGGTTCTCATAGGCTAATCAAGGTGATTAGAGGGCCCAGTGTTGGAGTTAGCTGGTTCTCTAGTGGGCAGTTGGGAGTGTTATCATCTCCAAGTCCTTAGCTTGTTCAAAGGTGATGTTATTCAGGGGGTTTTGGCTTCATTTGTGTATACTTAATATTTATAGTAAGTCAATTATATGATAGAGGCCAATATTACTATTTATAGTAAGGCATCTTGGATAGCATTGAATGTAGTGGGATACCTCCTGGTGAAGTCAGAATTGTTTTACGATGATTAATGATGGAGTTATAATATTATAATTATTATTAAAGTTACACTTTAATAATAATAATTAATTATTAATTGCATATCATTAATGAATTGAGTGGACTTTATTTAAAAGGTGGATTTAAATGCTTTTGAAAGTATACTTTATAATAAGTGTTGAAGTGTTATCTTAAAGAGGAGATATAAGTGAAAAATAAAGTATACTTTATTTTTTAATGTTGTGCACCAAAAAGGAGGGAAAAGTAAATGAAATTAAAAGTAAATTAAATGAGATGAAGTCACATGCAAATTGAATATTATAAAAGGGCATTTAAAGCTCATTTTCATTCATTCATGGTTGAAGAAGAAGAATTTGGCTAAGGGCTTTGTTGAAGATTGGAGAGTCTGGAAATATCAAGCTTTATGAGGATATAGCCCCTGAAGAAGAAAAACTTGTAGACAATTCCATTGCAAGGATTATGCTTGTGCTTCATCAAATTCAGGGAGATTTCTTTATTCAAGGTTTTAAAGGATTTATCAGAATATTGTGCACATATTGTTCATCATTGCTAGGAAAGGGTTTCATGATTTAATTACTGCTGTGTAAAGACTAAATTTGAGGAGAAATGATTTGATTCTATTTTATGCAAGGGTTATATTTGAAGACAATGAAATACTTCTACCTTCTTTTGATAATATTATCTCAACCATACTACTTAATCATTTAGAGTTTATTCATTAGCAGTTGAAATGAATACTAGAGGCGAGCCATTTTAGTATCATCAATCTATATTAGGGTTTGAGTTACTATTCATAGTGAACCATGGGGCTTTGGTAAGGAGTTATGGAGCATTTACAAGGGGTGAATCTTCCCATATTTCCATCACCATAACTATTGCAATATCATTATCTGAGTACTGGGTATTTTTAGAGGTGTCAGGCATGATTTCATGCTTTTACAAGGGAGTTGTAGTCATTGTAGAGGGTGTATATGCTACTTTGGACATTATTTACTAGTTTTAGGCTGATTGTGCATGTATTTATAGCTTCTATATATTATTTTGTCTTCATACATCAGCCTAAATTTCATCAAAAACCATAACAGTTGCTCAAAAATCATATCCAAGTCTAAAAGTAGTTTCTCTCTTTATTTTGTTGTTGCTAATCTTATATGGTGAATTTAGAACCTTATATAGTTGTTGTTCAAACTGTGACTCAAAACAGTGATGTAATAACTACAAACTAAAGATCTAAAATTATTGTTATAATGAAATTTGAAGGTTGTTAATGCTCAAAACATTATTTTTATACACTTCCTATCATTGTAATCCATTTCTAAGTGCAATCTTTAAGTCTGTCCATTAACTACTACTCAAACTGAGTATGCATTTTTTTGTGATGTATGTCTAAGTCATCATAATTTATATTAGACCTTAATGCTAAAGGGAAAAGTGGAAGAGAAGAATAATAGACCCTTGTGTTACTTTAATTTGATTATTATTGTATTATATGCTTTGCTATGATATGTGTTTGACAAAATGTTCTATCGGTGAAACTGAAATTAATCGAGCAAAATTGGAATAGAGATTGTTCCATTTAGGGTGGGACAATGTAGGAATGGATTGATGCATCTACATAGTTAATATTTTTCCTTTCGATTGTGGAAATAGATTTTGATACTTACACTTACAAGTTTCATAAGTGTGTAGTGATTTTCACAACTTGGATTGTGGTGTTTTCTTCATACTACGTGAGGGTATTGAATAGTTTTTTTTCTAGTTGTTGAGATGTTAGTTCACTAATTTCCACTTGTGGATTTTTAGAGTCACACTTTTTAGTACTACTTTATTTAAACTTGTTAAATTTGACCACATGGAGTGAAAAAACTTGAATTTATTTTGGTTATGGATTAAGATTTATAAGTTGATTGTAATCATTATGTTATGATTTATCCTTGATTAGATTGGTATTATTCTCATCTTTATCAAAACATATTATTTTGATGATTCATTTGTGTACCTTTCACCTAGAGTGAGTATGGAATAAGATGTGTGGAACATCTTGTTAAGTCTAAGGGGTTGAGTGATCTGAGCAACAATTCAGTCGACAATTCAGGTGACGGGTCTACCCCAATTAATGATAGAATTTCTGGGAGCCATAACTTTTACACCGTAGCTTTAATTGACTCACTGTTTGAACCATTGGAAAGATAATAATAAGGAGAACATGGTGAGATGGCACTAAAAGCCCAATAGAAGTGCCCCAAATTTCAATTTTATTAGTGTAGTCTAAAAATAGTAAGTTTCTAAAAATAGTAATTCCTCAAATTCTATATTGTTGTAAATCATGGAAGTCAAACCAATTCATCTCCCTCGATATTGGTGACCTTCTAAATCCTCCCCCCATATTCAAAATATGTATAAATGAAGATGTAACCTGAAATAGAAATTAGACATCTCTTCTCAGAGATAAGTTTATGTTTGGGTCTGCAAATTTGATCAATAAAACACTCTTCTCAGAGATAACATTATTTGAATTTTCTTGTTCTTATTTCTTGAATTATCTTTCAACCAAAGCTTTTCAAGTTTTGGATCATTGAGATAAACTTATAACTTGTTGTGTAATTGGTTGAGCAAGTGAGGAGGCATTGTCTCGATTATTACTTTTATAAGGTTGTAAGGACGGTATGATTTTTAGACTTTGTTATGTTAATTTTAACATTATTCCTCCTAAATATGAATATAATAGAGATAGGTTAAATTGTGAAATTTGATAGTAGTTATGTTTGGCTAATGACAACTAAATGCAATTCTGGAATGTTTGTATGATTTTACTTGTGATCGATATTGGATACATCTTGAATTATTTTGCATATATCATTGTACTTTGTGATTTGTTAGTATAGATTTGTGATTCATTAAACTATTGGCCAATATACCAAGATGCACCTAGGTGGATCAAGTTAATAATGGATGAGCAAATGAACAGATGTCCCTGATGAAATGAGTGCACCAGAGAGATCTCATAGTTCTCATAAAACTTTTGAAACACTTTAAGATTGATTAAAGTGTATTTTCTCAAATTCTAAGGGACGGGTCTGTAGAGCAAAGAAAAAAGTTCTTGACCAGTTTTCATGGCAAAACCAAGTAGTTCAAGCATGATTTTAGAAGATCTATGGACTCCATCAGAAGATCTATGGACTCTATTTGAATAACTATAGACTCCATCAGTCGATTTTATTTACTTAAATTGCCTTATAAGTTAAAAAAAATGGAAAATCCAAAGTAGGCAAGTGTGAGAAAACCCAATGAAGCAAGAAGAAACATTGCCTTATAATTCTTTCAAGACTCTCAGGACTCTCCTTTTCTTCACCAAGTGATTTATTTTAGATTTTTTGTTTGGGATAAGGAAAGGAATTTCTTCAAAAAATTTGTCTAAAAGAAAAGTTTTGAAGGATAAGTGTTTGTTCAAAACATCAGGAATTGTTTCAAACATTTTATCTGAAACAATTTTCTAAAGGGTACTTTTCATTTTCCTTGAAAGAAATGGCACAGTTTCAATTTTTACAAAGGGTATGTTCCTTTCAGAAGGGTCCATTTTAAAAAAATATAAAGGGCACTTGTAAATTTCTGAAGGGCACCTAAATAATTTTGAAGGGTACTTGGAAGGAGTTCAAGGAGATATTGCCATGGATAAATTCTCTGAAGGAAAGTGCCCAAGTTCAAAAAAAAAAGGGACCTTTTCAATTTTTTTGAAGGGTATGCTCATTTCAAAAAGGTCTATTATCAAAAATCTGAAGGGTACTTTCCCTTAGAAAAAGTGCCCCAACTGAAAAGCTAAAGGATTTTTATTCAAGAAAGTGCCCAAGTTCAAAAGAGGCCTAAAGAAGATGTTCAAAAGCAAAGAACCCGAAGGAGTTAAACCAAACAAAAAGTCTGAAGGAATTCCTTTGAGAGAAAAGTTTGAAAGAAAAAGATCTTCAATAAAAATTGAGTAATGAGAAATCCGAAAGAATGAGTAAAATGGAAAGTTCTAGAAGGAAAGATGTAGAAAAAAGTTCAAAGTGGAAAAAAAAAGCAACCCAAAGAAATAAGAAGGTAAGCAGTAAGCAATAAAGAGAATAATAAATAAAGAGGTGACACTTGTCAAGTTTACGTGGACCTAGATCGATAGAGTGAAATAAGTCAAATGGTTAGGGGATTCTAGGATTTGACATATGGCAAGAAATGGAATGTGTTGACATGTCAGGAGAAGGTTCTAAGGGCTTGTGATTGATCATGCATTCAAATCCAACAAAGTGAATACTTATGTGGGGTCAGTGAAACCAAGCAAATAAATGACATAAAGGACCAAATGACTAAGGAAAATGTAGAAAAAGTAAAAATGACCCAAGTTGAACCAAGATGGCAACAAGAACCAACCCCCATCATTAAAGTTTCGAAAGGAAACAAAAGAATTGCTCACACTGACTTATACAAAGTGGGTGAGCAACTTGAATGGAGATGTAGAGCCATACTTTCAGTCCTACCCTCGACAAAATACCACCCAGAATAGGTCCAATCATGATGCTACACAAGCATAGAGATTTTGTCCTCACAAAAAAGAGAATTAACATAGTTAGGGGCTTGAAAAGGAAAAGGATTTTAAATAATTAAGACCCCCTCTCTTTGTCCTTTCAAAAAACATCCCTCTTCTTTCATCCCTTTTCTACTATATATACAGGCTTTTGGGCCTAGAAATGGATCCCTCAACTGGTGATAGAGGCACTCTATCAAAATTTCCTTATAACATTCTCTTGAATCAATACAAGACAACTTTTTGATTTCTACTGAATTCAAGTGTGCATTATTGAATTTTAACTTGCAAAATGTATGTTTTTCCTCATCATCTATGATTTATCTACACACCTTGCTTCGGTTTTATTGATTTATTGTAGGTCATGTGATGTGTTAGCCTTTGGTGCCTTTTTGAAGTGTTACGAGTCATAGTGTCTCTCCTGAGTAGGAAAAGGCCTCCACTAGAATATTAAGTGATTCTTAAGAGCAAAAAAACTACCTAGAGCTTAAGAGCATGCTCTAATACTTGACAAATGATATAGTAAATGTAAAAAGGTAGGCTCAGTTAAATAAGCTATACCAATCTCCATATCAATCTTAGTAGTAATCTTATCAAAGAAATAGACCATCCCTTAGGGGAAACTTCCAAGGTCATAATAGAGAGCAAGGGTAGGATAGCTTGGCTATAATAAGTATAAAAATTACAATCCAAATGCTACAGGCTCTTCCAACACCTTGGTTCCTATTCAAAACAATATGGCTCAAGAGGCTGAAGGGATAATGCCTTGGAATCAGTCTTTTGAGAAATCTATTATCCTAACCAATGTTATTAATCAAGTTCCATGACCAATGGCAGTAGGCTATTACTTATGGATATAACTAAGCCTCAATGGTTCAAATCAAAAAGACTCCTATGATACCAAGGCCAGGATAGTATCTATAAGACCAAAGATCTGATTAGGTCTCAAACCAACCAAATGCTATAATGGTCATCCGTGAGCAAGAAGAGTGCTATGCATCCAATCAGTAGGCCAGCTCTAGTCAAGCTCATGTCCCAGTGTCAACAAATACAAGATTATAAAGAAGGAATATGGGTGACAACCAAGGAGCATTCAAGGAAATCCCTGCCACCACTCCTTCATTATCCAAGCATAACAATCCTACTATCACTCCAAAGGTCTCGACACCTCCACAAGGCTCATAGATTCAACAAATAGCAATAATGTCTCCCAAAGCAAAAGACAAATTTAGTAGTAAACCAATAAACATTGTTGAACAAATGAAGAAATCTAATGTGAACATACCAATGTGGGACATGTTTTCCATGCCCGAACAAGTGGATATCCTTTAAGAAGGTTTATCCAAGATAAGTGTTACAAAAACTATAGGTAAACAACCAAGCAAAGAAGCTAAGGTCCTCGCTAATGTAGCTAAGGGTCTAATGGAAGAAATGTCAAGTAATGTGTTTAAACCTCCTCCTTTCTACATTTCATTAATCATTGGTGACTCCTTAGTGCATAATTGCTTGATAGATAGTGGAGATAACACTTCGATAATGCCAAAGTCTATAGCTAATCAACTGAACCTTAAATATGAGCCACATACCAAGGGAGTTCTGTAACTTGATGATTATTCCACAAAGCCATCTAGTATCATCAAGGATTTGAATATGACCCTACATGCTTGTCCTAATGTTTCAGTGGCTCAAGATCTGTTGATCCTTGATGTAACTCCTCACTTTGCATTATGCCTCTTTAGATAATTCATTGCCAAAATTAGGGGTTATCTAACAACATATTGGTCCTACATGGAATTTAGAACAAGGTATGGGACTAAGGTGTCAATCAAGGCTGAACCCATGGCACAATTCCACATTGAGCCTCATTAGCTAGATAACATAAACATCAATTGTACCATCCTTGATGAGGATGAATTTACTATTGGTCAAGAGTTGAATACTCATCTTGAGGAGTTTTCAGACTTGTTCTTAGATGAGATATGGGGGGAATAACCATTTTCTCAACCCTTTAGAGGGTGTTGAAGAAAGAGACATGGGTGTCTATTTGCTACATGAAGAAAATCAGCTCACACCTTTCCTCATTGGACCTAAAGAAGAACTCAATGGTATGTGGAAGTTATTATTTGATAGTTCAAGGAGCAAAAATTGAGTAGGTGCAGGAGTAATGTTGGTTTCCCCTTAAGGTAACAAGCATTTATCTTCCTATAAGTTCTATTTTAGCTACTTTTCTAATGCAATAGAATATGAAGGCCTAATCTATGGTCTTCAATGGGCCAATAAAAGAGGAATCAAAATGCTGCAAGCATATGAAGACAATGAGCTTATAGTGAACCAAGTTAGAGGCTTGAACATCACAAATAATCCTTTGATGAGGTCTTACAAAAATAGAGTGTGGGACCTAATTGAATATTTTGAAGCCTTCAACATCCAAATTGTACCAAGGATCCAAAATCAATATGCTGACATATTAGCAATGGTGGGAGTTTAGTTCAATATTATGACTAAAATAAAAGAGGCCAAGTTTTAGCTACATGTCAAGGTGGTGGTGAGGCCATCAGTGCCAGATAATGAAGTCCATTGGCAAGTTTTCAAAAATGACAGACAAATTGATTATTTCTTGCAACAGGAGGTGGAGTTTTCCTCAATAAACCAAGGTGAATTTCAACATCAGTATGAGGATCCAATTGTTCAAATGAAGTCTAAAAATTTTCCTAAAGGATTGGTCACCCTTGAGGGTCTTTTCCATGTGGGAGACCATATGAGAAAAGAAAAGGTGGTAATGTCAACCAATGAAGAAAACTTTGAGAGAGTCCTCATCTTTAAAGACAAACATCTCAAACTCAGGAAGGTAAGAAACAAGGCTGAGAGGCATGCTTTCATAGCACTCTTTTAGGAATATGCAAACATCTTTGCTTGGGAGTACAATGATTTGAAAGGTTTTGATCCAAAGTAAGCCCAACATACTATAGAACTGGAGGCCAATGCTAAGCCTATGAGGCAAAAACAAAGGCCCTTTAATCCCAAAATTGAAGAGCTAATGAGGAGAGAGCTAACCAAGTTAATTGAATCCAATATCATCTTATCCATCAAGTACTCATCATGGGTAGCCAATTTGGTGCTTGTAAGGAAAAAGAGTGGGGAGATTAGGTTGTTTGTTGACTTCAGAGATTTGAACAAAGTCTCTTTGAAGGATCATTACCCCCTACCATCCATGGAGTAGCTTCTTTAAATAGTTATAGGTTTAAAAAATTTTTCTCTTTTGGATGGGTACTCAAGATACAACCAAGTATTGGTAAAGAAGAAGATCAGTACAAGACTGCCTTCACCACTAAATGGGGCACGCATGCATACCAAAAGATGCCCTTTGGTTTGTCAAATATTGGGGTAGCTTTCCAAAGAGACATGGACATGGCTTTCCAAGGATTTTTGAATCAAATGGTGTTGGTCTACTTGGATGACATCATGGTTTTATCTAAAAATGTTAGTGAACACATGGATCACTTGAGGCTGATCTTTGAAAGATGCAGGGAGTATGAGATCTTATTAAATCTTAAGAAGTGTGTGTTTTTCATACATGAAGGTAAGATGTTGGGCCACATCATTTCAAAAGAAGGGTTGTTTATAGATCATAAAAGGGTAGATGTCATCTTAGCACTCTCTCTCTCTCCCCAAGCATAAGAAAGGAGTTTAGAGCTTCCTTGGTAAAATAAACTTTGTAAGAAGGGTCATATTGGGTTTTGCATGCTTGGTCAAGCCTATTACTACCATGTTAAATAAGAGTCAAGTTTTTTCTTGGCTAAAGAAAGGAAAAGATGATTTTGAAGCCATCAAACAGGCCATTACCCAAGCACCCTCACTCATAAATTCTTATTTCTCTAAGGATTTCATGTTATACACCTTTGCCAATGTTGATAGCTTGTCAACTATGCTGATACAAAAAAATGGTGAAGGAATGGAGCATCTAATTATTTTTTTCAATTAAGGGCTAGAAGTATATGAGGTGAGGTAATATTTTATAGAGAAGAAAATCCTTGCATTAGTAAGGAATCTTAAGAATTTTAGACCAATGCTCTCCAACAACAAGATTTATCTCATGGTGCCCCACCTTCGAGTTAGGGATTTCCTCTTTAACAAAGATCTGAATGAGAAAAGAGCTGACTAGATCACCAAAATCATGGAGTTTGATGTGGAAATAAAAGTGACCAAGTTGGTCAAAGGTAGAGGTTTGTGTGAAAACATGGTGGAGGATCTTCAAAAAGATAAATAAGTTTCCATGGTGATTCAAGACAACTCACAGGCAAAGGCACCTCTACTTCATATGAGTTGGTTCCATGATATAACACATTTTTTTCTAATAGGAGAATTCCCCCAAGGTCTAGACAAGGTAAAAAGAAGGTATTTTAGACTTTAGTCCATACCTTATACATTGGCTGATGTGGTTTTATTCAAAAAGGACCTCAATGGAGTGCTCTTAAGGTGCATAGATAATGACCAAGTGACCAAGATTTTGGAGTAATTCTGTGATGGACTTATAAGAGGTCATTTTGTACCTAGAACCACAAAAAAAAAGATAATGAGGGCTAATTATTACTGGCCTAACCTCTTCAAATATGCTTGTGCATGGGTAAGGAAGTGTCAAAAGTGTGCTTTCTTTGTGGGTAAGTAAAGATTAGCAACTTTTCCTCTCAACCTAATTCAGGTAGAGCAACTATTCATGTAGTGGAGTTTGGATTTCATAGGAGTGATAAACCCTCCATCAATGTAGGGCATAAGTGGGTGCTTATTGAAATTGACTACTTTACCAGATGGGTGGAATCCATTGCATTGAAGGAAGCTAATGAAAGTGCACTCCTAGACTTCTATGAAAACATTGTAACTAGGTTTGGTGTTCCATCCACTATCATTTTTGACAATGCATTGGCATTTCTTAGTCTAAAAACAAGTGAATGGGATCTCAAGATGGGCATCTACCTCAACACCTCTTCTAATTATTATCCTCAAGAAAATGGACTGGTTGAGTCCACAAACAAGAATTTGTTGAGAATCATTAGGAGGACTATGGAGGAGAACCAAAGAGTGTGGCACACCAAACTAAAGATAGCCTTGTGGGCTGACAGGATGACTCCTAAAGCTGACATTAACAATTATCCATATGTTTTAGTATATGGAAGGGATGAAAAGTTGCCCATTTCTCTTAAGCTACTTGCATTAGAACTAGCCCATCAGTTGGAACTTCTAGAAGAGGAGCTCGTGAATGTGAGACTAGCGAAACTCATGGAGCCTGAAGAAATGAGAGACCTTGTAATAAAAACACTAGAGTCACATCAAGATCAAGTCAAAAAAGCTTTTGAGAAGAGAGTGATAACAAGGAACTTCAAGGAAGGAGACCTAGTTCTTGAGTTGGATTCAAATAGGGCTAACCCAAGCAACCATACCAAGTTTGACAGCTTATGGAGTGGCCCTTATTTGATCCATGGATGCAAACAACATAATGTTTTTCAGATTGTCCAAATAGTTGGAGAGGTATTACCCATCCTAGTCAATGGGATTCATCTAAATCCTTACTATTAAAAGAGTTTCAACCATTGTATATGTTGTACATTTTGTATAGTTTTCATATTTTCTCCTAAGTACCTTGGGCACTTTGTTTTGTTCTGGTCGTCCTTGTCACTTCAAGAGAGTTTCTAGACAGGGTCAGCCTTGTCAAAGAAAGTAGTGACTCTGTGCCTAATGGATTGGATGAAGCAAATGAGATGGGTTCTTAAGCATATCAATCACACTTCCTTGCAAATCACCAAAAATATTGGCCAATTTTGGTCCATATACCAAGCTACACCTAGGTGGATTAAGTTGTTAATAGATGAGAAAATGTACATATGTCTTGGATGAAATGAGTAGACCAGAGAGATCTCACAGTTCTCACAAAGCTTTTGAAACACTTTAATATTTCTTAAAGTGTATTTTGTTAAATTCTAAGGTTCAGGTTTGCAAAGCAAGAAAAAAAGGTTCTTGAGCAATTTTCATGGTGAAACCAAGCATTTTAAGCATGATTTTAGAATATCTATAGACTCCATTAGAAGATCTATGGACTCCATAAAAATATCTATGAACTCCATTAGATCTATGGACTCCATTTGAAGAACTAAAGACTCCATTATTAGAGCTGCTTTACTTAAATTGCCGTATAAGTTGAAAATAGTGGAATGTCCAAAGTAGGCAAGTGTGAAAAAATTTGATGAAACAAGAAGAAACATTACCTTATAATTCTTTTAGGAGTCTCGAGACTCTCCTTTTCTTCACCAAGTGCTTCTTTCAGAGTTTTTGTTCAGGCTAAGGAAAGGAATTTCTTCAAACATTTTGTCTAAAAGAAAAGTTCTGAAGGATAAGTGTTTGTTCAAAATGTTGAGAATTGTTGTGGACATTTTATTCGAAACAATTTTTAAAAGGATACTTTTCATTTTCCCTAAAGGAAATGGCCCAGTTTTAATTTTGATGAAGGGTATGTTCCTTTGAGAAGGGTCCATTTTAAAAAAATTTGAAGGGCACTTGCAAAGTTTCGAAGGGCACCTAAAGAATTTTGAAGGGCACTTGGAAGGAGCCCAAGGAGATATTGCCATAGACAAATTATTTGAAGGAAAGTGCTCAAGTTCAAAAAGAAAGGGACATTTTCAATTTTTTTGAAGGGTATATTCCTTTCAAAAAGTTCCATTATCAAGAATCTGAAGGGTAATTTCCCTTCAAAAAAGTGTCCCAACTGAAAAGATGAAGGATTTCTCTTCAGGAAGGTGCCCAAGTTTAAAAGAGGCCCGAAGAAGATGTCTAAAATAAAACACCCAAGGGAATTGAGCTAAACAAAAATTCTAAAGGAATTCCTTTGGGAGAAAAGTCTAAAAGAAAAGGATCTTCAAGAAAAGTTGAGCAATGAGAATCTTGAAAGAATGAGTAAAATGGAAAGTCCCAGAAGAAAAATTGTATAAAAGAGTCTAAAGTGGAAAAAAAAGTAACCCAAAGAAATAATCAATTAAGAAGTAAGTAGTAAGGATAACAACAAATAAAGAGGTGACACTTGTCAGGATCATATGGACCTAGATCGATGGAGTGAAATAAGTCAAATGGTCAGGGGATTCTAAGATTTGACATGTGGCAAGAAATGGAATGTGATGACAATTCAGGGGAAGGATCCAAGGGCTCATGATTGATCATGCATTCATATATAATAGAGTGAATACACAAGTGGGGTCGGTGAAACCAAGTAGATCAATGATATAAAGGACCAAATAACTAAGGCAAATGTAATAAAAGTAAAAACAACCCAATTTGAACCAAGATGACAACAATAACCAACCCCCATCATTAAAGTTCCTAAAGGAAACAAAAGAGTTATTCACACCCAATTGTATAAAGTGGGTGAGTGACTTAAATGGAGATGTAAAGCCATGCTTTCGGCCATGCCCTTAACAAGCTGCCACCCAGAATAGGTCCAATTATGATGCTACATAAGCATGGAGATATTGTCCTCACAAAAAAGAGAATTAATGTAGTTAGGGGATCAAAAAGGAAAAGGATTTTTAGTCATTAAGATCCCCCCTCTCCATCCTTTCAAAAAAAAATCCCTCTTCTTTCATCCCTTTTCTGTAATATATATAGGCTTCTAGGCCTAGAAATGGATCCCTCAACTGGTGATAGAGGCACTCTATCAAAATTTCCTTGTAACATTCTCTTGAATCAATACAAGACAACTTTCTAATTTTTGCTGAAGTCAAGTGTGCATTATTGAAGTTTAACTTACAGAATGTATATTTTTCCTCATCATCTATGATTTCTGTAAGCACCTCAATTTAGTTTACATGGTTTCTTGTAGGTCATGTGATGTGTTATCTTTTGGTACCTTTTTGAAGCGTTACAAGTCATATTTTCTCTCTTTTAGACCTATTTCTTCTTACCCTTCAAAGTGCATCTTCCCCTTTGACCTCCACATAACTACTCTACTTGCAGCTCTGAAATAAGATCAACTAGACTTGTCTTGTTTAAGTCTAGTAGTAGTCACTAAGGTTCCTAGTCTGAATGTGGATCACTCTCTTTTAGTGAATCACCTCCCTTAGCTTCCTTTTTATGTTATTATCCTATCCCTTTTCCTTAGTCAGTAGTAGATTTTAGCATGGAAAATGAGAGCTAAAGCGAAGCATCTGAGGAACTAGCCTATTAAAAATCCTAGAGGTTCAACCTCACTATAGGATACCCATAGCCAAAGGTTGTCCTAACGCTTGTAACTAGGAGTGAGAGAGCCTAAGAAACTCTCCCATAAAGGGTGAAATTCTAGCCTACAACATAAACCATGTGCACATTTTTTAGATCATTAGGTCATGGAGACCCAAGGGATTAGTGATAAATAAGGAATGTGAGTAATAAGATATGGGAGGGAATCCTAGTTAATCTCACATTTAATTGGTATTTATTGAGTTTAGATTTAACAAGGGGAGCTTGTCGAATCCAAGATTTGGCAATTGGACTTACCAAATTTAGTCGTATGACCATACACATGTATACCGAGGAATGTTTATTCCTTAATATTATATTTTTATATACATTGGATATTCATTATTTCTAATTCCTATTTATCATCATACTTGTTAGTATTTATGTGGAGTAGAGATAGTATTGACTAGTCATGCTTGTCAGGAGCTACATGGAGTAGCATTAGTATTGACTTATACACATTGTCCTTTGTAGATTCTATGACACTTTTTTTGGAAATGAGGAAAACAATATCTGGGTAAAAAAGGTGTGTATAGGGGCTAAAAGGAATTGTGTAACTTTCCCTAGCCATTTATTTTTGGATTTTGTGATGATATTATGTGTGTATGATTGATGAAAAAAGATTATGTGATTTATGATAACATTTCACGTAAGTGGTATGGGACACTTACGAGACATGTTATCATTCTTCACCCTAATTGAAATAAGTGTTAAACCTAATTAAAGTTTGTGGAAAACTTGCTAGCATGTGAATTTTTTTATGAACAAATATAAATATCAAACCTAATCTTGTTGGGGAAGTAAACTTATTGGTTTCTATTGACAGTGAGTCAAATAGAAGTATTATAATTTTTGAAAACAACTCATGTTTTCTAAAAGTATTACCTGATCAACAATATAGTTGGACAATTATGAGACTTTTATTTTGTGTTTATAATCAACCATGACATTGATTCGATGTCTCTCCCAAGGGGGGAGGATGTCATATCCCATTTTCTATGCATGCAATAAGTGTTTATTCATGTTAATGTGACAGACATGTAAACTTGTCTAGATGGACTTTATGATATTTTTTTGATATTTCAGTGATTGTATCTATTGTAGAACTGAATAAATATGTTCTTAATATTATTATGCATTTTATTATTATAGGATTAACATTGGTTGTGTATGGATCTAAAGGATATTTGATATTGAATTGCATAGGGTAAACAAATAGATTTGCAAGTGATGTAGAATGTGTAATGCTTTAGCATTTATTATTCTTGCATAAGTTTGATATAGATATAGATTTATTAATTATTAACATGTCTTTCCTTAGTGTGAATTTTCAACACAACTTGCTCTAGCCCTGCAGAGAGTGAGGGTATCATCGAGGAGAGTTGGACTAAATAGTAGGTTGGGAAATGAGAAAGAGATCATGATGAATGTCAAACTGAGATTGGGTAAGGTGGAGTGGGTAATTAAGGTCAGGTTTGTTTCTAGTTCTAGTGATCAATGCCATTCTTTATCTTAGATATATTTTCCATTAATCAAGTTGAACCCGTATGCCAATAGTGGTTGGGTTTTCGTACATTGGATTTTGTTTTGAGTAAGGAATTTGTTATCTTTAAACCTCTAAACAATATTTATAAAGGGTGAAGTAAAAAATTATATTTAATAAATCATTATAGATTGAAAAGACTTAAGCATAGCCACTTAATCCACACGATTTTCTAGAAAGAGAAATAAATGTTTTTTGTTGAAAACATTTTCACACATGGTAGAAAAGTAGTGTTTATAAATAAAGGACTCTTCCAATAAATTTAATTTCATTCAAATCAAACTTATATTCTTCACCAATATGCCACATTGGAGGGACAAAAAGCGTGGGTATTAAATTCAAACATTGACAAAAATTTATTATTTTTCATCCTATGCAATTACTCTCACCTATCACGTCATATGGGGGAATAGTGAATCAATTGTAGAAAATAGTTAATTGGGTGAGAAGAATTGAATACCCGAATAGAAATTTAAATCTATTTAGTTGAGAATTTGAAGGAAGAAAATATAAGGAATTTCCTTTGGGGAGCTAAGTGAAGGAGCAAAGGAGGAGGTTGAAGAAATAGGAGTTCGATGGGAGAAAGTGAAGAGAAGATTTTCATTTGGAGAGTTGAGAAGGAGAGGAGGAGATTTATGTCTTTGATTGAGAATGTTATGCTGAAGGAGTAAAGAAGGAGAAAGAGAAGGAGGAGATAAGTGAAGGTGAATGAAAAAAGCAAGGGATCCCTTGGTTTTAAGGAAGGACACATAGTCTCTCATAAGAATTAAAGCTCTTGTCAGGTGAGTTAATTTTTTACACTTTATTTATACTTGAATTCTACATAGATTTGTATTAATTTTCTCTCAATTGAAAGTGTAAATTCTAAGTTATTTCTTTAATTTTAGCTTGTTAATGATTAGTTGAATAGATTTATGATAATGTTGTTAGTTTGTGTTGCATCCTTGTCTGGTGTGGTTTATTTATCTGAATGGAGGATGATATAGGTGTTCTCCTTCATCTTTACCTTTGTTTACTTCTACATTCCATGCCATAGTTGTATATTGTGTGTTAGAAATAGAATATCACCAACACTCTAATTTTGGCATAGCTATAGGATTATGATGCTTAGTAGGTGGGATACTATAACATTATTATTTAGTTTTTATCTTTCCTATAGATGGATATGCTAAGAGATTAATTGGGCACTACAATATCTAGATTTTTTTCAAATAAATAGAATATAGGTATATCTATGAATAAAATTTATCCTTGCCTGTAGCTTTTACTATAACTTGTATCCAACTAGTTCCAGAATGGGATATTTCAGTTTGGTTTAGATGGTTGTGTTGTAGGGCAAAGACATGGGAATGGGTTGGTGAATAGGATAACAAAGAGTGTGATGACAATAATAACAATAAGACTTTGGAATGTGAAATCCATTAGGGAGAAATATGTTGTGACATAACACAATTGAAAATTAATTATAGCAGTCCTTTTTCATTGAATTTTGTCACCCTTTTTGGTTGGGAATGGAGGGGAATTTTTTGATACTCAATCTTTGCATTTCAATGATGAGGTAACATTGTTTGCATTCTAAAGATGAGATACTAGAGTCTTTGCATTTAGAGATAGCACACCATTTGTGTAACCAATTTGGTTATTACATCTTACATAATCTCTATGCCCAGCTTAAAACTGATAACTCTTTGTCCTAGACAAAAAAGAATTTTTGATTGAAATTCATGAGTAAGACATCTATGGTTTTTCCAACACCAAGTGTGTCTATAGGATAGAATCAATGTCCCAAATGAATTCTAGCTATAACACCCTCCTTCTCTACCATACATAATAATAATATCAAAATTTTAATTCATTAAACCTATTGTTGTTCAATGGCATCATATTCAAGTTTTGCATAGGTGGCACTTTAATTTCAAATGTTTATTTTTGTTTGTGGTAGAGAGCCTTTTGGTTTTCTACCATTTTGTATTTTAAACCATATCATTTAGCTACCTAAGTTTTAAATGAGCAACTAACACCTTTATCTGCATTAAGTTAAAAAATAATGGATTTAAGATCCTTTTACTAGGTGTAACACTTATGTTTTTGATTTATCATAGTGATAATATGGAATAGTATAGGCCCTTTCACCTTTTAATATTATTTATTATTTTTTTTTTTCAATAGCTGTAGCGTAAATCTGAGTCAATCTTTGTATAATGGTGTAATATTGAACCTTGTACTTTACTTTCCTATGGATAGTGTATGGTGTGGCACCATATTATGTAATTATATTAAGGTGTAATATTTTTTAGCAAATATGGAATTTTTAGTTGTATATCCTCATTTATGAGAAAACTCAGATGTCATAAGCGATATATTAAATAGTTTACTTACAATTTTGAATATGACCCAACTAAGAAAAATAATATTTTAGTCAGTCATAATGAGTTAGAGTATTATCTCAAGAGATTGGTCTTGATGGATAAAATAACAAATAATAATTTAGTTTTACCATAGAATTATCAAGCTAATATACAAACCATGTTAATTGGTGGAATCACAGCAAGCTTGAATTAATGAAGGATTTTAATAAATGTCCTTGAAACCAAGTAAATTATGTTGTTAATCGTTATATCAAATATGCTTTGTGTGAAGATATATATAATAGATCCACATGTGAGTTTTAGTTAATCCCATCTCATTTAAATATAATTTTAGAATTATTATCATTTCGAGCATAATGAAAACAAGGTATTTAGAAGAGAATATGAATTATTGAAAGATACATGATTAGTTTAAAATCTTAACAGAAAACTCTTATTGAAATGAATAACAAAGGATGTCAGGTGATTATTAAATCATAAGGCATTATTGCAAATAATTTATAATGCTAAAAGATTTTAAATAAGGTGTTAAATAACATAGGAACAAGTTTTGTAATGAACCCTCATCTTATATTAAAAAAATAGAATTATGGAGATTCATTCAAATATTCTCAATAGTTTATCACCATTTTAGAATAGGTACTATTTATATAAGAATGGGAATCTATGGAATATTGTTTATCATAAATCAAACCATTAAAGTGATATATCTTTTTTGGATTTTAACAATCAACTCAAGTATAGGTTTGGCATACAGATTAGACTGATTGATCAGTAGTGAAGTATCTCACTAGAAGGATATTGTAGAATGATAAGAAGTTTGAACTTGAATCAAAGATAGCTGTTATCAAATTGGAATATTGGAAGCACATCTTAATTTGTCAAGTGAACATTCAACATTGTGCAAAAAATATGATGAGTTACATGGGTAGTATGGTATACCCAATAAATGTGTAGCTTCGTAATTGCATATCTATGATCTTAAGTAGCTGGTAAGAGGAAAAAACATAGACCTAGAAACTATGAGATGTTTAGTTTGTGGAGGCCTTGGGGTGAGAGTAGTGGATGTGAGACATGGGGTCTAAGTGTTGGGAGTGGATCCCAGTTAGAACCACATATTAACTCAATTATCTAATGAGTTAAGATTCAACAAGGTAGAATTGATGAATCTAAAATTTATGATAGTAATTAGTGTATACAAGTAGTGTAAATTAGGAATGTTTTTATTCATGTCTTGATTCACAGTCACACATGCATGAAGCTGTATGGAGTAGCTACAGTGTTGGTGCATTACATAGTGATCTCTTTCTTAGTTTAGACCCATATATAATCTACTCGTGAAGGATAGGGCCACTCTCAGTGGATGAGAGGTGTGTGGGGGATATGAAAGGCTCTATGGTTGGAGGAATAACCCTATATGATACTCCCCCTCTCTGCATCGACATGGTCTGATACTAGTCTATAATGGTCTTCTACTTAGTTTGCAAAATAAATAGATGTTGAATAATTTGGTTATCATATTGATAAATGTAAAATATTGATGTATGTCTATCATAAAATGTAATTTATTTGCACTCTAAAGTTAATATTAATCTATTGCTTAATAGTTTCAAGAAAATCAAATTCTCATTTTTTTATTCATACCTTTATAAATTTGGAATGGTATTGTAATATATAGTTAGATATTGTAGTCATTTTGATAGTAATGATTGTAAATTAGGAGAGAGAAATTATTGATTAAGACTTTATCTTAATTATTTATGTTTGAGGTGTCAACTTTCTAAAGTGAAAGACTCTAAATTTTCTACTAAATATATGGCATGTGGGAAAATGTGTCCCTATGATGATACATGCAAAAAAAAGTGTATTACACCTTTGAATAATGCATGTTGTTTATCTTTTGCTACTAGTACATGCAATTAGTTATAGATATTGTTTATGAAGTAAATCTATATGTTAAATTAATCTTGGAGTTTTTCTTTCATTTCTCAATAGAATTTAGGTTATGTGAATGGATTAGGTAACATGAATC
This sequence comes from Torreya grandis, assembly GCA_037957365.1. Classification (NCBI taxonomy): domain Eukaryota; kingdom Viridiplantae; phylum Streptophyta; class Pinopsida; order Cupressales; family Taxaceae; genus Torreya; species Torreya grandis. The sequence goes on from JARHVA010002587.1 coordinate 255,418, forward strand.
ACCCTTTGGTTAGGAAGTTAATTAAAGAAAATAAAAATAAAAAATAAAATAAAATAAAATGATGACTAGTTAACTTCATCTCGAAGGGGATGTCATAAAATAAATTGATTCATCCACCATTAACCTCATTTTTTTGTCATTGGAGGGTGGCCTCCAACTTGGGAACTCTTTCTCAATTATTGTTGGTTAGGGAAAGTCAATTTCCTCATCTAACTCTAATAAGAAAAGTGTAGGCTTGAAGACTTCCCACATGGATTTAAGCTCTTCCATAGGGGTAAATAATAATGGTGGGAGGTTTTTTTACCAATAATAGATAAGAGCAAAAGGTAGGGGAGATGGAAACAAGTTTTGAGAGGAAATTATCTCTTATGGAGATGGGGTGCTTGACACCTACAATTTAGATTGTGTCACTTCTACCTAGAATGTGCTATTCAAAGTCTTTGTCCATGTCATCATCATTGAAACATTTATGAAATGATGTTTGTGTGATAGGGACATCCATTGCATATTTTTCCATTAAGGAGCCAACTACATGCATTATTGAAAGAAGAATGTGAAATGGAAAAAGGTTGAGAGAGGTGGAAGTAGGAATAAAAATGAAATTGAATGATTTAATTACATCCATGAGAACAAATGGTTGATGGGACCATAAATTAATCTGATTGCTCCAATTTCTCAAATCATGGGACCAATGATATCCTTAAGAAGGATGCTCCTCTTACTGATTTGAGTTAAGAACTCCCCCACCACTTTGATTCTATTGTTCATCTACCATGAAACCAACTTTTATTTCCTCATATTTGGCTCAGATGTTTATGTACTTTAGACATTGAAGGATTATATGTTCCTTTGTTTCAATCACCCCTGTATTGTGTAAAACAAAAAACCTCTATTCCCACTATTCTTTAGGTGTCTTCCATCTACCTGTCTTACATCTAAGCCTATAGGAGTTAGTCCTTAGCTAATCAATGACGACATTTTCCCTTGTATATTATTTTATCCCTTATATATGATTTTCACAGTGCTCATAAATAGGGTTGGGCTTTATAATATGGTGTTGTCATTTTGTATTTGTCTTCCTCCACATCCATGTTCTAAACTTTTCATTCACATATTTTTTGTCTTTGTTGAGGATGGCAAGAATGAATGACATAGTTGGGATGATAAATTGAATACATGTGGAGAGTAGGTGTTGTAAGTAGCTACTAAGAGGGGGGTGAGTCAATTACATAACAATGTATATTCAATTCCAGTTACCATTCCATGAAGCGTACATTCATATAAGAGATTAATACATAAGCAAACAACCACTACAAGCATACAAGAGAGCACAAGAGATATGTGGGAAAACCTTTTAGGGGATAAAAACCACTAAACCATGCACATGTAATACTATCCTATAATTTAAATATCCAAATTTTAGTAAATCACTAACTTCACAAGGATCTCTAACCCCTACTTAGTTGAGCACCCACCCAACTGATCTTCTGTAAGATCCAACTTGCAAGGAGGCTCCAACCCCCTAGGAAAGCAAGCACAAAATCAGATATCTTGAAATATGATCATCTTATAACACCTATTAATAATATTTAACTGATGATGACCTTTGTTTTCACTCTTTCACCTTCACTCTCACTCAACTAGCCTTTTAGGCTTTCTCGCTCAATTAGCCTATTCTAGGCTCATTAGGTCCATTGACTTGTGTATCCACAAAAAAAAACATTTAATTAGATATGCATGAATGATAATATACTCCCTATTATGGTCCTCAATGACATTCTCATTCTCTTTCAAAGGCTCTCTCCTTCATTTTTCTCCTCTCTTTTTTAACTCACTCAAATAGGCCAATTAGGCCTTACCTTTATACCACACTCTCGGTCTCATTGGACAAGATCATTAACTTGATTAGATAACAATTAAAATATTTCCACCAACACATTATGATATTTAAAAAACCACTAATTTGGTTGGTCATACCTCTTAAGGATCAAAACTCAATTAGGCTTGATAGAGACCTAAAGGAATTAAGCCTTCTCTAAGGCACATGTTACACTTAGTCCTTTTCAAACATCTTAGGGATCATCCAAAGCTTGAAAAAATAATAATATAAATCCAATATAAAATTTATCACTCCCACATAGGTCCATACCACCTGAAACTCCAACTCACCTCTTGAGCCAAGCCATTTAGCCTCGCTATTAGGCCTTAAAACATAGAAAAGTTTGTCTTATGAAACTAAAGCACACAATCAAATTTATCACATAAAACAGTCAATATATATATATATATATATATGTATATATATATATATATATATATATATATATATATATAGATCATTAATGACATAAAAGACCTTACCATTTACATTTGACATCACTAATCAATCTTAAGAACCCAAAGACACCTCTGTAATAGGCTCACTCAGTTCTGCCAGAAAGCTCAAAAGCATAGGTAAACATTTTTGACCATCAACACCTACATATGGAATTATCATGAAAAAAATACATTTAAATGGACCTTAGAGACATATAATACATATTCATAATAAATTGATTCATCATCTCTATCAAAATTACTTCAAAATCATCTCAACTTGACCCTCTATTTGGACCTCACTAGGTCTCTATGCATGTTAAGTCTAGAACCACTAGTCATACTTGGATATTGAAAGCACTGGGAAACCTATTGTATTATTTTAAATGCATCATAAAAATGTAAAATACCTTCATACCATGCCCATACAATCACTATTACCTTGGAATCTAATCCATGTCCTCCATTTATCCTCACTAGGTATCTTGGCACATTATGCCTCCAATTGCAAGTCACTTTAGGTCTTTGAACACACTTGAAAACTTCTTGTTCTACTCTTAATGCCTCATACACATCTCAAATTAAATCATACCATACTATAAATTTTCCATCCATGTTCACACTGGTCACATACTTCTTACCTCAACAAGCTACCAAACTTGTGCCTTCACACTAGGTCTCTTATGCCAGGATTATACCTCAAACTTTGACCTTCCTACTACTGTAGATGTACTTTGAACCTTTTTCACCTATTGACAGGATGTCCAACATCCTCTTATGCCTTTTTAGATTCATTTCCTATATCCATCATGCTCCTACATTCATCTCTTAGAGCTATCATGCTTCTTCTTGAATTGGACCAGGTATCTCATGTTCAAGCCTTCTCATAACAACATCCTTCATTAAGAACCAATTAGCATTGACACCTTATTGTACTTCTTTTGAAATCAATGAAATCAAATAAAAATATCATCTTGACATCAATGATAACTTGAAATATTATGGAGTTGGAAATGTGATGGAAAACTCATGTTGATTTAAATGTCATTATTTGGCACGAGTGTTAAGATTATCCAACACATGGATAAATATGAAGTGATGTGCAATTAGAGAGGGGAGAGCAAAAAAATGGCTATGAAAAGTGAGTAGGTAATGGGGTGATAAGATTATAAAGTATTAGGTGGGGGGAAACTATGAAGTATTCATAGAATGGAATCATGAGACAATATGTTGTCTAAACCTTCAAAATCTGATGATTGTGAACTTTCTAACATGGAGAAAAATTTCAGGTTTGCTCTTACATTCATCAATATATTTATTTCTTGAATGACCCCTGCTATTAATTAGAGATGATGAAATGAGGAAAGAATTGAAATAAGTTTAGGATAAGATTAAGGAAGGAATTAAAATTTTAGTTTGGGGTGTGATTTTTGACAAGAGCATTGATGACCACTTGTGAATCATCCTCAATTTCTAAATTATGAAAAACCTAAACTTTGGTTATACTAATACCTATGATATGTGCTTATAATTATGTGTCATTATTCATCGTAAGAGATAAGAATGAAGAGTATGTAATGAAATATATAATGTGGCATCAAAGAATACAACCAATAATAACCCACTCTGGGTTACCTTTCAAAGCACTATCGAAATTTAATTTGACCTACACTGGTTGAGGCACTTTCTAAAATGTTACATGTATAACAAATTTTTTTACTCATTCCATATTAACAAGGAATGAAGTTTTGTATTAGTTAGATCTATTTAAATTTATGGGATGTTTAAGAAACACTATGTAAATAATAATAATTGTAATAATGCTTGTTGAATTAATATTATTCACATCGATCCATTTGAACATTGATTTAATATGTGACTAGAGTTATCCCAATGACTAAAGGTACCAAAACATATTTTTTTACAACTTATATTGTGGTGGTATTGACACCTTAGGTGTTTTAGATACCTCTTGATACTTATTAGGTCCATATTAAGGTGAATTCATACTAATTATATGAGGAAATGTGCCTATATTATATACATGGTGCAATATTATTTTCATAATAATAATAAAGAGAATAATTATTAGTCCAAATATATTGTGCTTCTCACTTGTAGGTGAGAATTGGTTTATATTTAATAATGTTATTCATTAAATGTTAAGTATCATATAAGATGTTACTATGGCTACATAATGTAGGTATAGTTTATGGAGAAATAAAACACACTTTGTCATCTTGTAAGTTTTCTTTCTTCTCCTCATTATATTAGTGGTCCCATGTAGAGAGTTATTGAGAGAGTGTTGCTAAAGAAAGGAAAATATTGAAATAAAAATTGTCACACTTAAATTTATTTTCTACTCCATGAAAAATCCATGAGTTAGATGAAATCAAATACCACTAATTTATTTTATTGCATAATTTGGATTAACATTAAAAATATAAGTTTAATAGAAATAATGATGCAAAAATTAACATAATTTAGGGTATATCTAAACAATGGTATCAAAGCCAAATATGCCACAACCAAAAAATTAAACACCATCAAATCTAGTTAAAATCTAGAGTTGGCATTGACAACTTCCATCACGTGCATGTTGTAGCATATCCATTTCATGAAGGTTATTATATCTTCTTACACAAATGTCTTTGAACTTCAAAGATGTACCAAAATGATCCTACCCTCTTCTATCTTCTATCTAGGGTATTTTTTAGGTGCTTAATAATTATTTGAATTTTAAATTTGTCAATCAATAAAAAAATGAGATATATTTTAGAAATTTATTTATAAAATGTATATAAATTTGTTATATTCATTAAAATATACATATATTAGTATCAAAGTGTTTTCCCCCTTGAAATGGTATTATCAAACACATGCTTCCTAATTTTTCAATTTGAAAATATTTGTCTACAATAAAATACTTATTTAAATCAAATTTACTCTTTTATTAAAATTTTTGGTTTGTGTGTGTGTGTGTGTGTGTGTGTGTGTGTGTGTGTGTGTGTGTGTGTGTGTGTGTAATTTTTTAACCTTTGGTATTATTCCCTAAATTATCCATCCACTCATATGGATAGATGGACATAGAGAACCAATTGAGGAGAGCATTATCCTTTTGAGCATGATTTGATGTAAGAGAAAATATTCCACACATGCTAACTCTCATGATTGGGAGGACCATTATAAATATCTAGATACAAGTTGGTCCCCATGCACTGTTGATGGGAAAGAAGCTTTTATAACTAATTAAATTCCTAGGGCACCTTGTTGGAATAGATTTGAATATGAAATAGAAAATTATAAATCACGTTATTTTTTTTTGCTACTTAGGTTTAACAGGTCCCTTGCCCATATAAAAAAGAATCCCAAAAATTAAAAAGGCCTAGCTTAATAATAAACACCATCAAGGCATATGAACAAATAATTTTAAAGAAACTAAACTCCCTAAGAGTATTTTTATAGAAATACTTCAAATTTACATCAATTACCCCACAATAACAATAAATAGAAAATAAGTACTAAGTCTCACCCCTTTTTACTTTGTTATGAGAGCGAAGTGTCCTGGAAAGGTAACTAGGGATGAGATGATCATTTTTATAAATTCTTACAACTATCCAATCTTCTTGATTATTCAAAGTACTTGAACCTATATTTGGAGAAATACACCTATCTATCGGTGAGCCTTTATAAGTCTTCTTTTTTAATTTCAGCTTTCACAAATAATTTTCAACTAAACTAGTAATCTATGAAACCAACGGTGGATTGATAAGAAGAGGTAAACTCAAATTAACATCTATCCCCTATGCAATCCCTGAGACTTCACTAATAGTAAAAGGAGCAGAAAAAGTATGAATTGAGAGATGATCCTCCTTAACATCCTTCCACCATGATGAATCCACTTTACACTTAAATCTAGGGAAAGAAGCAACCAAATGACCTATTTTGAAACATTTATAGCATCTAAAAATCAACCCTTCATAATTAAGGGTTTGAGTCCAATAATGACCATTGACCTTTAACTCAATGGCTTCTAGGAGATTATGAGAAATATCCAAAGACATAATAATTTGGGCAAAGGTAGTTTGTGAAAAGTTAGATGTAGAAGAATCAATTTTTAGAAAATCTCTTAGGGTTTCACCAATGGTCGACAAATAAGAATCTATCCAAAACTAAAGGGGTAGATATGGCAGTCTCACCCAAGTGGTCCTGATAGTGAAGTTATCAACAATAGGATTAAAGGAAGGAAAATAGGATTTCAAAAACAAGATATGATGATCCCAACTCCAAAGATTGGCCTGAATAACCTTATTATGATCTGAAAGACTATCAAAAACCAAAATAAAATACCCTATGGCATAAGGATAAATTTCTAGGCTATCTTCCATTAGAGGTCACCATGAATCATAAATTCATTGATGGAGAACAAGAAGGCATGACAAAAATTTATCGAATCTGTAAACTAGACGTCATTCTGAATACCACTCCTCACTTTACAACACCTCCTCGAGAGCCTCAACCATAAAATATATAGATGGGATGGTCTTTTAAGCTCCCACCACTTTTTTCTCACCCTTTAAAACCAAATTTGTAAAATATTTACCCTTGGTTAAAGCAATAAAATACAAATTTGACCTAATAGGGGTGAAAGAAGGGTTTTTAATGACATTAAAAAATATGAATTACAAAACTTTGTAGAAATATTCAACTCCTTTTCCATCCCTTCAGAATTAGGGTTGTAGCCTACCTTTACTTTCCTAAGTCCAAAACCTAATGGTTCCTTGAACCTTAAAGAGATAGAGTGTTGCTAATCAAACTTCCAACACAGATCGGCTTGCTTGCCTAAATGGATATTAATCTAAGAGCCATCACTGGAGATCACAGGGGGAATCACCATCATCACGTCACCATACTATCTAGTTACTTTATTTTAATCTACTTAACAAAAATACATTTTTTGAAATCATGTTAATTTTTAATCCAACTATGCTAAAAAAAGTATTCTTTTCTAAGGATAACGTGATTATGACTTTTCCATAATTGAAATAAAATATTTATATGAGACTTTATTTATTTTTAAATATTTTAGTGATTTTGAGCAAATTATTGCACATCTATTTATCTAATGTCCTTTGGGAATATTTTTTACCCTTATTATGACCACTTCCATTTTAGAGGCATTTGTTGATGTTGTAAATGATGGAGTCATTCAAGATTATGGATCCAAAGAAACCTTGTAAGTTTGTTCTAAAAGAGATTTATAAGGTAATGCCATTTAACTTGAAGAGACCCATTTTGATGTAATTTTTCATGTGATTTGAATATTATTTTACATGTAAATGGTTAGAAATTTTATTTTGATAGGGCACTTTTTAGAAAATCCCCCTGTGAAAGCATGTTAGAAATTTGTGCCCATACTACTTGAAAACCACATTGACTCAAGATTTAGGCTCTATAGAATATGAATAAGTGATTTTTTATTCTTTTAATTATGATTTCAAACCCTGAGCATTGTGCTTCCATTGTCAAACATAGGACTTAGTTTATCAAGGATACTCTTTTTTTACCCAAAGACTTAGAATTTTGTTAACTTCAAACCTAATTAAGCTAAAAATTATAATATGGATAGGATTTCCTTATTTTTCATCACCCCTTTGGGCATTTCTTGATAATATTACCAAACCATTAGGGCACTTTAGTTTTCATGAGTGAAAAAAGTGATTCTTCTCACCTTTAAAAACATCTCAATGTGAGCTTGATTTATCCCAACATCTTAAAGATTTTATTCAACTAGGTGATAAGAGTTTCATGCAAGGAGTCATGGATGCCAATTTTACCAACACATACTTTCACTATCAATCTATTATTCAAAAGCTTAAATAATGCCCACTCATGGCTAGCACTTGACCCTTATCAAAGACTAAGCCTTCCACTAATAACAATGAGGTGGTTGAGGAGAATTAAGATGGTTGAACTACCATAGGGTATAAAATTCAAACCAAAAAAATAATAATGCTTTTGACCAAATCCCTAAGCTTGAGGGAATGGTTGTTACTTCCAATTCAAGCTCTATAGTTATATCAGAGCTATTGATTTCTAACACTGCTTGAGCTACCAATGTTATCATCAGTTCTCAAGAAAATATCATCGAATCTTAATCTTCATAGCATCAACTTCATGTGATGGCGGAGGTTCAAAATAATCTAACATTCAATCCATCCTCTTCTATTGGAAGGTTGTTTTTTCCATTCTCATGGTCCTTCAACTCCTCAGGAAAAGTGTAGTTCATTTCAAATAACGTACTTCATATGTGATAACAAGTATTTTTTGGATAATAATTAATCTGTCTTAAATGACATAGATGAGGATAATTTAGTCCTTGACATCATTTCATGATTGTGTACTATTTAAATGTATGAGGCATAATTAACCTTGTGATAAAGTATATTTCAAGGGATAGTTATAGTTTCTAAGAAATGATGTAATATCTTTATAAAAATTTAATATATTTGGATTTTAGATACATACAATGGTTAATATGATCTAGCCTAACATTGTATGTCACAAATTAGACCACAAGTCTATGTGTGGAAGTGTTGTTACCATATTATTTCCAAACTCAACCCATTTATTTATTCGATGGGGAGTTAAACCTACTAACTGGGTGGTTTGGACAATTTTATTTTTATTTTGAAATTTTGACAACCATTCTCTTAGTATCATCAATATTTATAATTCCAATGATGCCTTAGAGTGAGAAAAAAAAATTAATGGCTTGAAAAAGAGCTCCTTGATGCCCATTGGGTTATATGTTGGGATTTAATTATGACTGAATCTATAGAATACAAGGAAGGGATGTTATAGATGCACTAGTATGCTAAAGAAAAGAAGGCATGGTTTTACATGTGGAAAAAACTTTGGGGTTTTGAACCAAACTATCATCATTGCCCATTTTTATCTATGTGTTTCACCTTGTCTGACCTCTAAAAATTCCAAGAAAGAATTATGAAATGAATTTTCAAGGTTATGCTTGAACAAAAAAATATTTTTTATATCAAATCCTTCTATGAACAATATATTAGTGTGATTCAAACTTGGGCATTATTTTTTATCATATCTCTATTCAATTATGTATTGAATGGATGAAGCTTCATGTTAAGCATGAAAAACCCCAATTTTATTTGAACATTTCTCATCTCCATGAGAATATTTTTTCTCACATCAAGAGGGTATGAAATTTAGTCCTCAAACCAAAAGAGAATGTATGATAAATTGATTGGAGGTATACTGCCAATTTTTTTTGCATAATCACCTTCCTTAGCACCTATGGGAAAAAATGTTATATTACACCGACATGTCCCTATGAAGCATTTATTGATGACTTTGTTAGATTTATTCTAAACTAGAGTAATCAACTCTCGATGATGGATTGTAACCATAGGGATTCAAATCCAGGCTCTTTTGCACTTAAAATTGAAATTGGATGTCCAAATAATTATTTATCCATCTATAGACTCGACATGTTTTTGAGCATTTTAAGAAAATTAAATAATTTGGCTCTTGTCTTACATATCTCATTGAAAATATTACAACTTTTGTAGCCCAATGTGAGAATCTATTTACGACTCAAGCTCCCTCCCCAACCTAGGTGATTGCACTCAAATGATGTTTGGGAGTTGTCCCCTATATGTTCACTATTTTAAAAAGAACTATATGTGATATATTTGTATCCATTGAGGATCCTCATGACATGGTTATGTAGATGGTAGGTGATAAGGGCCTTAGCATATATGGTTTCCCTTGTGAATTAGCAAATGTTATGAGACACTGTTTGACTAAATTTACATACGATTTATCTTGAACTTGTCAAGATAAAATCATTGATCAACAAGGGTCACTAATACATTTCACATTATTTAAGTCAAATTTAAGTTGAGCCTTTAAGTTGTAATTATGCCATTTTAAGAAAACTTTAATTTTTAACTTGTGATTCTGACTTAATTATCGAGGGGCAATGTTAAATAAATATTAACATGTCATATAAAAACTGTCATAAATATTGTTTGGTGTCACATGGATGTCATAAGGGTCTTGTAAAGGCATTGTTAGCATGTTGGAAACTTGTCATAAATTGAACTTGAGATAGATTCAATTTGTTGTAAATTTATGACAAATATATGATACTTCGAATCCTAAATTTAATAAAAAGAGGGGAAAAGGATGGGCCCTATACTATTTTTCTTTTTCATGTCTTTTGGAACATTGTCCACTCTATGTCGCACAATGTTCATTGTCATTTCACTATTTTCCCCTTACAAATGAGCCCTGTGTCATTTTAATTCACATATACACCTTGAAATGACACCCTTAACCATAGGAGGATTAACAAAGTAAAAAAGGTATGGAAGGAAGAGGAAAATGAGTGTTGAATATGATTATTTTGAGTTAGGGAGATAGTTCTTAATGGATAAATGTTTATACCTTTCCAATAGCCCTCTAAGATGCTCTCTACAATTTTTTTGGGCCTTAGACACACATATTGGAAAAAGAGGGACATTTGCATTGAAAGGCCTTTCATATACCGGTTCACATAAACTAAAAGGATGACATCCCACACATTTAGAAGATTCATAAGTATCAATTTTATTCCATTTTGATGCCTTTTTTAGAGACACTTTTAAGGTTATTCCAATAGAAAAAGTTTTTTTTTTGCAAGGGAGGGTGAGTGGGGATTTACACAATATATATATAGAGTATAGGATTTATATTTATTGTGTTTTAGGATTTTTTTACTAAAAATTTTAGGTTTTTTTGGGTCAAAATTTAAATGTCTAGAGTATATGTTTAGGGTTTTTATAATAAAAATATAAGGTATTTTTTAGGGGGTTTATAGTAAACATTTAGGGATTCTTTTGGTGAATTTTAGGATTTTTTGGCATCATTTGGAGGGTTTGGATTTGTGGGATTTATGAAAATTAATTTTTTAATGACAACTAGTTGGGTGAGTTTAGGAGTTTTACATTAAATATTAAGGGATTTAAGGTTTGTGTTTTAGATATTTTTTTAGCATTTTGGAGTTTTTATGGGGTTTGGATATACAAATTTCAGATGTAGGGGATTTTAAAAAATTAAACTTTTAAGGGCAACAATTGAGGGATTTGGTTATGTAAAATTGAGGTTTAAAAAAGGATAATGATAAATCATTATCTTTGGACCGAAGTAATAGAGAGATTTCCAAGGCCAAATGCCAACACAAAATATTGCTCCAATTTTCTAAGCCAAGGATTTTTTTCATGCAAGCCATGTATGAAATGTCCCTGTTAGGATTGAAATTGAAGTAAATAGGGTTTCCCAACAAACCCTAACAACACATACAAATTTATGAATTCTTTTTAAACTCTAAATACTTGAAAAACTGTATAATGTTGAAAGTGCCATATTAGGGCATTAAAATATGTTATTCATCCATAAATTATAGAAAAAATATCAAATATTGTAGCCAATATTATCCACTGAAAACCTAATTTTTTAACAATCAAAGAGCTGGAAAATTATGACAAAAATACTAAATATTTATTAGTATCTATTCAACATCAAATTATCCCAAAATAGGCCTTGGAATCCATCACCCAACCTTAGGAAGGGTTCGATGGTCTTCAATTGGGTTTGATACAACCCTAGGAAGATTGTTGCCCTCTTTTCTTCTCTTCCACCTACTCACCAAACCCTCTAATGAAGTTGTCACCCCCCTATATGTGTTTTTATCTACTGTTGCAATCAAAATGGTGTTCAAAACACCCTTGGATGAATAAGTACTCTCAATACAACTCCAAAATGAAAATCCCTTGACTTAATATTAAGGGGTTTCATCTTTAATTTCAATCACCTATGAAGGTTTTTGTGTTCAAGGTAATAAGTTAAGCTTTTTGTGCTTCAACACAAAATTTCAATTATCATAATATGCATACCTTTTCAAAAGAAACAGAATCCTCAAATACCTTACTCCTCAAGTGGAACACTCAAATTGAAGGGAAGTGCAATATGTTATAAGGTTAACTTTCTCTTAAATTCACTTAAGGGCTATGTGAGCCCCATTAACTCAAAAATACCCCTTTTTAACTTAAAATTAGAACAACTTAACCCAAAAGTATCTTTTTACCATTTGAAGAGGGGTTAGTGTTTCCTCTTTATGTCCCCCTTCCCTTAATGTTAAGGAAGCACCAAAAAATAAGGCCAAGGGTCCTTTTCCATGCTTATGTCCAAAAGGGGGACATGACAATGTAGGTATACCTACCATACAAAAAGTGAAACATTTTTAGAATGATGAGATAAAGTGTTTTATAATTGAAAATGCAATTATTATTTTATACTTTAAAATTTAGAGTTTATGAGTGTTTTTGGTTTGGTTTTTAATAATGTTTTTTTAGTTTTTTAAATTAGTACTTTTTCAACAAATATTTAAAATTCATTTTTTGGTAAAATAAATTGAATTTTTTCAAGACCTAATTGTTATATTTGTTTAACTACCGAGGTTAGACCTGAATATACTTGAGAGGGTCCTAATATTTCATAATGTCATTGGATCGATATCTTGTACTCACCATAGGCATGACAAATGTATTGAACAAAACCCTCTTGTCTACAATTCCTCAATAATTTATACATGAAATTCTAGTTGGCACCTTGAGCCTATCCCAACAAGTATTGTTAATATTTAATTAATTCATGTATTTATGTGTTTTATAAATACAAAATATGTTATTTCTAATTTGTAACTTTTAATGAAAATATTAACTTTGTTCATTGCTCGTAAACATAGTATCACTAAGATATCATTTATCCCTTCTGACCCTGATAAACCTTTCCTCACAAAGTGAGGGTACACACTTAAACATCATATGCCACCTAAAATTGGGTTAATTTTAGATGATTATGATATTGTGATTGAGGAACCCCTAAAAAGACCCCCAAAAATGACCATAAATGGGGATATTATTATGGACAAAAATGACAAGGACTTTAAAAGCATCATTTAATGATTTTTTTATATTCACATTTGCTCTTTAATTATTTTATTTAAACATTGAAGAAATGGTTTTACTTGAAGATTATTAAGGAGTGAAGTGAAGTCCTAGACAAGAAACTAATTACAAAATCAGGAGCTAACACCACAAGGAGAGAAAGAAAACCAAAAAAGGATGGTGAAAATCCTTCTTGAGGAGTAACATCTTGAAAAAAATCCACAAAGGTATAATTTTATCTTTTATTTACTTTCACTATTTACTAGATTTTATTATGTTTTATTAATTTATGTTATTTTTTTTGTTTAATTAATTCATTATTTTAGTTAATTTTTATTTATAATTTAGTTGTTATTTATTTATTTATTTTTGCTAAAGACACCTAGAGAGATGACCCTAGCCCTATGAAAACAACGTCAATGCATGGGATTTTTTTATCCAAGGCTTAGTAATCCAATCAAATGAAAAATGCATATTATCATACTATAGAAAAAGAAATATGAAAAACACCAACAAACATCACTCACATAAATCAATCAACCAACCCATAAAGTCCATAAACTAAGGAGATCACACACCTCTTAGCTAACTGAAGAACACTAAGAAATCTAAAAAATATCTAAATGAAATGAGATAAGAGGGGAGAACCAAAATATTATCAATTAAGGGTGACTATTTACTATCTACAGTTGGTAATTATCTAACCCTATCTAACCCTATCTATGTTTATGGGAGAATGAGGAGGTTAAGGAATTCCCTCGATGAAGGATGGGTAGGGTGAGGTGAGGTTTAAATAATACATTTAAATAATTATGTCATGATGGAATATGATTTCATTTGTTAATTCTATTGATTATCAAGATTATGGATTCACCTTGTCATACCATATAGGTATTATAATGAATTTGGTTTTCTATGTAGATGACAAGAAAAGAAAGATACATTTCTATTAATGTTGAGATGAGTTGGTATGGGATCTAAATTATCCATTGAGGTGGTATTTGAGTCAATACCACATAATGAAAGATCCAAAAAAAGATATCCACCTTGGATATAACATGATACACAACACTGATCTCAAGGACAATTGGTGACTTTCAATTAGATACGAGTGGATACATTATGTTTTGATGTGGCTTAGTTGTATGAGCACATGGTCATTAATAATGAAGAATGAAACACAAAAAGGACATATGTTTTATGATCACCAATAGGTGAATGCAGTAAAATAGAGAAAGTGATACATTAAAGACAAATGAAAATGGAAGAGACCATCCCAAAGAAAAATCTAAACTATCTTTTAGTAAGCAAAAGGTCATGGTTAATGGTTAGAAGAATAAATGAGAAGAGTTGGGGTTCTAAAAAGTAAAACCAAAATCCATGAGTGGGAAAAGAAGTAAAGATTACCCATTTTGATTCTTATTCCTGGACCAACATGAGTAGACTTAGAGCTCTGATGTAAAAATAGAAACAAAATAAAGAAAAATGCACACACATTATTAGATACAAAAAAATATTTCTTAATAAGATACATCGGTAGATTGATAATCTTTTGAGGACTATATAATGAAAATGTATTCAGTGGATGAAGAGGGGGGTGAGTATTTGGAAATGAAAAAGCAGATTGGAAAGATGAAAATGTAAAAATGTACTACTATGTAGAAGGTAACATCCTAAAGAGTTTTGGTGATTGACCTTTTTATTTATCAATGTCTTAGCTACATGCAGCCCTGTGTTTTGATATTATGAACCTTACTTTGTGACTATGTTTTATTTTATTCCCTTATTGAAGGATGATGTTTAGCTTTATGATATGTGGATATTAATTTCATTATTGGCAATCTTTTTTGTTGACTTTTACATTTTGAAAAATAGTGGGTGGATTTTATTCTTCTTATTATTTTGATTTTTCATACTTTTTGATTTATTTGGGTGGGTTCATCATTACATCTGATAGTTCTATTAGGTTCATCGACATTATTAGCTAATAGCATGGAGGCCTCTACTAGGTCATGATAAAGGGGTTTAGTCATAGACTTGTGTTTTTAGAGGATATTGTCTCCCTTGGGGTTAAATTTCTCCACTATATGTAAGCATATTAATTATTTTTCATCCTATAATGCCTTGAAAACTCTTGAATCATAACCGATGTGTGTTTTGGGAATCCTATATTCGATGTGATACTTTCTATCCTTGATTATTTTTATTGATTTCATGTTGTTGATATTTTTACCTTTATTGACTTGGTTATGATATGTTGGTATGGGTTATAATAAATTGTCTTTATTAGTCTTAAATCACTATTGTTAACTATTGGATCCATATAAGACCATTCTTCTTTCTCACTAGTTTAGTAAGCCATAATTATGAATGGGATGAAAGGATGCCTTAATATCAGTTAAGAATAGAATGTGGGGTCAAAAAATAATAGGTATACCATAAATAAGTAAAAAATAATTCAAAGGATTACTCAATAACACCTTATAGATAGTATAAAATCACTTTGAGGGTGGTTGGGTGGAACATGGCACCAAATCATCTCCTCAGTTGGTATTTATTTTTACAATGGAAATTCAACTAATGAGAAAAAAAACTACAATATTTTAGTGCATGTGTCCTTACTCTTATTTATGTTTCTATTATAGCTTGGAATTACACCCTTATGGGAGAGTTTTTTAGGGTCTCCCACTTTTGTCTATAAGCATGGGAACAACATCAGGATGTGGGTGTCTTATGGTGAGGTTAAGCCTCTAGGATTTTTAAAGAGGCTAGTTCCTCTCGATGGATCACCTAAACTACTGTTGAAATAAAACATTCATGGGGAAAAGGGTTAGAAGGGGGAAAATGGATCTTAAGAAGGCTAACCAAGAGATGCACCA
Source organism: Torreya grandis (assembly GCA_037957365.1). Taxonomy (NCBI): domain Eukaryota; kingdom Viridiplantae; phylum Streptophyta; class Pinopsida; order Cupressales; family Taxaceae; genus Torreya; species Torreya grandis. The sequence continues at coordinate 271,634 of JARHVA010002587.1, forward strand.
ATTTAAAATGGGAAACTCCCATAATTTTGAACCTACACTAATTATGCAAAGGACAATACTAGATTACACAACCTCAAGATCAAACTAGTTGCATAAATATTTCATGGAAGAGGTTTAGGGAAGTGATGAATGCAAATAGAGAGGAGTTCTAAGACTCATTGGAAGTTCACATTAATGGTAGAAAGAACACTCAACTAGACCTACAAATAACATCAAAAAATCCTTAAACAAAGTTGTAAATGAGGACCATGGATGAGGAAGACTCTCCTTCATGTGATGCCATAGTACGTAGCTCAACAAACACAAGTCCAAGGCAAGAGATAGGCAAAGAAAAATATTTTATTACATAAGAGGTGGTTCTTACAAATGCTTGGCAGGGTCGAGCCTAACCAACTAAGCATATCTCATGATATCTCTAAGAGCATCCCATCTCCTAGGAAGCTAAAATAGGTCTAAAAATTAGGAACCCTTACAATGGCAAGACATGTGATATTTAGAGAGAGAGAGAGAGAGAGAGAGAGAGAGAGAGAGAGAGAGAGAGAGAGAGAGAGAGAGAGAGAGAGAGAGAGAGAGAGAGTTGCATGGAAAAAAGGGGAGAGGGGAAGTCATTGATGATTGGCACCAATGCTTATTTTACTTGAGCTCTTTGAATTCAAAGCATTCAACTACTTTGACCATCAGATGAACCATCTAGAATAACCATCTATCTCCTTGAGATCCTCATGCATTCAATTCTCTTATTTGGAATTAAGCAAGCCATACCAGAGGTAGCTGCATGTTCTTACCAAGTGTGAGTGATTTATCCTTGCATTTAAAACTTGGTGTGTTATTTATTATAATCTAGACTATCCCAATTGGTCTTTGCATGTTCACTGCTTGACCTGGATGCATATAATCCTTGTTTGACCACTTTGCATGTTTTAGAAGTGAATTATATGTACTTGTGACACTTGTAATTGATTGATTGGCCCTTTATATTTATTTTTGGAGAGGACTTGTATTTTTGAGAACTTGAGAAGCACTTCTAAGACCAAATCAGTCTTTTGATGTCTCATTACTTATTTCAAGTTTATAACTACTCACAACTTATGAAGTAATTAAGTGGTGCTCCTTGGAGAACCCAAAATATACTACCCAAACCAAATTAGGCTTTCTAAGCCCCACTACTTACTTTGGATTTATCATTAGTTGTAACTTATAAATTGAAATAAGTAGCACACCCCTAGAAAGCCAAAATACACTACCCAGACCAAATCAGGCTTTCCAAGCCTTCTTACTTGCTTCAAGGTTTTGAATACTAATTAATTATAAGGTTTTTTAAGTAGTGCTCCTCTAGAAACCCAAAGTCTAAAAAAATTTCCATTTTTCTTCTCGAGTTATGTCCATTTTCTTCAAACTAGCAAAATTCTAATATGTGGGCCAAAAAAAATGGCCAACATTTTTGGTGACTCATAGGGAAGTATGCCTATTATGCTTGAGAACCTAGCTCATGTTTCCTTGTCTAGTCCATTGGGCATGCTCTATTTGACTCTGTAACTGACCTGGTCTTAATAGGATATAAGGCTGACCCTTCCTAGAACTTCCTCTTGAAGTAATGAGGATATCACAAAAATAATGCAAAGTGCCCAAGGCACTTAGGGAAAGGAAAATTAGAAAAACAAATGTGCACAAGGTACTTTGAGGAAAGCATGAAATCTATCCTAATATGTATAAGGTTACACTTTACAAGTACTCCCTCCTAGATCAAATGGGAAACTATGAGTATCATTCACCTATAAAAAATCAAGATGAAAGATCCCTTGCTTTGGAGGTACCAAAATTGGTGAACCAAGTAGCTTTATGTTCAAACCTTTTGGTGTGCCCTTTAATGGAGGAAATGGAATGAACATGCCTGTAATGTAGACATACTGGTTCATGTCCTCTAAACTTGGTTCACATTGGATTGTGGGGCTCTTTTAATCTCCACATTTGATGGCTTAAATTTGTTCTCTAAATTAAGCACAACATGTGACAACTCCTTTGAGTTGGTGCTTGGTTTGCTATCTAGGTTTAAGCAAAATAGCTCTAAGTCATCCCAAAAGGTAACTTCCTCTTGGTCATCTGAGACAATACCAACTCAACTCCATGTTTTTTATATTTGCTTTGAAAGGAGAGACATGGTAGTTCATAAATCCATCTAAGGACCAACATGTCATATTTTTATGGATCTAGATCTGACCATTCCCCTTCAATCTTGGAGACATCAATACTACCTTCAATGGATAATTCATCTTGGAATTGGTTAGCTTATTCAACCTAATTGTCAAGTTCATCCTTAGACTCTGGAAGAGGCATAGGCTAGTTTAAAACCTCTACCTATTCCACAAAGTCATAGTACAACTACTATCATACTTAATCTTGATCCTCTTGCTCATTTGTGCCCTCTCCAACATGGTCAACCAACTAATTAACTATATCAATCTCTACACCTTTATCATCTTCATCCAAAACCATGCTAAATGGAAGCTGTTGAGACCAAACAAAACCCTACTTGCTTTTAGTTGCATTTTGAATACACACCTCTTTAAGTATGAAGGCATTAGTACTACCTTCAAGCTCTAATTCATCAAAGCCAAATCCATGCCATAACTAGTCTAAAACTAATTTCTCCTCCCTTGATGGCTCAAACTTGACTACAAGCTCCTCCTTTATTCCTTAAAAAATAGGTTCTTCCTCCAAGAGGGAGATGGTGGGATGGTGAAAAAGTTAACCTTGCTTGTAGATTGAGAGAGTACTTTTCTAGCTAGGGAATAACTTCTTTTGTGGCTCTTGAGGGAGAGAGAAAGAATCTTAGAACTCTTGTAGGACAAGTTCATTAAGCTGAGCTAACCTCTCTTTATCACTTTATTCAACCATTGACTCCTCCTTCTCTTGACTTGGTTCTTGGATCACCACATCCAACATCTCTTCTTAAAACTTTGCTTCTTGAATGGCTCTCAATGAGGGAAAGGTTCTAGGATTTTAAATGGAAAGGAGTGGAGGCTGCAAGGCTCCTTGTTTGAATTCAAGAAATACCGCCTCCTTCTTTATCCCACTACTCTGAATGGTTTTCCAAGATGGAAAAGATAGAGGCTCTTGAGGAGGGAGGGATGGAGGTTGAATGACCTCAAATTTACCTAGCTACATAACTTAGCTCTAGGATGGGAAAGGTAGTGGTTATGCCTCTAAGATGGGAAAGGTAGTGGTTATGCTTTCATCTTCTGATTCTACCTTTCTTCTTCCTTACTTATATCCAGCTCCAATTGTCTGATCTACTTTGCTATGTTCTCTTTAAATGGATCCTCCTTAAGGTGGTTAGGAACAAAAGAAGGCTCTTTGAAAGGGATGAAATCTTGGACTCAAACATTAGGGTGTTCCACAATAGGCACTTCATTTTTTGATAGACCCCTTGGATAGATTTCCAAGAAGGAAAAGACTATAGAACATATGAGGAACTTGGAAGATTTGAAGGAGCACTTGAAATGATCACTTGAGGAGGAATGGGTGACACATAAGAAGGCTGAGGTGATGTATACGTAGGCACCAAAGGTTGGTGGGACTAGCCCTATTGTTCATTAAGTCCCTCTAGCTTGTCCTCAACACTCTAAATGTAATTGCATATATCCATCATGTCATCAGTGAGGTTATTCCAATTTTCTCTCTCAACAGGGGCCCATTCTACTTTTATTTGCTACAATGAATATCTCACATAATGAATCTAGTGAGTAGGGACATTTTGGCCATAACACTTTTGTGAGGGAAACTCTAGTGCATGCTTGTCAAGGCTTACTAAAGTTTGCCTAAGTGTTGGTATAGATGTCTCATGATAGGGCTGCTAGTTTATTTGAGGTCCACTTGGGGGGGAACACATAAATGTTATTAGCTTGATAAGTGTGATGTTGAGGTAGGGAATATGCATGTTAGTCAAAAGATGGTTGATTATACATACCAAATTTGTTGATTAGGCACTTAGATTGCTCAAACTAGCTGATAAATACTCAGTGTCACCATTGATGTTTGCAAAATGCCTCCAAAGGCTGATAAGTAGAATGAAAACATAAAGAATCCTTCCACTGCTTTGGACCTTGGTCCCATCAGGTGTGCCAAAACTGTTATAGCTTGGAATTGTACCCATGTGGAAGAGTTTTTTAGGCTCTCCCACTTTTGGTTATAAGCATGGGAATAACTTCAAGATGTGGGTGTCCTATGGTGAGGTTCAGCCTCTAGGATTTTAAAAGAGACTAGTTCCTCTTGGTGGATCACCTAAACTACTATTGAAATAATACTTTCATAGGGAAAATGGATCTTAAGAAGGCTAATTAGGTGATACACCAATTTAAAATGGAAAACTCTCATAATATTGAACCCACACTAATTCTATAGAGGACAATAATGGATTACACAACCTCAAGATCAATCTAGTTGCATAAATATTTCATGGAGGAGGTTTAGGGAAGTGATGAATGCAAATAGAGAGGAGTTCTAAGTCTCACTGGAAGTTCACATTAATGGTAGATAGAACACTCAACCAAACCTACAAAAAAAATCAAAAAATTATTAAACAAGGTTAGAAATGAGGACCATGGATGAGGAAGACTCTCATTCATGTGATGCCATAATATGTAGCTCAACAAACACAATTCCAAGGCAAGAAATAGGCAAAGAAAAATCCTTTATTTCATAAGAGGTGGTTTTTACAAAGGCTTGGCAGGGTCGATCCTAACCACTTGAGCATATCTCATGATATCTCTAAGAGCATCCCATCTCACAAGAAGATAAAATATGTCTAAAATTTAGGAACCCTTACAATGGCAAGTCACATGATATTTATAGAGAATGGGGAGAGAGAGAGAGAGAGAGAGAGCTGCATGGCAGAAAGGAGAGAGGGGAAGTCATTGATGAATGAAACCAATGCTTATTTCACTCAAGCTCTTTAAATTCAAAGAATGCAACTACTTTTACCACCAAATGAACCATCTAGAATCACCATCCATCTCCTTGAGATCCTCATGCAATCAATTCTCCTATTTGGATCTGAGTGAGACATACCAGAGGTAGCTACATGTTCTTAACAAGAGTGAGCAATTTATTCTTGCATTTAAAGTAAAGTCTACAAAAGAAGAAATAACAAAATTACTATAAAATCATTAGAGAATATGACTTGAGAGGAGGCTTGGTCAGGTCAAACTCTAGATGTAAGTGCTTTTATAATTTTTAGTTGTGTAACTTTTGTAATTATTCCTAGTCAAAAGAGAAGTAACTTGGATGCGAAAAGCAAAGAATACATTTTTGTTGGGTACAGTGAGTAGATAAAGGCCTAAAAATTACTAGATGTTTCTACTAACAAAGATTTGGTAAATAGAGATGTCATAGTAAATGAATATATTCCATACTTCACAACAAATGGTATAATTTTAGATATCGAGTCATTGTTTTCTTCTAACGATTCTATTATAAGTTGTGATGTGAAAGTTGAGCAGGATTCTAGTTCATGAATGGAATCACATTCTAGGGAGGGAATTATTCTAGGTCATTATGAGGTTCTATTAGAACAACCAAAGAAGCCAAAGTGGTATTATACCATAATGGAAGTACTAAAAGAGGGAGACTTGCCACAAGGTGTGGAAGGAAAAAGATTGAGATCAGGAAAGAAGTTTGGTAATAGAGTTGAGCATGACAATTTTTATCTAACAACTATTATTTCATAGGTATTTGAGCCTAATTATTTTTTCAAAGTCCAAAGGGAATCATGAGTGGGAATCATCCATGCAATTGGAATATGATTCCTTGATGCAAAATAAGACTTGGGAGCTCATGGAGCTACCACTAGGAAATAAATCCATTGGTTGTAAATGGATTTACATGGTAAAATGAAAATTAGATGGTTCATTGGACAAACACAAAGATAGACTTATTGCAAAAGGTTATGCATCAGAGGAAGGGGTTGATTATGAAAAGACTTTTGATATTACTACAAAGATGGTAACTTTTCATTTGATTGTTGCTATTGCTGCTCAGTTTGGATGGTCGGTGCACCAAATAGATGTCAAGAGTGCTTTCTTGAATGGAGATCTAGAGGAAGAAGTCTACATGGTTCAGCCATAGGGTTTTCAAGTTCTTGGTAAGGAAAATATTTTTTGTAGGTTGATTAAATCCTTATATGGGATTAAGTAGGCTCCTTGAGCCTAGTATATGAAAATACATTCATATCTTAGGGAGTCTAGTTTCAAAAGGTGTAATTCAGAACAAACTCTCTATGTAAAGGTGTCTCGTGATGATATCTTAATTCTCATTATATATGTTGATGATATAACCATCACTAAGAGTAGTGCTAGTATCATTCAATAAATTAAGGTTGATACTTATTAGAATTTTGACATGACAGACTTTAGACTACTGAAATACTATTTAGGTGTTGAGTTTTGATAAGGATCATGTCACAGAATAAGTATGCCAAATCATTGTTGGAAAGGTTTAGAATAATGGATTTTAATCCAACTCACACACCCATGGAAGTTGGAACTAAAATTTCAACTAACATTACTTCACCTTCAGTTAATGAAACAACGTATTGGTAGCTAGTGGATAGTGTCATTTACCTCACTACCACTAGACCATATATTTGTTTTACAAGATTTGAATATACTAAGACTCAGATGGTTAAGGGGATTCCTTCTATTCGAGATAGTTATCATATATATACTAATTTTAGTTGAGGAAGTAAGTTAGACATTCATTTGATGTTGGTAAAGATTCCAGAGCTAAAGGAGTATTAGATCTAGTATATGAAAACTTACATGGTCTAATGCAAACACTATCCCTTTCAGAGCCTATTATTTTTTTGTTGTTGGTTGATGATTTCTCTAGGAAAAGGTGGGTATACTTTTTAGTGAATAAATTAGACTCCCTAAGATATACCATATTAGAACCAACAAAGATAATGAAATGACATATTAACCAATCTACAAAATAATACATAAGAAGCCTATTATATAGGCATAAAAGGAACACCTAAAAAATAAGGAAGTAGGTGGAACCAAAATCATTGAGTAGTGTAAAATAGTTACGCCCATGAAACCTACCAACCTAAGTGGTTAAAACTACTATAACCACAAACATAGGGAATATACTTAGAAAATATCCTAAGGTAATAAAATAATATGATACCAATCTTTTTATCGCGTCAGTAGACGGGCTCCTTTGGCGGAATTTCTTCAGATCTTTTGAGTAGAATCCTGCGATAGTAGGCAGGGGCCGAATGGCTACGGCTTCGCTATTATAAACTCAAACTATTACACACTTTACTTACAATATGCTTGAGAAATTTCTGATTCACAGGGTCCTTCAAAAGGGCAAGTGAAGAGCATACTCTTTCTTCAAAGCTACTAGATTTTCACTCAAAAAAATTTTCGATGATCTACTACTAAGAACTAAGGCCTATATATAGCATTATGAGAGGTCCTGCCTGCTTGCTAAGCAAGGCGGTGTCTGTCTCGTCATGCTTTACAGCTGTGGCTACAGAGAGATGCTATTGGACCCACCACTTGATTGATGAGTCGGTGATGAGGATGATGAGGCCATGGGCTGTGGGCCCAACATGTCTTCCACTTCATTGAATAAGTCATCTTCAGTTATCGGCTGGAAAAGACACCTTATCTGGAAAGTAGATTGAAGATACCAATGTCGACATCGATTGGTATCGCATGGCAAGTGGCACGGAGTACAATGATAGTGGGATTCCCACTCAAGTTGTCTTCGGATGATGGTGTGTACTACCGTGTCTTGGTCATGATTCTGCTCCTCGTGAATGCGATGGGGTCCAAACCTTGCAACCCATCTGTAAAGATGTTCATTGTGAGCAGATCTGATTTGAATTCGCCATGTCCACAAAGGTCTTTTCAATAAATCAGTGAATCGTTCGTAGAGGTATTCACTGTTTAATCTTTCTATACTGATGACTCCTGTATTGTTTCTACGATTGGCCTGTATCCTGACTACTGCAGACATCTGGAGGTCTTGTGCAGCTGCATATGAAATCTTGGTAAATCTGGGATGCATGCCTTCACGTAGGATTTATTCTTGGATCAGGGGATTCAATGAATCAAAAGCCTGATTAAGAATTCTTGTCAAATTAAAACCTGGTGCAGGTGCAGGCTGATGCATGAGTGTAGTAGGAGGATTTCTACTTAGCCAGTCAGCTATTACATTCTTCTTACCCTCTAAATACTGTACTGAAAAATTAAATTGGTGGAAAAATGCTTGCCACCTGACATACTTACCACGACCATCCTTCCTTCCATGATCTTTTTCTCGGAAGGTTAAAAATTGGGTGCAGTCAGTTACAACTGTGAAATGTGACAGATGCAACAATTTAAGCATAAATTTTTCCAGACATTTCTTTACAGCATAAATTTCCTTGTCAGAGGAAATCCATTTCAGTACATCACTACTAAAAACACCACTAGCAAACTCACATACAAATTCTACATTATTTACAATTGAAACAAGTACTCCTCCCCATGAGAGGTCAGATGCATCAGTATAAACTTTCATTTCCTGAGATCTGGGAATATGGAGAGCTGACAGAGATGAAACTTTTGTTTTAATTTTCTGGACAGCTTCTGTATGTTTTTGTTCCCATCGAAATGCTTTCTTTTTCTGCAATAATTCTTGCAGAACAAATCTATCTTCTCCTGCATTGGGATAAAAACTGTTTAAGTAATTGAGTAATCCCAGAAAAGCTTGTACCTGAGCTTTGTCAAGATGCTCGGGAAAACTGATGATCTTTTCTTTTATATGTGGCTGTATTTGCAGCTTTGAATCTCGGATGACCATTCCGAGGAAGTTACATTCTGTAGTGCATAACTGTATTTTTGTTTCAAAAAGCACTATGCCTGCATCAGTAGCCAACTATAAAAATCTGGAGAGGTGAGCAGTATGTTCCTCTAAAGAATTACTAAAAATCAGAATATCATCTATATATACACAGAGAAATGAAGAGGTGCCTTCAAAAATTTTGTCCATATGCGCCTGATAGTAAGCTGGCGCATTCATCAACCCAAATGGCATTACGGTCCATTGATAATGGCCAAAGGGGCAGCTGAAAGCTGTCTTGGCCCTGTCTGTTTCCTTGACCCTAATCTGATAGAAGCCTAATTTACAGTCAAATTGAGAGAAATATTTACAAGCTGCAACTTTCTCTAAAAGGTAGCTTTTATCAGGGATTGGATATGGGAATGGTTCTGTGATAACATTTAATGGTCTGTAGTTTATGACCATTCGTTTCTTTCCTCTCTTCTGTTCAGAATGCTTATTAACCATGAATGCATAGCAGCAAAACGGAGAGGTAGATTTCTCAATAAAACCATTCTTTTCCAGATCTTGTATCTGGGATTCCATATCTATGTAGTCCTGTGCTGGGATAGGAATTTTCTTACCTATCTTCATATGTTTGCCTTCTAGAATCTTTATCTCCATTTCAGGCATGGATTTAGCCCAAAACTGTTGCGGGTTTTCCGAACAGATAGTAGACTTAATCTTTTCTCCTAAGGCAAGTATTTCAGCAGGAATTGGCTCTGGACTTTGGGTCATGGCACTAGGAAACTGCTCAGTAGCATAAATAAGTCTTGGGATTCTGAGCCTTTCATTTTCAATGGTAAACATGATGCTTTTAGCAGTAGCACCATAGGGTGTGTATCTATCAATGAATGATCCTCCTAGGAGGATATCTATAGGCATCCTTTCAAGAGCGAAGAAGTCACAATGGAAGATTTTATTTTGGATTCTCAGGGCTTGCTGGTGTTTATATCTATTGCAGACAAAACTGTTACCCTGAATATCTAAGCTCTTATAAGCTAGACGCTCATCAAGTGTCTCCCAATCATTGATGAGTTGTGGCTTCGCAAAAGACAGAGAAGCTCCAGTATCGACTTGAGCATCTACATATCTACCATTTATTTCTAATGTAAAGAACTGCGCAAATCTGCCATTGATCAAATGATTTAGATAGGCAAGTTGTGGTAGTTCTAAGGAAGGGATACTTGTACATACCAATTTTTGCCTTCCTGGATCTTGAATAATGGTAGGTTCTTCATAGATGTCTTCTGGTAGTTCTGGTTCAGCTTCTTCTTCTTGTGGATTACTGCATTCACCTTCAGGGCAGTAATCTTGGTCAGAGTAGAAAATGCTTCCGACATCATCTTCTGGTTCATAGCCATCTTCCCATGAGGGATTTGCTGCAAGGACTGGTTCTTCAGTAGGCATGATCTGTTCCCAAATGGGTTCTCTGATTTCTCTTGGTGGATCTTTGCAGGTAAACTTGTTTTTGATCCACGCTTCACTTGGCTTGAACTGACTAGGATACTGCACAGGAGGATTCTGGAGCCTGTGCATAGTAGGCGGCTGTCGCGGTTGTGAGGGCTGTCTCCCTCTGGATGATTCTCCTCAGGCAAAACCCCTTCCTCTAGGTCGTTCTGGTCGCTCAGGAACTTCATGGTGAGCGCGAGACCAGGGACCATAAGCCTCATAGGCTTGTCTGGCTTCTCTAGGCCTGTAGGGACGTGATCCTCTAGATCCTCGCTGCATATTGGTCATTGGTTGTTCTAAGTTGTCTGCGAGAGAGTCTAGTTCTGCTGCGTCTTCATCGTCAGATGCTTCTTCAGGAAAATCTTCAAGGACAGGTTCAAAAATGTCGTCTTGAAGATACAAGTCTTCATCTGCATCTATAACATCCCACCACGCTGCTGCGTTGGAAGAAAAAATAGCTTTTACTGCGGGATTCTTGCAGGAGCAGTTGGGAGCAATGTGACCAGGCTTCCGGCAAATGTAACAAATGGGCTTATTGGAAGCAGGACGAGCATGTTGGCGTCTACGGAGGAAACGGTGAGGAGGCGCATAAGAATGACGCTTAGGAAAAGAACGGTGCTTAAAAGACAGGCGACGGCGGCGTTGCTTCTGTTGCTTGCGAGGTTGGATGTAAGGACGACATCCAAAAGGAGCGATTTCTGGAAACAATGGAGCAATGGCTGCTGCTTGATGCTTGCTAAGCTTTTGCATTGAGCGGGTCTCAGATACTAACAACATGATTTGTTGCTGAGTAAAATCAATAAGGTCAGAGAGAGCAAGATTAGAGAGCTCGAGACCTTTTAAGTCAATATAAGCTAAGACTCGGTCAATTAAATTGTAAGGCATTGCCTGAAGAAACTTCATTTTGATTTCAACAGAGCTATGGCACTGACTTTCATAGGCAAGCTTTTGGAATTGCATAGCAAAAGACTGGAATTGTTTAAGATCACACAACTCCATTTTCATCAGCCATTTTTTGGTTTCTAGCTGCCGATTGGCGGCAGGAGGAGCAAATTCATCTATTAGCAATTTGTATAAGGCATTTAAAGAATCAGGTTGGTTATGTACAAGAGCATATTGCTGGTCAGCAGGGATGCTATCCCACCAATGGTTAGTAATTCCCCAGAGATATTTTACAGCAAAACAAGTAGTGCCAGCTTGATCTAGGTGAGCTTGAACAGCAAGGACACGCATAGTGTTGCACCAACTAGCAATTTCATTGAGGGGATTAATAGAATCATCAATATTCAAATACCATGGCTGTAAATGTACATGGGTACGCTGCATGAGAGAATGACCATGGGATTTCTTGGCAGTGGAAAAAGAAGGTCCAAAAGAGACTGAGCAAAAAGGTCTGGAAGACGACTCGGCCTTTTGATCTTCTTTGGATAACCAATTTAAACTATCATCTAGGTTATCTATCTTAGAATCAATGGATTCTACTTTTTTCTGTATTCTATTTACAGTATCCTTGATTTCTATTACATTTCTACATAAATCATCAAGATTTTCTGCAAGATGAGAATTAAACCTAGAGACATAGTTCCTCTACTTAAATTCATTGGAAGGATTTTCATATGCGGCAGCAAAATAGTGAACAGTGCCTGCAGCATGTCGATAGACACCTTTGGCTGGTGGCCATCTTCCTCCTCTGTAAAAAGTAACTGTGTCTTCTGAATAGAAATCAAGACTGTCTTCGCGAGGAAGACTCATGAGAGTATGGGGGAGATCTTTCCCCAAATTAACTTCTTCATCCTCTATTAAAATATGACCTATTTTGACGGATCTACGGGATGAGGACGTAGATGGTCTGGTAGGAGAACTTTGAGTAGATCTCATAGATAATGATCTAGGAAGAATGTTAACAGATCTACCATCACTTTGATGCACAGTGGTTTGGCCTTTAAGCTTTGGCGAGACATGTTTGAGCCAATCTAATTTCCATTCAGCTGGAATCTCAACAGACTCTATATGTCCTTTCTGCAATTGAACTGTACCACTGAGTCTTCTTGCCAGAGGTAGGTTCTCTAAGATTTTGGGATGGTTGGTGTTAGTCATGCTATATAACATAGAAATATTGACAGTAGCATACTGGAATTCACCAAACATTTCAAGGCCATAAACAGATGTGAATAGACCCCAACAATCTAGAGATCCATGTCTAACTTCTTTGCATCCTTTGTCGCGGACTGCGACTGACAGATTAGGACAGAATTCAAAACAAATAACATTATCGTCATTGAGACGACCAAGACTAGATAATTGGCACGAATGTTTAAAACTCACTTGACGACGGTCACACAGAGCTAAATACATGACAGGTTTGATATTAGATGGAATCAAGGGTTTAATATAAATACGAATCAGACCAAAATGCACAAATTTAACATCCTTATGAGAATGGATATACAGAATTTTAGGTTCTGGGAGTAAAGGAAGTAAATTTGTCTAGAATGTCTTTTTGGGCTGATAGCAGAGATTTAGTTCGACTGACTTAATCCTAGGCTTAACAAAAGACAGATAAGTACTATTATACAGGAACTTAGACTTGACTAATTCAGCTTGTTTATAGACATTGGAAGCTTTTAAAGCCGGAGGCTTGAATAAACTGGATTCCTTTTCAAGATCTGCTTCTGTTATCTCAATATCTGGGCAATCGGTCAACTGATCAGGAATAAAAGGAGGCATTTCATACATTCCTTCGATCTCAGATTCATTCATAATTTCTACGGTAGAAGTGGAAGGTATTTTTCCAAATTCCATTGTGGGGAGATGGGATTCTGATATGCGAGCAATTTCTGGTAAGGGAAAGAAGTGTGCAGAGATAAAACGGCCTATGACAAAAGGGATAAACGGCCTGTGACTCGATGCAAAACTTCCCAAAGAAATTGGACAAAGCAAAGAATTCCCAAAGTCGGATCCACGAAACAAGGAAAATAAATCACAACTTACAGTAGACTTACTACAGAACTGGAGACTGGAACTATGGGTTTGGCTCTGATACCAATCTTTTTATCGCGTCAGTAGACGGGCTCCTTTGGCGGAATTTCTTCAGATCTTTTGAGTAGAATCCTGCGATAGTAGGCAGGGGCCGAATGGCTACGGCTTCGCTATTATAAACTCAAACTATTACACACTTTACTTACAATATGCTTGAGAAATTTCTGATTCACAGGGTCCTTCAAAAGGGCAAGTGAAGAGCATACTCTTTCTTCAAAGCTACTAGATTTTCACTCAGAAATTTTTTCGATGATCTACTACTAAGAACTAAGGCCTATATATAGCATTATGAGAGGTCCTGCCTGCTTGCTAAGCAAGGCGGTGTCTGTCTCGTCATGCTTTACAGCTGATAATACCATCCCTTAATGACTAAACTAGAAACAATACCATGTTTGTCCTTGAATTTTATGAACTTATCTAAACCAAGTGGTTTGGTCATTATATCAGTTGGTTGCTCTATAGTGGGGCAGTAGAAGAGACTGATGTCTTCATTTATAATCAACTATTAGATGTAATAATAATGAACCTCAATGTGTTTGGTCCTAGCATGGAATATTGGATTCTTCACCATCTTCAGAACACTCTAGTTGTCATAGAAAATTAGACTAGCATTTTATGACTCAAACTGAAGATCCTCCAAGATTTTTTTATACACATAATTTCACAACCTGCACTACCCATAGATTTATACTATGCTTATGTTGAAGATAATTTCACTATAGTTTGTCTTTTGCTCTGCTATGAGAAAATTACTAAAACCAAGAGTGAATACATAACCTATTGTATATTTTATTTAATCTCAAATCCTACCCAATCAAAGTTAAAATATCTTGAAAGCTCAAAATCTACTAACTTCTTATACAGTATGCTAAAGTAAAGAGTACCTTTGACATATCTTAATACCCATTTTTCAGCTAACCAATGTACTTCTTATGGTTTAAACATGAAGTGAGATAGAAAACTCACTACAAAATAAATATGTGGTCTAGTGGTAGTAAGGTAAATGAGACTACCCACTAGTTGTTGATACACTGTTTCATTGATTGAAGGTGAAGTAGTGTCAATTGAAATTTTAACTCCAACTTCCATAGGTGTGTGAGTTAAATTACAATCCATCATTCTAAAAATTTCTAACAATGATTTGGCATACTTATTCTTTGAAATGAGTACAACAAAATCATCTTGCCTAAACTCAACACTTAAATAATATTTTAGTAGTCCTAAGTATTTCATGTCAAAAGTACAACAAATATCAACCTTCATTTATTGAATGAGACTATAAATACTCCTAGTGATGGCTATATCATCAACATATACAATGAGAATCAAGATATCATTGCCAGATACCTTTACATAGAGAGTTGGAACTAAAATTTCAACTGACATTACTTCATCTCTAGTCAATGAAATAGTGTATTGGTAGCTAGTGGGTAGTCTCATTTACCTCACTACCACTAGACTGGATATCTTTTTTATAGTATTTAAATATATTGAAAAAGGAATAAGATGGTTAAGGGGATTCCTTATATTCAAGATAGTCATCATGTATGTACTGGATGTCAGTTAGGAAAGCAAGTTAGACATTCATTTGATGTTGGTAAAGCTTCAAAAGCTAAGGGAATATTAGATCTGGTACATACAGACTTGCATGGTCTAATGCAGACACCTACCCCTTTTGGATCCTATTATTTTTTGTTGTTGATCAATGATTTCTCTAGGAAAAAGTGGGTATACTTTCCATTGAAGAAATTAGACTCCTTAGGATATACCATAGTAGAATCAACAAAGAGAATGAAATGATATATTAACCAGTGTAAAAAACAACACATAAGAAGCCTATTATATATTCAAAAAAAGAACACCCAAAAAATAAGGTGGGTGGAACCAAAATCATTAGGTAGTGTAAAATAACTAAGCTGATGAAACCTACCAACCTAAGTAGTTAAAACCACTATAAACACAAGCATAGGGAATATACCTTAGAAAATAGCCTAAGGTAATACAATAATATATTATTCCTATTATCCCCTTGTTGGATATAATTTTTAACTGATTACATCCTTGATCACATCTACCTACTTATGCCTCTTGGTTTATAGTTTGTGAGTTGTATTATAATACCTTAGATATGACAAGGTTTTCCTCACAAACATCCATTCACCATCTACTTTCCACACCATCTCGTTATCATTCTAGTCATGTCATTAGGTAGTTATGATTTCTTACATTGTATCTTAGAATAAGCACTAAGTTTGAGTTGTCATGATTTAGATATTTGGATTCATCTATCTATCATGTTCTTGTTTGATTTTTTTGGACTTCAATTGCCTTACATAGGAAATTTTACATACTTACATGTTATTCTTTGTGTTTGACTTCACATGTTTATCTTACATTTTTATTTACATTCTCATTTTTAGTCATTTATGTTTTATTTGTGTCTTCATTTTCCATGCTTATATTACATAAGGTTACCTTTCACTTACATATCTTTTTTATATTTTTCTTTCACTGATATTTTCTTTACATGAAATGTTTTACATGTTTCCCAATTTTATTTAATGTGTTATACATTCCTTTTTGTCATTCCTATTTTACATGTTTTTTCATGTGATTTGGTGTGCTCTACATTCATTTTTCATCATTTTATCATTTACATGCTTGGCCTTTTGGTACTAACTTACCTGAACAATCCTATCTTACCAATTTTATAAGTAATTTAACCAGTTTTGAGAGTTATTTATTTATACTTTAACCATCCTATGTATGCATGCATTGATTCTATTGTTAGTATTGTATCCCTAGGGTTTCTCAAATATAGGTACTACACCTTTTGTGATCAAGACTATGATATTTTCACATAGTCATTCAATAGAAAGGTAATTCAAGGTATGCATATAGTACTTTTAGTTATTTTCATTTCATTTCATCATTAACTTTAGTATTTCATTATCATTTGGCTCAATTTTGTGCATTACTATGTTCTTTCTTGAAGCACCATCCCATGTTACACTTTCATGACATGCGATGAGACTAAAATGGGACATATGTATACACACAATATTTTTATACTTTATCATTTACTACCACTTTATCTCTTTTAGGAACCTATCGATTTTCAATCTTTCTGAGTGCACGCCTTAAAGGACATATAGAGAAATTGGTGGGCATACTATTGGTGATTTTCAAGATTTTTATAGCTTTGTATCATTCCTACTATTATTCAAACTTATTTAGAGTGTTTGTTCAATCACCTCCTATGATGTTTCCCTAAAATCTTGAAATCATGAAATATGGCTAAGTCTAAAATCCAATAGTACCCTTCAAAATCTAGAATTTGCATTATATCTCCTAGAGGTTTGAAAGCACTCTCAAACATCCCTAAAGTATAATTACAAAATATGACATAAAGTATAATAAAAATTTATTTTATAATTATATTACTTGTTTCAACACGTTTCATGCCCTTATCCAAATCTCTAAGCAATCTCCCTTCTCAAATAACCCCTAACTAAGCAAAAACCCACTTTTCCAACTATGTCGACCGATACATATGTAGTTATATAGTGTACACACATTTTTTATTACTAAGTTATCTAGATTGATATTGTTATAAATGGTTAAACCACACATTAGGGAACTAGGTCGACCTGATTGACCTAGTTTGAGGCCTTTAGCTAATTTTCCTACCTAACAAGCTTGATTTGGTTGACCTTGTAAACTAAAATTCTAGAAGGGTCTAAGGTCAATCCTTGGCTATAAATACCACCTTCACTTTAGTTTAATAGAGAGGAACATTCATTTTCTCATTGTTATAGCTTGTAATTCTACTAATTCTACACTTGAGGAGTTATTGTTTAGGGTTTTGCCTTGGAAGGAAAGAAGCTTGTCTTGTGGGAAAGTCTTGAATGAGAAGTAGGAGTCTTTTAGCCTATATTTGATTTATATAGTATAATCCTTACAAGGACATAATAACCTATTGAAAAACACCATTGGCCAAGGGAGAGATTGAGGTATCATAGGTTTATCCAAAGGTAAGTATTCCTAGATTTTACTCTTTCATTTGGTAGATATATATTGCACAAGGTAATAGGTTGAATGTTTTACTCCTTGATTAGTTTACCTCTATATTGACTTGAGTATATTTTTCTTTGCTTGTAATGTGTTGTTTGTTGTTAACTATCCCCATTTATGCCACAAGCTCAACACTAGATTAGATTTATTTTATGTATTGTTCGGCCTTAATAGGGTTACTTCATCATATCATTTATCTAGAGGATTTGGAACCATTTCCTTTGATGTTGTGTAGTAACAAATCCCTTAGGTAGGTTTATCATATATGAATTGGTCATGTCTTGATATAAATAGTTATGAAGTGAATTATTGGTAAGATTACATTCTCTGAGCTTCAAATTCACTAAGTAGAAAAAAATTTAGATTTATCCTAATTCATTGTATATAGAATGCACTTGTTTAGGTAGATGGGAAAAAATGTTTAAAATGATTTAAATTCAGTCTTTAGTGTGCCAAACTTTATTAATAGTTGGAAAGTTTTCATTGTTAAAAATGCCTTGGCTAATAATTTAAACTTTTTCCCCATAGAATACTTTTTGAATTTGGGCATGTGTCTCATTTTGGTTGGATTTTAGCTCTGTATTCCTTGGGTTATACTTGAATTTCCCTTCAGGAATTACAAGTTTTTTGAGAGCAAAAAATGTGAAATGGGGAAAGAAACAAATGACTCATGTACTCAAAAGATTCAGTCCCTTAAAATTTTGGATTTAATTATGAATTCATGAGACTAAGAAATTATGACATATGGTTGATGGTGACTACATACCAACCCCACAGTCTTTGAACATTGCTCAAACTTTTATAGCAATTTGAAAGAATGTGAGGGTTCAAAATAATCCACATGTCACTGATCAAGGAATTGGGATTTTTGCAACTTGGATGTTGATAAGTTTAAATCAAAACACTAGAAAGGCATGAATCTACTCCATGTGGAGTCAAATCCACATCAAGTCATGATGCAATGCAATGATGACACATAATGTGATGATTTATTGTGATTGAATATGATCACATGACTAAGTATGCATGCCATAAGATCTTGAAAATGCAATAAGTGGAACTCTATAACTAGCCCATGACTTCACAATGAAGTCATTAATAATATTGAGCATGAATGATGTGAAACCATAAGATTTAGACACATAATCTTGATTTAAGGGAAATCAAGGGAAAGTCCCTTTAAAACCAAATTTTATATTGTTATAGGGATGCCCAAGTGGCAAAGTGTCCTTCGTGGCACTTTTTAGACCATGACCCCACACTGCAACAAAGGAGACTAGGTAGACCTTGGGACTTAAATTAAAATTATGTAAAGAGATCCAAAATGAAATTGGTAATTTATAAATTCCCTTATTGAAATAAAGTTTTGGTAAGAAATAACTTTAGAAAATCAAACGTTAATGAATATTAATTAATGATGGGGAATCGATAAGGAATTTTCACCAAGATGTAGACATAAGAAATTTTATAGGTGTTTTATATGTTTTTTAATCTTCTAAATCTAATGACATGATTTGTTTTATCCTTGGTAGAACTCAGATGAATTTTTATCTTGAGACTCCATCCTTAGGCACAATATCATAACCTAATGTGTGATAGTATTTTTATAACATATCTCCTACCCATATTATATTAATACGATCAATTATGGATATTTTGTCGAAACATTTTGTGAAAAATGTTAGTGTGTGAACACGCATAACTATGTAGCATATTTTTATCATGTTTTATTGTCTCAAAAATTAAAATATTAAGTTGGTTTTGGAGTATCACATGAGGGTGTTACAATTTATATGTGTGTATGTGTGTGTGTGTGTGTGTGTGTGTGTGTGTGTGTGTGTGTGTGTGTGTGTGTGTGTGTGTGTGTGTGTGTGTGTGTGTGTGTGTGTGTGTGTGTGTGTGACCACTCAACCCCCTCTATATATGGGGTCTAGAGCATTTATGTTATGCTCTTGACCAATAGTGAGAGGGCCTCTATCTATACTATATATGGGGTGGGGGATGGGATAACTTGACCCCATATATATATATATATGGAGTTGAGGAGAACACTTGATTGATAGATCGAGGTGTGAGTGATAATGAAGTGCTCTCTCAATAGATAATTGGTTTTGGAGTATCACATGAGGGTGTTACTATATATATATATATATATATGATCACTCAACCCCCTCTATATATGGGGCCAAAGTAATTTATGTTATGCTCTTAACCAATAGGGAGAGGGCCCCTATCTATACTATATATGGTGTGGGGGATGGGAGCACTCGACCCCATATATATATATGGGGTTGAGGAGAAGACTTGATTGATAGATTGAGGTGTGAGTAAGAAAATGAAGTGCTCTCTCAATAGGGCCTTGACCTATAGGCCTATCTATGAAAACCCCATCCATATATATATATATGTATATATATATATATATATGTATATATATGTATATATATATATATATATGATCACTCAACCCCCTCTATATATGGGGTCAAAGGCATTTATGTTATGCTCTTGACCAATACGGAGAGGGCCCCTATCTATACTATGTATGGTGTGGGGGATGGCAGCACTCGACCCCATATATATATATATATATGGGGTTGAGGAGAAGACTTGATTGATAGATTGAGGTGTGAGTAAGAAAATGAAGTGATCTCTCAATAGGGCCTTGACCTATAGGCCTATCTATGAAAACCCCATATATATAAATATGGATGGTGACCCTAGGAGATTGTGCCCTATCTATATATGAGCCTCCTATCTCTATGTAATTTTATATGGTGGGATGACCATATATAATCGCTACTTCTAGCTTACAATCCCTCCAAAATATTCAGACCACAAGTGTGAAAGTAATTTACATCCATTTAAGGAAATGAACCATAGTCAAGCTTTGTGTTATTTGTGGTAACGGAAATCATATTCAATTTCTTAAAAAACTTAAGAAGGCATGCCCTTTTATTATTAATATAATATCAACTAGTCAAAATCTATCAAAAGAGTTTAATTTAAGGTTTGGGGGAAATTACACAGTCCCTAAAATCCTATATTCATATAAAATTATAAAATAAATAACGTGATATGATCAATAAACAACCAGTCCTTAATATGGTTGACTTCTTCCTATCAAAATCTAGCCCACCTAAGATTGGTGGAGGCAAATAAATTGAACTATCCAAAACCAATACTTCAACATAGATCTAGATATATTTGACACATTTGAGGACATCCATTGTACCTTTCTAACTCATTCTATGGCTATATGTATTATTAGCATCTGACACAACTATATTGTGGTTCAAAGGGTAAGAGCTTCCTACAATGCTCACTAAAGTCATAGTTTTCATATCATACATGAAATCAAATGATTTATGATGACCATATGTGGTCCTAGGATCTTTCATCATTGATTTGATGATTTCCTTTTCTAAATCCTCATCATTTGTTTAATCTCTTTTCTCAATTTTACATAGTCCACCATCCAAGTATGAATTGCATCTTAATTTGCCAATATATACAATGTTGAGGTGGAATTATCCATGAGGTTATTTGTGTTTGGTCCCACATCATGAAAATTGGAGTGACCATTCCCAACCAATTAATTTACCTTCATTCCAACTTATTTATTTTCTAGATGAGTTGAATGTCTTTGCACATGTAACCTAGAGGGCAATCCTTCTCTTATTTGAATCTATAAAAGAATAATCTCAATTTTTTTTAAAGATTATGCCAAAAATCCCTTTTTACCCTTTTATGGTAGGAAATAAAGAATTCTCCATAAAATAAAACTAAATTACCCCTCACAATCTTCAAAAGAGGCAATCCAAAAAACATGCTCAGCTTAGTGGAACCAAGACTCTCTACCCAACTAGCCCCATCATTCAATTTTTAAGAAAAAGACTGATTCATTTATAATAAGGTAAAACATGCATTTTAAAACATTCACAACCTACTTTCACTAAACAATCAAGGAAAAATCATTTCAATTTACCCTCCCCAATTTTAGTTAAAAAAGGTCCCTTCACAATGCACCAAAAACTCATAACCCATTACCCCTAGAGCCAAATATATCAATGTAAAAGAGGAATCAAAAGGGAAATTTTTTCTTGTAATACTGCCATTAAATATATTCCCCATAGCCAAAAATTACTCTTTTCTTCACATAATGGAGTCATGAAAAGGAAATGGAGGGGAATAACTAACTTACCAAAACCAACATGGGAGACCATTGACCAAAGTCACTCCACAATCATCTCTTATCTCTGTAAGTGCTTCTTGCCACTACACTTGTTTATTTACAAATACTATGCAAATACAACCAACTCACACACTTAAGTAATTGTTCATGGGGTTCAATGGATTTATTCAATAAATTTACAAGAGGGGAGAGGAATAATTATTATCAAACCAATAATGATTAAAACAACCACTGTCATCCTTCCACACAAATTGAATTTATCATTTTTTTTGGGTGGTTAGATTTAAGAAATGTGTGTCATACTTAAAAATTATATTATATCATAAATAATATACTCTGATTAAAACAACCACTATCATCCTTCTACATGAATTAAATTTATCATTTTTATTTTTTTTGGGTGGCAATATTTAAGAAAGGTGTGTCACACTTAAAAATTAAATTCTATCATAAATAATAGGCTCTTCTAACTACTTAGGCATGAATTCTGACCAGACATGGTCTGGGTTACCAAAAGGAGAAAGAATCTTGACCCCTAAAATAGTTATCTTGCATTCCACCTTTTTTCCCTTTATTTTAGTATGTTAAACTTAAATTTCCTCAAAATATTTTCTTAGCCATTTAACCCCCTAAATTTTTTCCTTTAACCTCAATGATTTGATTTCTGCACCACCCCTTTCCTATATCAATGATTTGGAGTTTCCTTTCACTCTCAAACACTTCCACACTTTTGAAATAACTACCTCTAAGCCTTTGAGAAAATCAAATCCTTCTACCTAATTAATAGTGTCTTTGTGAAAATCCAAAGTAGGAAAAATTATCCTTGATTATTTTTAAACATGCACCCACCTCTAATGAGATCATGGTTATTCTTTATTGTCCCATCAATTTTGAACATTACAAAACTTGGCGTAGGGGAAAACCAAAAGACATTATTATCCTTAGAGAAAAATTAACTTGACACATTATTAGGGATGATTTATAATTATTTAAATTTATTATGATTTATTTAATTTTAGATTTTTTTAGGTAAAATTTTAATTATTATTGTTTAGTTTTTTAAAATTTGTGTAGAAATATCTTGTAAAAATTTCCAATTTTAAAGTAAAATGATGATTATTTAACGGGGTTAACAAACTCTTTGCAAGAATTTCAAAATAAAAGGATCAATGGCCAAATAGCACAACATAAAAAATTTATAATAAATATTATAAAAGAGAATGGTCATAACTTATTGCATTGGAAAAACTGATCTTCCCCATATTTACATTGCTCTTGCATATATTTAATTTTCATTTATATATTTTTATGTCTATCTATTTTCATTTTTTATTTATTAAATTTTATTTATAAAATTAATTTTTTAAAATTCATTTGAGGAAGAATAGTGAAAACTATCACTAATTCAATAATATATATCGACGATCAAATATAAATGCACGTATATGATTAAAAATATTGAGGAGAATGGATATTACATGGTATATACAAGGGGAAATGAAACTGATCTATAAATCAATCCTAACTCATAGAAGATAAATCCTACTTACACTTTCGATTGTCGATTCATTAGATAATCAAGGTCATGACTCATATGGATCCACTAGACCTATCCAAAGGATATCTTACCACAATAATATCACTAGGGAGGGTTCTAAAGCCTCCAATCAAGTAAAACTATGCAATAACCCTAACTAGGTCCTATATTTTCATATTCACTAAACTAATAACAAGTAAAGTAAAGTCTAATATAGTGCTCACCAAATCTTGTTGCATAAATTTTGGGTAATAAACATTAAAAGTAAACATGCATCGAAGAAATATACTCATGCCAATGTATATGGAATCCTAATACATAGAAGATAAGTAAAAATACAAATATATCTACTTTTACAAAGAAGGAACACAATTAGGAATACTCACCTTTGAAGATGAACCTATCGAGCCTCAATATCTCCCTTGGCCAAGGTGATCCACAAGAGGTTATTGTGGTATGTAAGGATGAAAAGGATAAATAAAATCTAGGCCTACAAAACCTATTAATGCATCCAAAATACTTCTCCACAAGACAAGATTCGTATCTCTAAAAAAACATGAAAACCTAAGCTATGTTTCTCAAGTAGAATAATGGATAAACAAATGCATAATATATATCTCTTCTTATTCTCTTCTCTTCCTAAATTATGAAATGAGTGTGTATATATAGTTGAATCTAACCCTAATCCTTTCCAAAAGTTTATTTGATAGGGTTGGCCCAATCAACTCTGTATTTTTATTGACAAAAACAAATTAGATCATGATCTATGTCAACCAAGTGCCGACTTAGACCCTAAATGATTTTTGTCAATTAGAGTACAAGTTCGATGGGTTTGAAAGTGTATCATAAACTAATAAAAAGTATTTTAGGCTAGCGAAGGGCTAATGAAGGTGGAAAATGACTAGAGGAGGGTGCAAAATAGGATGTAAAATGTAGGGAAATGTTTTTAGGATATGGTTATGTAAATAACATATGGTAGTATAGGGATAATAATACTATGAAGAACTAATGGTCTAACTACCCCTTTCCTAGTGCACCCCTTAAGGCATGCACTTAGAGGTATTGAGAATTGATACGTTCCTACAAGATAAAAAGCATCAATAATTGATAAAGTTTGAAAATATTATGTGTATACATGGGGCGTCAAGGGGAAATTTGATTGTGAGCTCCCCATGGAACCTTTGGAGGTTTATTTTGGAGATGAATAAGGTGATTCTACATTTTCATCATTTTTTTGGCATTATTAGCTTGAAAGACATTCATTTGGTTAAAATTTGTAATAAAAATTGATGGGTTTAAATGGTGTTTTGATTAGTGTGTGCAGCATATAGAGTATTAACATTCATATTAGTGGCTTGGGTACCACTATGAGTAGTGTCATGCATGAAACTAGTGGCTTGAGAGGCATTAGTAGAAAAGGAGGCACTCGTGGCATGATTAGCGTGTATTATGAAAGATGCACTAGTAGAAGGATTAAAATAAAAATAAGCACTAATGACATGATTATCATTGGTAACAAACAATACATTAGTGGGGTGGTTGAGAAGGGTGGGTCTTGGAAAAGGCCCACTAGATGTTTAACTTACCATGTTAGTAGAGATATTTGTCATGGAGGTAGAATAAATCAAGGAATAAAAGGTCAAAGTATGAGAAGGGATCAAAAGATAAGGAAGAGGCAGAGAGGAAAATAAGCTATTACCCCCAAATCCATGTGAGAATGTGGGGGGAGGTGAATGGGGTTCTTCTTCTTGACCACTTATCATAAGGTTGTTCATAGTGGAAGGGTCTTTTCTTATATTTTGAGGAAATTAATTAATGAAGAAAAAAATTTATGGATTATATTATAGTTTAGGTTGATCTTCTAATGAGAATAGAGGGTTACAAATGGAAGATGCATGATGAGGAATCCCATAATTTTTAGTATGAGTGGTCACATGCATATTTATTTCATCTAAAGTGGAAGCCACAAAGTTTTTTATGAGGAAATGTATTTGTATTGGTAAATTTAATCATATATGTTGAGTTTAACTTTGTGCTGTCTTCAAACAAGAAGTTCATGATGAGAGAAAAAGTTTAATAAGGATGATGATGATGTAAAGACAAAGTCCAAAAATAAGATATAGATTTGAATCCATTGACTATGTTCTATAACCATATATACAAATAATAATACATTGTATTTTAGGTTAAATGTGTATTACAGATAGGAAAACTAAACAAGTTAATAAGGATACATAGTTGTGCAGATTGACTATGTACTATTGGATAGAGAATTGAACATGGGATAAGAAGACACAATTATTCATATTGACTGTGTACTATTGGGAGGAAGGTAAAATAGAGTCTATAAGATACTATATTGACCAAGATGAAAATGTTTTGAAATAGGTAAAAAAAATTACAAGATAATTTGAAGCAAGAATGAAAGCAAACACACAAATAATTAAATCAATGTGCTTGATCCAATTGGGGCACACAACATAAATCTTGCACCAACACTAACCAATGTAAGTTTTGTAATACAACACACAATAATCAAAGATAAATTAATAAAATAAAAATTAAATGATAACTAATTAGTCACCCTAAGTGTTATTATATTATTAGATTTTTTTTATTTTAATGTGATGGAAAAATTTGCTGAAATAAAGAACTAAAAAGTAGTCTATGGTTGGTTTTAGGATGTTTGGGCTAAAAGGGATCTATATTAGAAATGGTACTAGATTGGTATTGGGGCCTACCCATCTCTTCAAAATCCCATAGTGATAAGGGTGTTGGGTGCTTTTCCAATATATACCATTAACCATGTATTTATACTTGGCTAGAAAACCAAGTCAACTTCCCTCTTGGTGGTGAAATCCAAGTAGGTAGGAATTGGGAAATTAAATGTTTAAATGATTTTTTTAAAGTTAAGTGGTTTGGTAATGTGTGTAAAAGAATAAAATAGTGTAAATAAAATGGTAATTTGAAAAATCATTTATTTATACTATGTGAGTTACTCTAAGCATGCAAACAACTAAAAAAACATGAATTAATTACTACTAAATAGATGTTAATTCCTTGATTAAGAATAGTATAAAGTCAATTCAGGAAACACTTTGTGGAAATAATATAAAACATATTCAACTAGGTATTTTATATTCTACATAATCAAGGTCTTTAATAACAAAGTTGAACAAGTTGACTATGTCTCTTAGACAAAATATAGACTATAGAACTAAGTCAACCAGGTTGACTTAGTTAGTTATAGGTTTGTAATTTTGAAGGTTGATAACTTGTGAAAAATAGAACTAAAATGATAGAGAGAGGTGATAAAGGAACCTTAGTGGGATTTAAGATGATTTATATTTCAAATTTTTATGCTATAGTGCTTAATTATTGCTTTCAAATTCTTAAAACTTGGTTGACTAATTTGACCAAGCTCTGTAAAAAAACCTTGTATGTTGTAGGTCAACCTATTTGATAATTTTTATTGATAGAAGAAAATATAAAATAGATTTGACCTATTTCATAATGTATACTAATCTATAACTCAATAAGAATATCATGTCAAACTACTCGATCCAGCAACCTGTAGTTGATGATGACCTACATAGATAAAACATAGTCATTTTGAAGCAACTATGTTAAACTTATGTACGTAAAGTTAGAACTATATTGAATGGTTTGATACAATATTACAACTATGTAAAAATTTAATAAAATAATAAAAAAGATGGCATGAAATAAAACCTTCAAAGGTTAGATTCACATCGGCTTCACCAGAATGTATGCAAAGGGAAATGCAACTAATATATAGATCAATCATAACTCAAAAAAGACAAATCCTACTTATACTTCTAATTATAGATACATTATATATTCAGGGTCATTACCAAGATGTATCCTCTAGACATATCCAAGGGATCTCTTGCCACAATAATATCACTAGGAAAAGTTCCAAACCTCCAATCAATCAAAACTATGCAATCACACTAACTAGAACCTATGTTTTCATATTCAATAAACTAATAACAAGTAAAGTAAAGTCTAATCTATTGATCACCAAAGCTTGTGGTATAAATTGGGGGTAATAAAAATAAAAATTAAACATGCATATAAGACATATACTCACATCAATATATACAATATCTTAATGTATGGGAGATAAGTACAAATTCAAATCTATCTACTCTTACAAAGGAAGAATAGAGATAGGAATACTTACCTTTGAAGATGAATTTATCAAGCCTCAATCTCTCCCTTGGCTAAGGTTATTCATAAGAGATTGTTGTGGTATGTAAGGATGATAAGGATAAATCATCTCTAAGTTACACAATCTATCAATGCATCTAAAAGACTTCTCCACAAGACAAAATCCATATCTCTAAATAAAGTATGAAACCCTAAGATATGTTTGTAAAGTAGAATGGTGGATAAGAAGATGCACATTATGTATCTCTTCTTCTTCTATTCTATTTGTAAATGATGAAATGAGTGTGTATATATAACTGAATCTAACCTTAATGCTTTCCAAAATTTTAGCCAATAGGGTCGACCCATTTGACTATGTATCATTGTTGACAAAAATAAAAATAAAAATTAAACATGCATATAAGACATATACTCACATCAATATATACAATATCTTAATGCATGGGAGATAAGTACAAATTCAAATCTATCTACTCTTACAAAGGAAGAATAGAGATAGGAATACTTACCTTTGAAGATGAATTTATCAAGCCTCAATCTCTCCCTTGGCTAAGGTTATTCATAAGAGATTGTTGTGGTATGTAAGGATGATAAGGATAAATCATCTCTAAGTTACACAATCTATCAATGCATCCAAAAGACTTCTCCACAAGACAAAATCCATATCTCTAAATAAAGTATGAAACCCTAAGATATGTTTGTAAAGTAGAATGGTGGATAAGTAGATGCACATTATGTATCTCTTCTTCTTATATTCTCTTTGTAAATGATGAAATGAGTGTGTATATATAACTGAATCTAACCTTAATGCTTTCCAAAATTTTAGCCAATAGGGTCGACCCATTCGACTATGTATCATTGTTGACAAAAATAAAAATAAAAATTAAACATGCATATAAGACATATACTCACATCAATATATACAATATCTTAATGCATGGGAGATAAGTACAAATTCAAATCTATCTACTCTTACAAAGGAAGAATAGAGATAGGAATACTTACCTTTGAAGATGAATTTATCAAGCCTCAATCTCTCCCTTGGCTAAGGTTATTCATAAGAGATTGTTGTGGTATGTAAGGATGATAAGGATAAATCATCTCTAAGTTACACAATCTATCAATGCATCCAAAAGACTTCTCCACAAGACAAAATCTATATCTCTAAATAAAGTATGAAACCCTAAGATATGTTTGTAAAGTAGAATGGTGGATAAGCAGATGCACATTATGTATCTCTTCTTCTTCTATTCTCTTTGTAAATGATGAAATGAGTGTGTATATATAACTGAATCTAACCTTAATGCTTTCCAAAATTTTAGCCAATAGGGTCGACCCATTCGACTATGTATCATTGTTGACAAAAATAAAAATAAAAATTAAACATGCATATAAGACATATACTCACATCAATATATAATATATCTTAATGCATGGGAGATAAGTACAAATTCAAATCTATCTACTCTTACAAAGGAAGAATAGAGATAGGAATACTTACCTTTGAAGATGAATTTATCAAGCCTCAATCTCTCCCTTGGCTAAGGTTATTCATAAGAGATTGTTGTGGTATGTAAGGATGATAAGGATAAATCATCTCTAAGTTACAAAATCTATCAATGCATCCAAAAGACTTCTCCACAAGACAAAATCCATATCTCTAAATAAAGTATGAAACCCTAAGATATGTTTGTAAAGTAGAATGGTGGATAAGCAGATGCACATTATGTATCTCTTCTTCTTCTATTCTCTTTGTAAATGATGAAATGAGTGTGTATATATAACTGAATCTAACCTTAATGCTTTCCAAAATTTTAGCCAATAGGGTCGACCCATTCGACTATGTATCATTGTTGACAAAAATAAAAATAAAAATTAAACATGCATATAAGACATATACTCACATCAATATATACAATATCTTAATGCATGGGAGATAAGTACAAATTCAAATCTATCTACTCTTACAAAGGAAGAATAGAGATAGGAATACTTACCTTTGAAGATGAATTTATCAAGCCTCAATCTCTCCCTTGGCTAAGGTTATTCATAAGAGATTGTTGTGGTATGTAAGGATGATAAGGATAAATCATCTCTAAGTTACACAATCTATCAATGCATCCAAAAGACTTCTCCACAAGACAAAATCCATATCTCTAAATAAAGTATGAAACCCTAAGATATGTTTGTAAAGTATAATGGTGGATAAGCAGATGCACATTATGTATCTCTTCTTCTTCTATTCTCTTTGTAAATGATGAAATGAATGTGTATATATAACTGAATCTAACCTTAATGCTTTCCAAAATTTTAGCCAATAGGGTCGACCCATTCGACTATGTATCATTGTTGACAAAAATAAAAATAAAAATTAAGCATGCATATAAGACATATACTCACATCAATATATACAATATCTTAATGCATGGGAGATAAGTACAAATTCAAATCTATCTACTCTTACAAAGGAAGAATAGAGATAGGAATACTTACCTTTGAAGATGAATTTATCAAGCCTCAATCTCTCCCTTGGCTAAGGTTATTCATAAGAGATTGTTGTGGTATGTAAGGATGATAAGGATAAATCATCTCTAAGTTACACAATCTATCAATGCATCCAAAAGACTTCTCCACAAGACAAAATCCATATCTCTAAATAAAGTATGAAACCCTAAGATATGTTTGTAAAGTAGAATGGTGGATAAGCAAATGCACATTATGTATCTCTTCTTCTTCTATTCTCTTTGTAAATGATGAAATGAGTGTGTATATATAACTGAATCTAACCTTAATGCTTTCCAAAATTTTAGCCAATAGGGTCGACCCATTTGACTATGTATCATTGTTGACAAAAAAAATTAGGTTCTAGTCTATGTTGGCCAAGAGCTAACCTAAACCCTAAATGAGTTTTTTCAATTAGAGTATAGGGTTGATGGGTTTGATAGTTTATCATAAATTGATAAAAAGCATTTTAGGTTAGGTAAGGGCTAATGAAGGTAGAAAATGACTAGAGGAGGGTGAAAAATAGTAGGCAAAACTTAGGGGAATGTTTTTATGATATGGTTATGTAGATAATAAGTGGTAGCATAGGGAAAACAATCCTAAAAAGTACTAATGGTCTACCCACCCATTTCTTGATGCACCACTTAAGGCGTGTACCTAGAGAGATTGAGACTCAATAGGTTCTTATAAGATAGAAAGCATTAGCAATTGATAAAGTTTGAAAATATTATGTGTATACACATGGTATAGTAAATATTTACATTCAAGTTGACTAAATTATAATAATTTAATTTTATTTATTTTTAAATATT
This sequence comes from Torreya grandis, assembly GCA_037957365.1. Classification (NCBI taxonomy): domain Eukaryota; kingdom Viridiplantae; phylum Streptophyta; class Pinopsida; order Cupressales; family Taxaceae; genus Torreya; species Torreya grandis. Next base: position 302,310 of record JARHVA010002587.1, read on the forward strand.
AATTAAATAATTTAAAATTAATTGTATGACTTAAGGGGCATCTTAATGTATAGATTTTGAGGAGGGTGTTGATGATGCAAAATAGGATGACTATATCCATGGTAGTGAGGAGGAGTTAATTTAATATGTTTATTTAAAATTTTACATTTTCCCTATATATTTGATCTATTTTATATAATGTTTATTATTGATTTTTTTATAGGAAGATGATTACTATTAGTATAAAATATTCAGCTTTATGAGTCCTTTTATGCCACCAACACTTATGGTGACCGTTAGGATAATTGGGTATGTATAAATAATTACATTGAGGTTAGTGCCTTATTAAAGGCCAAAAATCAAAGAAAAATGGGTGCAAATGATTACAAAATATTGAGGAGGATGGTATATTACATGGCATAGTAAATATTTAGATTCAAGTTGACTAAATATTTTTAATTTATTTTTAATTTTTAATATATAAAATATTATTTAATCAATTTTAAATTTAATTGTATGAATTAAGGGGCCTCTAAATGTATAGATTCATTTTATGTCACCAACACTTATGGAAACCACTGGGATAATTGGGTATGTATAATTAAATATATTGAGGTTAGTGCCTTATCAAAGGCCAAGTAACTATATATCATATGTTATAGGTGTGAAAATTAAATACACACACACACACACACACACACACACACACACACACACACACACACACACACACACACACAAGATTTATACCACCTATTATTTCATTTATATTCCATTCTTTTTTATTAAATGTTATTCCCACCTATAGACACTCAAATTTAATCATTAACTACTTGACAATGTTTAATCTTGACATCCTTACCTTGTTTGGTCTATTCACCATCTTTTTAACTTGAAATATCTATGAGAGTATTCACTATTATATTTATTATCTTGAAATTATTAGAAATATCATTCATGCATCCCTATTCTACTTATAGTTTCCTGTCATCCAAATACCAATAGTCTTTGTCCTTCTGGGACAAGACCACACTAGGTAGACATGGCCACAACCCCACATTGTACACTAGTGTGGCCTTGTCTCTTATACTCTAACACCAACTTTTAAAATTCAAGACATTACATATTAAATCTCCTGCACATTTATCAAGGTCAGTTAATAAAAATATTTCAAATATTCTTCTATATAATCACATCAAGGTCAGTCAAATAAATCTAGAAATCACTTGGAAATTATACTACACATTGATTAACATGACACTAATCTTTCCAATTCAAATTCTTATTTATTATAACAGACATAGGCCAAGATTAAAGTTATTTTATTACAGGTTAAAGATATTCATTTTCAAGCATTTAATTAAATTTATTTATTTATATTTATATATAAAATATCAATAATTACACACTCATTCTAGGAGGCAAAGCTACATCAGACTGAGGTATTTTTGGATTATATACATAACATTTAGATTATATGAGGTTTTCTAAGAATAGCTCGGTTATTCCCCTTTATTTTTTTCTCCTTTAAAATTTGATATCTATTTGGTATATATACAAGAACTAGGATTTTGTTGTTGCAGGTATTCTATATATTAAATCAACTCTTGCAATCAATCAGTCAACCCTATCTAACACTTGCAAGTTATGACACATAAAATTCAATTACACAATCAATTAGGATGTGAGCACAGTCAATATACAAGGTTGAATTTTTCACTTGACCACCTAGTGCGACCTTATCGTAATTCATCACATAATTCTATTTTTAGATGTGACATAGTTCATAGGCCTTTCTAGCAAGTTTTACATCAAAGCTCTACCCACATAATCAACATAAAATTAGATCCAAGCTAGAATTGCATATTCTATTGAAAGTTACTATTTATAACTAATTTCATATTATGTATTTGATGTTTAGATTATATAAATTTTACATATCTAAATAAATATTCAATGGTTTAAGTGTTTTATTATATTTTATTGGTAAATAAAATTAAAATACATATAAACATTTTAGTGAACTTGTAATTTTTTTAGAACACTTATGTATGTTAGCTGATTTTGTCCTAGATACAAATTTATGTAAATTTATGACATTGAAATAAATAAAATTAGACCTTGGATATAAGTTTGAAACCATGAGCCAATCTTCTTTGACCTTGGATTTAACCTGACACTGAAGAAATTTTCTTGTCACCTCGAATAAACATATGACACTAATTCATTTCTCTTCAATCTTAGATTGAAATTTGTATATCTATATATAAAGAAATATTTAGATTTATAATTTCTTATTATTCTCTATTTGATTTCTACTTGTTTTTAGAAACTATGTTCTAAATTTTTTAAAACTACTTAGTTACTATCATTACAGGCTAAGTGGTGATCTCTTTTATAGACATCACAGTGCTAGGGATACTAATCCAATACTCAAACCATTGTATATCACTAAACATGTAATTTATTTTATCTATACCTAATAGTATATTAGAAATTCATATGGTATATTTTTTATACTATAGGAATCCTCTTTAGCCATTTTATTTATGGTTTAATTTTGAGGAGCGTATTACCTAGTGAAGTTACTCTCATTGTACCCTAAAAAATAAGATAGTGGGATAAATGCATGATTTAGCGTTTGTAGTTAGTGGTCTAAAATATTTGGCTGACACTAATATAAATGAGGAATAATACTTGAGATCCCACACAATCATTTAAACCCTTACCTATATCACTCTTTATACCTTGATTTTTTCTTATATTGTATTGATAATGGAATCAATGAATGAAGGTCTCTTTTATATGTTGCATAGAATTATGAAATTCATTGTTTCATCTTGTATCCCATTTCAAAATTTTGTACATTATGTCATTATATGGATCAAATGTAATATAATTATGACTATAAATTGTATAATATAGGTCTCTTACACTTTTCAAGTCTTATGTTGTAATCTCACATCTTATACTCTTGAAAGTTTGCTATCATCAAAAGAAAGTTTTGTCCAGATTAATATTTCCTTCGAGCAGTAATACCTAAAAATTTCACACAACATTGAAATAATATGTCTTGTATAAAAATAAGAGTCTACCTCTTGTGGACAAAACCAACCTAGGTCATCTATTAATATCATACCTATTGCTAATACCCATTTCTATAATATCTGATCTGAGTTACTTCTTATCATAACTAGACACCAAAGAGCATGTACACAATTTTTTGTGCTTTCCCCTCCTCGTCATCAACCTATCTATATTTTTTAGTCAATTCCAATTATTTTTCCAAGGATCATATTATATTCCCATGTCCACATTCAAACTAAAATAGGGTGACCAACTTTACCTCCCCAACCCAATCCTACTACTCACAATGTTCCCCCTCCATCTCTTTCAAAGAAATTTTCTCAACCTAAGGGGTATAAATTACATTGATCAACTACGTAATATTATAACAAATATTTCTAGTCTAGAGATATTAAAGAAAACACTGACGTATAAGTATATCTTATATGCAATGTTACTATTAACAATTTTGACCCTATAGGTCAAAATTGCTACCTCTTTCATTTAGAACTTTGCTTAAACATGACTTTCAAAGAAGGGGAAGAGGGCTAGGTTGAGGGGATACTTTGAAAAGGCTTAAGATAAAATTACTTTGGAATTTTTTCTGAAGGAAATACAAGAGGAATGGTCCATTATAGAAAGGCCGAAGGACTATTTTCCAAAGGTCAAATGACTATTACATTTTTCCTGAAGGGTACTTAGGAAGGGCTTGTCACGATTCTGAAGGGACATTACATAAATCTTGAAGGGTAATTGCCCTTCAAGAAAGTTAAAAAATAGAGGATATAAAGGGACATTTCCTTTAGAATTTTTATCTAAAGAAATTATCTGAGAGAGATGTATGAAAGAAAATTCTTTTGGAAAATCTGAAGGGCTCTTTCAAAAGATCGAAGGGAAATTTCATGTGCTGGAGGGACAATTAAAAATTTTGAGGGGGGCATTTACAAAAATCCAAAGGGTATCTACCCTTCAAAAAGGTTCATTTACATAATCTCAAAGGGTTAATTCCTTTTTAAAAGGGGCATTTAGAAGCTTCCAAAAGGTCACTTTCCCTTTGGGAAAGTTCAAGTCAAAAGCCCAAAGGGTACATGCCTTTCGAAAGAGGACACTAGCAAGAATATTGAAGGATATCTACCCTTAGAGAAGGTTCACTTCACAAACTTCAAAGGCAATGCTGAAGGTTTCATTCATTTTCCAAAAGGTCATTATAAAAATCTCAAAGGATATGTGCCCTTCGAGAAGGTTCATTATAGGAATCCTAAAGGGTATGTGCCCTTTGGGAAAGTCACTACAAGGAAAGGCACAAGCATAAATAAAAGGGCGTGAAATTTTTGTCTAAAGACAAAGGTGATAAGCAAAATACTGAAACAATTCTTTCAAGAAATTTACCTAAAAGATAGGAGAGAGCAAAGTGGTAGAGCTTCAAACTTTTTTTCCGAAGATGAATATCCAAAGGGCTTAGAAGAGAGGGAAATCTTGAGAGAATTCTCATGAAAAAATTGTTTGTGGGAAAAAAGAAAAATACATGAACAAGAAGTTCAAAGGAATTCCTTCAGATAAATTATTCGAAGGAATTCCTATAGACTTCTTGTTTAAGGGAAAGTGAAATGGATAAGAAGTCTGAAGGAATTCCTTTAAAATATTTACCTGAGGAAATGTACAAAGAAAGGCTTGGAAGGATAAGTCTCAAAATTTTTGTCTGAGGAGAGAAGTCCAAGACAATTCTCATAGATAATTTATCCATGGAAAAATGACTTGATAGATAGTTTGAAGGGAAGAGGCCAATAGACCAATGGATAAATCCATAGAAAGGGAATAATAGATAGTAAGTCCAAGAAAGATAAAGCTAAAGGAAATTCCATAGGAAAAATATAGCGTGAACAAACAATAGAACATGCACAGAAATTAAGATCCAGATAAAGTGATGGATTTCAATAGCCATAAATATAATTAAACATGTCCAAGATGTATAGCCATTTTAAACATGACACCTTTAGTTATAAAATGGAGACTTGTTTACATGAAGAACTCAAGGAGTTTAACGTTGGAGATCTTAACAAGAGATTTCATGCATGCACTCTTGTTTATTCTAAACCTTTCAAACATTCCAATAGTTCAAGTGGAGACCATTGGAGGTTGACTAATCTTGAGATCTAGTTGACTAATTGACAAGTGTCACATCCACTCATGCTCTCCATGCAATAGAAGACATTCTCATGTTCTAATTCAGCTCCAATTTGGTTCAAGCTTAAGCCAAGACATCCAAGATTGGTGTAGACATCATGCATGGGGTAGATTAGTCTAAGCTTGAGCCCACCATCCATTTTCAATGCTAAAGGACTTTTCATGCAAGGCATAATACAAAAGAATATTATTTTTAGAGGTCTTGTTATCTTTAGATGGTAAAAATTGGACTTAGGATAATGAAAGAGTTGTCTTCTTCTATTTTCATTGCCAACCTCTTGGTTGTTGTGTATTTTTATATATAAGTTGGCTTTTTAGCCTTGAATTATATCCCTCTTTTGACAAGACAAAATTTTTCCAAATATTGAGTTGTAACCTTTTTTCAAATTAATAGGACTGTTATTTTTAGATTCCATCTACTAGTATAGTGTATTTATGTCATTTATTTACATAAGTGATAGAGTTTTCTTCCAAGTCAAGTCTTGATTCTTACATAGTTACTAGCTGGTCAGATTATTTAGGTCATGTTTCATGTTTAATGTCTTTTGGCTAAGTTTATGGTGGATGCAAGTGGCTAGTTAGTTCCTTGAATGAGGCCTATTCCATCATTTCTCTCAAGCTTTGATCACAAGATATAACCTTTTCATGAAATACTTATGCATATTGGTTAATTAGAGTTGAAGGTTTAGCCTTTTTCTTATCTAAATCAGTGTTTTTAGGAGCTCCAATTGAGTGGATCAACTAATCATTTAGGTGTTTCACAATCATTAGATAGGATTTTCTTTCAAGTTTATCTCTCTTTTCCTAAATAGTTTGGAACATAGAGCAAGGATCCTAATTGATAAACCAAAGGGAGCTAGCCCTTAGAATCTAGAGATTCAATCCACTAATTAGGTCACCCATAGCCTAGGATTATTTCCATGTTTTAATAGACTATGAAGGCCTGAAACTACCTTCACAGGGGTGCAAGTTTGATTGATAATAGTTTTTGGCAAGCTTGGTGGGACCAAAAAATAAATATTTTGTAGATCTAAAGAAGTTTGAAATTAAAAAAAATCATTTATAGTATAAGATAATATCTATCTTCATCACAAGCTAAAGATTCTTTAGGTTGCAAAGTTCATAGCATCATTCCGGCAACTCTTTCATGCCAAAAGTTACCAAAAGTTCAGCAAGCAAAGGTATTCCTTTTGAATTTATATCTTATAAGAGATAAATATTTAGGAGGGCAAAACCATATCCTCAAAAATAGTATTTGCCTCCTAGTCATCCTATTTTTCTAAGCACTACGATCCCCACTATCCAAATGGCCTTTAGAAATCAAGTTTTTGATCTATTCAATAGAGGTATCCCACTAAATTTAGCCTAGTTTGATAACATTCCAGTGTCTTCCCTCAAGAGTATACCATTATTTTTAGGAGAAAATCAAACAACCCCTATTGAGCATATCTAAGATGTTACTAATCTCTATTCAATCCATGATGTGGTTGAGAACAATGTTGCTATTAGATTATTGGCTTCCTCCTTTGAAGGAAAAGTATTGTAGTGGTATATAAATCTATCACTTAATTTCATCTCTACTTGGGATGAATTAGGTGCAGCCTTGGTCAAGTAATTTGAAGATAAATCTAATCACCTATCTTTAGTTGAGTAATTGACTGCCATAACAAGGGATCCTCATGAGTTCATGTTTAATTTTAACCTCAGATTCTAAAAGACATGGACTATAATACCTATGTTGGTGAGGCCATCCTTTTAATATGCATTTTTATACTATTTGAAATCCCTTAATTCTGACAATAGTGTGATGATACATTCAATGGGTGCTACTACCTTGCTAGGTGCTTATGAGATTACAATAAGGGCAGAAAATAGTTTGATATAAGTTGGTAAGCTTTCTCCAAGACCTCCAATGCCTATATTGTAAAAATTAATTTCTATACCAGCCCCCCATATTCCTCAAGTTCCATCCTTAGCTCCTATTCTAGCACCTCAAGCTCAAATTACAACCCCTACTAGTCAAGCTAGTGAGATAGGAGAGTTAAAAAGTTTGATTCAATCCTTAGAGAATGAAATAGTCTAACTCAAGAGGTAGAAATTTTAGTCTAATAGGCCTTATCAATAGCAAAATAAAAACACTTATCATCCCTTCAAAGATCAAATGCTTCCTTATCAGAGTTTTAGAGAGAATAGACCACCATATCAAGCATAAGGTGCCATAACTCCAACTAAGCCATATGATACCCTTGATCCTAATGTTTCTTCCACTTAAAAGGATATTGTTCCCACCCCACCTCAAAACAACATGATGTAAGTTTTAGGTTGGCATTCCTCAAATCTCAATGATGCTCAAAACCAAGCCTTGGTATCATAGAACATCACTATGCCACAAATGACACAAGAAGAGTTTTCTTTTCAAGGAGGTCAGTACCAAGATACAAGTTTGAAATCATAAGAGAGAATCATCAATTTCAAGGGTATCTTGATGCCATTAATGTAAATTGGCAAGTAGATGATCATGTTGCTTTTACTTAAGGTTTTAAAACTAACAAATCAAATGGTCAAGTTGCAGCTATAACTAGAGCTAAACGAAGAGCCATTAAAGAGGCTCAAGAGGTGATAAATGATTTAAGTACTCCTAGGTTTATTTTTAAGAGTAAAAAAGAGAAAATTTCTATCCATACAACATGAAAAAAATTAGAATATAGAGGTTGGTAAGATTCATCAACTACATCTAGTTCATGAACAACGAATGCTTTAGAAGGTACAACCAAAGGTTAGTGGATCTCATTTTAGTATAGTGGATCAAATGAATAAATTTAATATCAGCATTATCATGTGGTATTCTCTTTCCATTCTAGGATAAAAGGATAAGCTCATTCAAGAGCTTTTAGCTCTCGAATTGTCTCTAAAACTGGTTGAGAAAGAAGGTGTTATCTTGACTAATTTGGATCAACCAATAAAGAAACAAGTATAGTAGGTAAATAATATGGAAAAGGTGGAAAAAATTGAGGTAAAATCAAATAAAAATCTTCCTTTTTACCTTTATTTTATGTTAAGTGATACTTTGGTTCATAATTGTATGGTGGATAGTGGAGTTAGTAGTATAGTCATGCCTAAACAGATTGCAAACAAGTTTGGACTTGTTTATGAACCAAATTATAAAAAATTATTTAAATTGGATGGGTCACCAACTTAAATTGTAGGCATCATTAAGGATCTAAAATTGACATTACATGTATGTCCCAATGTTACTATTTAGTAAGATGTTGTTGTGGTAGACTTGCCTCCCTACTTTACTATGTGCCTTTCAAGAGACTTCACCTCAAAGATTGAGGGATATTTATTAGCTGATTAGAATTATTTATTCTTCAAAACTAGGTATGGAACCAAGGTAATAATTCATTTTGAGTCTATTTCACATTTTCATATAGATCCATATATACCAAGTGTTGTGAATACTAACTATATCATCTCAAATGAGGTACTAGGAACAAGTGAAGTAGAAAATGGATCACCTTTAGATGGAGTTATAGATTTTTTTCTTGATGAGTGGGCTTATAAATTTCATGATCATGATCCTTATATTTTTATTGAAGAATAAGGAATTGGTGTGTATTTCCTTCATGAGAATGATGCACCAATTCTAGCCATGGTCAAAGAAGATGAGTCTAATGAAGGTTTATGGAAATTGTACTTTGATGGATCAAATAATAAACATGTAATTAGATCTAGAATGATGTTGGTTTCTCCAAAAAAAAAAGGTATATCTCTTTTATTAAATTTTATTTTGGCTATTCAAATAATGTTGCTAAGTATGAAACACTAGTTCACGATTTGCAGTGGGCTAGGAAGATGAAAGTGAATTCTTTGCAAGTGTTTGGTGATACTGAGCTTGTAGTTCACCAAGTAAGAGGTTTGAATATATATAATTTTTTTAATTTAATATTAAAATCATAATATTTGGGATTCAATTGAAGATTTCCAAGCTTTTAACATTCAGGCAATACCAAGATGTGAGAATAAACATGTTGATAGGTTGGCTATTGTTGGGTCCCAATTTAGCATCCCAATTGATATAAAAAGTGAGAAAATTTAGTCACTAATAAAGGTGGTTGTGAGGCCCTTTGTTCTAGATAATCATGATATTTGGTAGGTGTTCTAAGATGATAATCAAATTTTTAGATTCTTGTAAGAGGAGGCTGAGTTTTTCTCAAGAAACCAATCAGAGCACTTGCAGTAGTATGATGATCAAATTGTACAATTGAAAATAAATAAGTTACCCAAGGGATTGGTCACACTTGAGAACATTTTTAGTTGTGATGATGAGCTAAGGAAGGATAAGTCATCTTTTTCAATAAAATAAGAACACTATGTCAATGTATAGATTATAGCTAGTAAGATTTTGAAGTTGGGTAAGGTATGCATTCCTTCAAAAAATCAATCTTTCATTGAGTTATGCACAAGTTTTTCTGGTGTATTTGCATGGCAGTATAGTGATCTCAATGGATTTGATCCAATTGTGGCTCAACACACCATTGATTTAGAGGAGGAGACTAAACCAGTAAGACAAAGACAAAGGCCAATCAATCCTAAGCTTGAACCTTTGATGAGAGCTAAGCTTCACAAGCTCATAGAATCAACTATTATATTTCCAATCAAGCACTCAACTTGGGTGGAAAATCTTGTTCTGGTATGAAAGAAGAATGGTGAGATTCATTTGTGTGTTTACTTCCATGATTTGAATAGGTCTTCACTTAAAGATCACTATCCATTACCATCAATGGAACAAATTTTATATCTTGTTGTAGGTTTAGAGAGGTTTTCTTTGCTGGATGGATATAATGGATACAATCAAATTTTGGTCAAAGAAGAAGACCAATTTAAGATAGCCTTCACAACTAAGTGGGGGACATTTGCATACAAAATATGCCATTCAGTTTATCTAATAATGGAGTAACCTTTTAGAGAGCCATGGATATGGCATTCCAAGGCCTTCTTAATAGGTTTGTAATTTTTTATTTGGATGATATAATAGTAATTTCAAATAATGTAGAAGATCACATGGTTTATCTGAATCAAGTGTTCTAAAGGTGTAGGAAATTTGGAGTATCTCTAAATCCAAAAAAGTGTGTTTTTTTATTCGTGAAGGTGAGCTTCTTGGACAAGTTGTTTCAAATCATGGTTTAAGCATAGATGTTGAAAGGATTCAATCCATTCTTGCACTCTCCTTGCCTAAGCACAAAAATGATTTGCAAAGTTTCTTTGGGAAAATTAATTTCATAAAGAGATATATTTCAGATTTTGCCATTTTAGCTAAGCCACTTACAACCATGCTAAATAAAAATCATAACTTTAGCTAGTCCAAAGAAGGAATAAAAGGGTTTGAGGATATTAAGAATGCCATAGCTAGTGCTCCTATGCATATAATTCTAGATTTCATGAAATATTTCATTTTGTACACTTATGCTAAATGGACACCATTTCAAGCATTCTTATATAATAAAATCATGAGGCTTTGGAGCATCCAATAGCCTTCTTTAGTCAAGGCTTGGAGGAGTATGAAACAAGGTATTATTTTGTTTAAAAACATGTCCTTTTGGTTATAAGGTCTCTTAAAAATTTTAGATACTTGTTGTCTAATAATAAGATACACCTAATGGTTGCCCATCCAAGCATCAAATATTTCCTTTTGAAAAAGGATATAAATGAGAAGAGATCTAGTTGGATAACTAAGGTAATGGAGTATGATGTGGAAATTAAGGTCACAAAGCTGATTAGAGGCAAAAGATTGTGTGAGCATCTAACACAAGACTTGCAAGAGGCTAATGAGTTTATTTTGGTGTCAAATGATGAATAAGTTGCAGCTAGTCATACCTCACCTTCCAGCTAATTTCATGACTTGGTAAGCTATCTCCAAGATGGTATTTATCCCTCTCATCTTAGTGCTTTAAAAACAAGGTATTTTAGATTGCAATCTATTCCATTTTTTCTTATTGATGGTGTTTTGTTCGAGAAAGATATCAATGGAATGTTACTAAGATGTGTAGAACCAAGCCAAAATTAGAGATTTATTGAATAATTCCATGATAGACATGGTGGTAGACATTTTTATACAAGAACTATAGCTATTAATATCATGAGAGGTGGGTACTATTAGCCTAGTATATTTGGTGATTGTCATGCATGGGTTAGAAAGTGAAAATAATGTGTTATGTTTGTAGGAAAAGTGAAGCTTGAAGCCTAACCTCTTCAGCCAATAGCAATGGATCAACCCTTTGTCTAATAGGGATTGGACTTTATTGTTCTCATTAATCCTCCTTCAATTTTAGGGCATAAATAGATTCTAACTACTATAGATTACTTCACATATTAAATAGAAGCAATAGCATTGAAAGAAGCAAATGAAACTAATTTTCTTGATTTCTATGAAGGTTTTCTTACTAGGTTTGGAGTTCCCTCAACTATTATTTATGATAATGTAATGGCTTTTGTGGGATCTAGGATCATTCCATGGGATGTCCAACATGGAATTTACCTTAACACTTCATCAAACTGTTATCCATAAGGCAATGACCTTGCTAAATCTACAAATATGAACCTATTGAGGATCATAAGGAGGAATATTGAAGACAATCAAAGGTCATGGCATCTCAAGTTGAAGTCAGCTCTATGGGTTGATAGGATCAACTACAAAATATTAATAACCAACTCTCCATACAAGCTAGTATATGGTAAGGAAGCAAGGTTCCCCATTTCTCTTGAATTTCTCACTTTAGAACTAATGCATCAGCTTGAGTTGTTAGAGAATGAGCCTATGGAAATAAGGTATGCTAAGCTTATAGAGTTGGAAGAGACAAAAAAATAGTCCATGCTAGCCATGAAAATTCATCAAGCACAGGTGAGGATAACTTTTGACAGAGGAGCTTATTCATGATGTTTCAAAGAAGGAGATTTGGTCCTCAAGTGGGATGAGGATAGAGCTAAACCAGGAAGGCACACAAAGTTTGATTCCCTTTGGAGTGGCCCATACATAATTTTTAGCTACAAATCCCACAATACTTTCTAACTTACAAAGTTGGATGGTCAGGTGCTTCTAATCCCAATCAATGGGATACATTTGAAACATTTCGCTTAAAGAGAAAAGTTCCTTGTACATAGTTTGTTTTGCTTTCCTCCAAGTGTTATTCAAGCATAGTAGTTTCATTCTATTTTGTTTGAATAAGTGCTTGTGTGCACATTTGATTCTTAGTTAGTTTTCCTATTTTTGTGTGTTTCCATTCTTATTTTGAAGGATGAAGGTTACTTCTTGTTTGGTCAAAAGAGATTTGCAATCATGGACTAGGTTTACCATTGTTTTGTGAGTTCAATATCATGTTTATGGTCTGAGTTCTCAAGCATAATAGGCATGCTTCACAACTGAGTCACCAAAATGTTGATAATTTTGACCCTAAAGTCAAAATTACAATCTATATCATTTAGAACTTTGCTTAAACATGCCTTTCAATGAAGGGGAAGAGGATCAGGCTGAGGGGATACTTTAAAAAGGCTTAAGACAAAATTCCTTCAAAATTTTGTCTAAAGGAAATACAAGAAAAATGGTCCTTTATAGAAAGGCTGAAGGAATATTTTCCAAAGGCTAAATGACTATTACATTTTTATTAAAGGGTACTCAGGAAGGGCTTGTCACGATTATGAAGGGACATTAAAAAAATAATAAAGGGTAATTGCCTTTTAGGAATGCTAAAAAATAGAGGATCCAAAGGGACATTTTCTTTAAACTTTTTGTCTGAAGAAATAATCCACAAGAGAGATGTCTGAAAGAAAAGTCTTTTGGAAAAGCTGAAGGGTTATTTCAAAAGCTCAAAGGGTAGTTTCATGTGCTGGAGCGACAATTTAAAAATCTAAGGGGACCATTTGCAAAAATCCAAAGGGTATCTACCCTTCCAAAAGGTTCATTTACATAAGCCTGAAGGGTTACTTCCTTTGATAAGCTTCCAAAGGGTCACTTTCCCTTTGATAAAGTTCAATTCAAAAGCCTAAAGGGTACATGCATTTTGAAAGAGGAAATTGGGAAGAATCTCAAAGGATATCTACCCTTCAGGAATGTTCACTTCAAAAAATTCAAAGGGAATGATGAAGGGTGCATTTAGTTTCTAAAAGGTCATTACCAAAATTTTAAAGGGTTTATGCCCTTCAAAAAGTTTCATTGTAGGAATCCCTAAGGGTATGTGCCCTTTAAGAAAGTCACTACAAGGAAAGGCACAAGCAAAAATAAAAAGGGCATGGACTTTTTGTCTGAAGACAAAGGTGATAAGCAAAAGACCAAAATAATTCTTTTGGGCAATTTGCCTAAAATAAAGGAGAGAGAAAAGTGGTAGAGCTTCAAACTTTTTTTATAATGATGAATATCCAAAGGAAGGGCTCAGAAGAGAGGTAAATCCCAAGAGAATTCCTGTAAACAAATTGTTTGTGAGAAAAAGAGAAATACATGAACAAGAAGTTTGAAGGAATACCTTTAGACTTCTTGTTCAAGGGAAAGTGAAATGGACAAGAAGTCTGAAGGAATTCCTTTGGACAAATTGTCTGAAGGAATTCCTTCAAAATATTTACCTGAGGAAATGTACAAAGAAAGGTTGGGAAGGATAAGTCTCAGACTTTTTATTCGAAGAGAAAAGTTCAAGATAATTCCCACATATAGTTTGTCCATGTAAAAATGACTTGATAGATAGTCTGAAGGGAAGAGGCCAATAGCCCAATGGATAAGGCCATATAAATGGAAAAATAGATAGTAAGCCTAAGAAATATAAAGCCAAAGGAAATTCCATAGGAAAAATATAGCGTGTACAAACAACAAAACATGCACAAAAATGAAGAGCTAGATAAAGCGAGGGATTTCAACAGCCATAAACAGGATTAGACATGTCCAAGATGTATAACCATTTTAAACATGACACATTCAATTCTAAAATAGAGACTCATTTACATGAATAACTCAAGGAGTTTAACATTGTAGAGCTTAACAAGAGATTTCATGCATGCACTCTTGTTTGTTCTGAGCCTTTCAAATGTCCTAGCAATTCAAGTGGAAACCATTGGAGGTCGACTAGTCTTGATCTCTAGTTAACTAATTAACAAGTGTCACATCTACTCATGCTCTCCATGCAATAGAAGACATTATCACATTCCAATTTAGCTTCAAATCAGTTCAAGCTTAAGTCAAGACATCCAAGATTGGCATAAACATCATGCATGGGGCAAATTAGTCCAAGCTTGAGCCCACCATCCATTTTCAATGCCAAAGGACTTTTCATGCAAGGCATAATACAAAATAATATTATTTTTAGATGTCTTTTTATCTTTGGATAGTAAAAATTAGACTTGGGCTAATGAAAGAGTTGTCTTCTTCTTCTATTTTCAATGCCAACCTCTTGGTTGTTGTGTATTTTTCTATATAAGTTGGCTTTTTAGCCTTGAATTGTATCCCTCTTTTGGTAAGACAAAATTCTGCCAAAGATTAAGTTGTAACCTTTTTTTAGATTAATAATATTGTTGTTTTAAGATTCTAGATACTAGTATAGTGTATTTATGTCATTGATTTGCATAAGTGATAAAGTTTTCTTCCTTGTCAAGTCTTGATTCTTACCTAGTTACTAGCTAGTCAGATTATGCAAGTCATGTTCTGTGTTTACTATCTTTGGGCTGAGTTTATAGTGGATGCAAGTGGATGGTTAATGCCTTAAAGTAGGCCTATTCCATCATTTCCCTCAAGCTTTGATATTAAGATATAACCTTTTCATGAAATTCTTATGCATATTGGTTGATTGGAGTTGAAGGTTCATCCTTTCTCTTGTCTAAATCAATGTTTTAGGAGCTCCAATTGAGTGGATCAACCAATCATTTAGGTGTATCACCATCATTAGATAGGATTTTATTTCAAGTTTCTCCCTCTTTCCTCAGACATTTTATAGCATAGAGCAAGGATCCTAATTGATACACCAAAGGAAGCTAGCCCTTAGAATCTAGAGATTTAATCCACTAATTAGGTCACCCACAACCTATGATTGTTTCCATGTTTCATTAGACTATGAAGGCCTGAAACTACCTTTATAGGGGTGCAAGTCTAATTGACAATAGTTATGAGATACCAATCTTCCTAAAAATACACAACTAAATTTATTTAATTATATTATTAATGCATTCAAGGATATTAACAATATTATTAATTTTTATGAGGAATATATACCTCCCAAGCATATCATTGAAAAAAATCATCCATTATTAATTCAAATCAAAATAAATGGAAAGTTAGTCAAGCAAGCATTGGTTTATAATGGTTAAGGGATAAATGTTTGTAGATATGAATTGATACATAAATTGGGTGTCAATAAGGTCATACATTTTTTTTTAGCAAACTATACATGGTTTTGATAGCACATCAAAACAAATATTGGGAATTATCACATTAGATTTACTACTGGGCCACAACACAATATATATTATTTCAAATTCATTCCCAATCAAATACAATGCAATCTACTCTTGGGTCAACTTGGATCCATGTGATGGAAGATATACCTTATACATTCCATAGATACATCAAATTTTTGCATGAAACACATTAGTATATAATTCTAGTTGATGAACCTTTTTGATATTACAAAATGACACAATCACTATATGATTACGTCTCTATCATACCACTTGAGAAACCAACTCCAATGGCACAAATGCATACTTATGAAGTGGGTGAATCAAGTAATGTAAATTATATATGACAAGTTACTCAAATTCTTAAATAGATAAAGGAACCTTTCAAGGAAAGTAGGTAAAAAATGTAAATTTATACACAAATAAAAGAGCCTATCAAAGAAGATAAACAAGTGTAAATTCATAAAAAATTAGAAGAGCCTCTTATGAAACTACCATCATTGGTCAATTATGAAGATTCTTTTTGTCAGATGGATGAGTACTATAGCAGTGATGGTGATGATAGACATGAACTAACAAATGATCAACTATGTAAGTTAAATTTCAATCCCATTGATGAAGATGAATACTTATCTCATTATTTATTTACATTTGTTAGAGTGGGATAATACACACACACAAACACAGTATACAAAATAAAGGCATAACATCCATTTTAAACCAATAGGATCTAAAAAAATACTTAAAATAGTTACAATACTATATCACAAGTTATATCAAAATCATTTGAATAAAATACTTCTCTTAGTATAAAAATCACATCTCCTAATAAAAAGGTGAAAAAGGAGCAAATAATGATGAAAATAGAGAAACATTCATAAGTAAATCTACCAAAGCAAGATTAAACTATTTTCAAAAAAGGATTTCTTAATAAGGGAATTTCAAAGCAAGATTTCATCTCTAAGGTCACTCCTCAAAATATTTAAAAAAAAGAGGAAACAAATAAACATTCTTCCTATTTAGAGCCTTTCGTTATTAAACCATTTATAAATAGTAAACAGTGCAATAATGTTGTAGTTAATCACTTACAAGAAGTTAATATATGTAGCCTAGATGTTATTATATATCTTGTGTATGATAAATATCATCTCAATAAAACTATGGAATCAAAACATTACATATGATCTATCACATTATAAATTAATCCTGGTCCTTAATCATGTTCAAAACTATTTCACATTGATTCTACTATAAATAAATACAATTCAATCATCAAAAGATCATGGTAAATATTAATGGGAGATACTCTTAGTACTAATTATAACTCTAACATTTTAAAAAAATAGTTCAATGATCACCATTTAAAAATAGAACATAATCACAATACAATATCACAAATTAAGGTATACTCCAATAAGGACATATAATATAGTTATGAATGATATGCATCATACATTACCTATGATATCGTATAATGGATCAGATGGCTCTACACAACAACATATTATTCCAATTGGTAATTTATCAAAGAATGAAGTGGGTATACCCTTTATATAATAACTCCATGGGAACTTTCCTCTAATCAAGTTATTGGTTATCTAATTACATTTTACTTTGTACATACCTTATTTTATTTTACTTCATTGTTACTTCTTCTAGGTCATATCCAAGCATTATTATATCCCTTGGATTTATTTTCACTTTTAGAACTTTCCATCTTGATTATCAAACCAAATCAAATAAATCTAAATAATTTATACTACAATGATTTCAAGGCATATCCTTTATGGATATCTATTTACTTACTATTTCATATTATCATGATATGGCTTTATTTGCACTTAACATGATCAAAACTATCTACCTGCATTCTCCATGAGCACATATAGTCTCTTGATCATTGTGGGCATGCCCATTATTATTTATATAGATTATTTGTGCTACATTTCTATGACTCATTTACACATACATTGGAAGTACATTTATTTTTTTCCTTTGTGCCACACTATATTTTAGCACATTGTTCAAATCTCTCCCATTTCTTCTATTTTTCAAAGCCTTGATTCTTAGCACTTTTAAAATATTTACTATTCAAATATTAAAAAAAATTAAAAAAATTCATATATTCAAAAATTTTAAAAATAAATCAAATATGATAAAATGCAATACAATTATTATATGTCAAAATTTTAAAATATTTATCAAAACTAAAAAAGAAACTTACAAGAATTTTCAAATGTTTCTAGCTTACTTCTTTACACATTATTTATTTCAAGTTTAGTAGATATTGTATTTTAATTTTGAATACACAATGATTTTTATGAGGTATGTGAGAGTGATACATGACATATTGTCACATGGTTTTTTTATGTTGGGCTTCCCTTTTACCCAAAAACCTTGCTAAGTTAGGGGCATCACTTTATTCTATGTGAACACTTCAACAAGTTGTATCTATCCACAACCTCTCTACTATGTTAAGCTATATATAATACAAATGTTTTGTTAATCACTCATAATTTACATTGTGGAACATGAATATGATATTTTCTAACAATGACATTGATACATATAGTTGATCTAGACTAGTATCATTTGCTTTATGATTATTTTTAAAATTATTACTTTACTAAATGATAGTTAGGAATTTTTTGATTATTATGTGTGGCCTTTGGCCATGTTTGTGAAAGATATACATGTTATTGATTGTATGACATAATAATGCCATTTGCATGTGGCCCTTGGCCTTGTGTGTCTATAGGACATTCACTTGTCCCTTGTATGTTGTGTTTGGGCCTTATTTTTGATATTATATGTAACTTACATGAAATTGTATGACATTTGTATGTTCATTTCTTGTTACTATGGTGCCATGATTCATATCATGCATTATTTCCACTTCTTAATTTTGTACTAGTGGCATGATATATATCATGCACATGTTTCTTATGTGCTTCAATGTTATATCTTTATAACACATGTCTCATATATAATTAATTTTTATATTCAATATTATGATGCAACATGATTTAAATGTTCATATGACATTACATGATTACATATTTCACATATTATACAATTCTCTTTTGAGAATAATGACTTGTAAGTTGTCTCTCATCTCAAAATGGGGGCATCATGATGGATTTTCCTTGAGTATTTAAGTCTTCATAAGTAAAAAAAATTAGATTTATGGTATTATACATTTTTTAGAATTACAATATGATTCAAAAAAATTAGATTATGGGCCATGTGACATGCATGTGAAGCCATTCCTATAGTTACAAGTTACATATTTCATACAATTATAGGTTCAATTAACATTCTATATCAATTCAATACATATACAAGGGCCATGATATTCATTCATGTTCATATTTCAACTTGGAAATTTAAATTTAAATTTCTTAAAAAAATTAAAAGTTTTAAATAGAATCTAGATTTGTATACCACTATGTGATTTGTCTCATTTTGAAGGTGGGTCACATTAGAGTTTAGTGACACTCAATGTCTATGGTTTTAATTTATTGGGCCACATTTGGTAGTTCCATCCTCTTCTCCTACCACATTTGAGTATAGTGACATTCAAAGTTTATGGTGTAATATAGAAAAACACATTTGTTGGTTCCACCCCTTCAATCATTCTAAAAGAGTAATTTACATACCTACATGAAAGTTGGGTCATACAATATTTCTAACTCAAAATATTTTAATAGTTTTCAAATTGAGACTTGATCACTCTCAATTCACCATAGGTTTAACATTTCTCCAAATGCCTCAATAAGGGGGCACATAATTATCCATTTTTAAGTTACAAGGTAATTAGATTTCATACTCTTTTAGGTTTATTTTTTCCTTGCTCTCATTTCAAATTTTAAGTTTTAGATTTTTATTTTCAAATATGGATAGTAATTACTTTCAGTAACATTGTTATAAGTTTTACATTGAGGCATCTTGCAAATTCAAGATTCAAATCAAAATAAAAAGTGTGCATACACACTTAGGTACAAATATCCTTTACTAAAATAATTTAAATTAATTGAATTACTAGAATAAGGGGGAGGGAATATAGACACTCAAATTTAGTCATTAAGTGCTTGAAAATGTTTAATCTTGACATCCTTACCTTTCTTAGTTTATTCACCATTTCATTAACTTGGAATATCTATGAGAGTATGCAATATTCAATTTATTTTATTTTAATTATTATACACATAATTCATGCATCCCTATTTTTATTATAGGTTCCTATCATCCAAATACCAATAGTCTATGTCCTTCTAAGATAAGAACAAACTAGGTAGAAAGGGCCATAACCCAACCTTGTCTAATAGTGTGCCTTGTCCCTTATGATCCAATAGTAAATTTTCAAATTCAAGAAATTTCATATTATCTTTCCCATGAATTTAGAAAGGTTGGTGAACATAAATATTTCTAAATATTCCACTACATAAGCACATCAAGGTCATTCAAACACATATAACAATCACTTTGAAATTTTAGTGCACATTGAGAAAAAAGGAACTAATATTTCCAATTCAAATTATGATTTATTGTAAAAACTATAGGCCAAGTCTAAATTTTTTTTTATTTTAGGTCAAGGGCACTCATTTTAAAATATTCAAGTCAATATATCTATTTATATTTATATTAAAAATATCAATATTCACACACTCACTCTAGGAGGGAGAACTATGTTAGCCTGATGCCTTTTTTGGATATGTAGATAACACTCATATTACATGAGGTTTTATGAGTATAACATGACTATTACCCTTGTATAATTCCTCCATTTAGTATTTTATCTCTTTTAGGCATTTTTCCTTAGCTTAACATAACTCAATATTAGTTATGTGCCCAATAGAATGAAGATGCCAATGAGCTTGTACACTGACATATCATGCAATGGGTAACCTTGTGTGCTCCCCTAAGGAATATAATAGGGACTAATCCACATCAATTTTATGATGATGTTTAGTTAAGCTCTATCTCACTTAGGTACTTGAGTTTTTATGTTTAGCCATTATCACTATCATCATTATTCTAGAGTTAACCATTTGACCAATTCATATAATACATATAACTATTATTATAAAATCAAAGCTAACACTAAAGATCTCAACACACCACAATTTGTAAACAATAAATGGTTCTATTTCTTTCATTTAATAATACTATTAAGTTACATTGTCATTACACAATCTCTTTGAAACTATATATTTATAACTATTTCACACATCCAACAATACCAACTCTAGTTCTAATAGCTCTAACCATTCCAACTTCTAAAAGCCCTTCTTAAATAAGCTAAGGGGTATTTATACATAGTTTTACCCCTTAATTTATGTTCTAATATTAATAAAAAGTGATGACTAACCAATTACCATTAACAAGTCATGAAAATCTGATATAACGAATTCATATTGACTTTGGCCTAACTACCCCTATATACCCTCTCTATATTGGATCTCCATGTTCATGTTCCTCTTCTCTCGTAGGCTAGTGATAGATTCAAAGTCTCATTAATATTTTTTGCTTACATTAACTAATTTTTAACCACCTTTGCTTTTTATGCCTTTGTCCTAGTCTTACACTTTTGTGAGTCCTATGTCTTATACTCTTCATTCCATGTTTCCTTATCTTTGTGAATCGCCCTTCCATGTCAATGTATTCTACACTATTATTCAACCTTCCACTCTTTCGTGACATATTATTTCATGCCATGATCTATCTATACCTGTGTCCTCTATATTATTCTCATGCCCTTACATTCATGTTCCATGATACCAAAATAAATAGAATATTTTATTACAAAATTTGGGTCCAACATTACCCCATACTAATCTGATAGTCTATCCTAGACTATGGTGCAGTTTAATTGGTTATCAAAAATGTAAGATCCACCCAATGTATTTGGTGCTTGATTTATTACCACTGGTTTAGGGCCATTTGAAGAGTGGAATAAATAACTTCCAATTGGAATTTTAATCTCTTCATTTTTACAAATTTTTCTAAAAATCCATCTACTTGAGTTGCAAAAGTCTCAAGTTGAGAAGTTAAATCCTTTTGGGAATCCTTAAGGGACCCAAATTCATCCAAAACTACCCTTAAAGCACTA
The DNA here is from genome assembly GCA_037957365.1 of Torreya grandis. Classification (NCBI taxonomy): domain Eukaryota; kingdom Viridiplantae; phylum Streptophyta; class Pinopsida; order Cupressales; family Taxaceae; genus Torreya; species Torreya grandis. Next base: position 324,082 of record JARHVA010002587.1, read on the forward strand.
AGAAACTAGAATTCATCTCTTGTCATTGGTCACTTATTTTATTTTCTATCTCTTTCACATCTTAGAAATATTTTGTGCATTGGGCCCTATCTTTGATGCTTAGGGTATTTTCAACCAATTTTTAATGTTATTGTTCCATAGACAATATTCATGCTTATAAAAAATTTCTTAACCCTGATAGGTTTACCAAAACCCCATTTAGAATGGGAATAGTGTCACCTAGTTGATTCAAAAAAATTATGGCAGACCTCCATGGCCTCTATGAACTATTTAATTGTCCAAATTTTCTCCCACCTAGGATCCACTTGGTTCTTACATTTTTTCAATAGAAGTTCCAAGAGTGTCTCTAAATTTTTTATGGCCTCAATAATCATAGAAAATCCATATATATATTTATTTCACTTTTAAAAATTATTTGACAAAGGTCTAAATTCCTAAGCTATGTCACCTTTATCACATCAAGTTGGTGCTTGAGTTATTTAATTTATACCTTGAGCTTACATTGTGTTTCATGTTCCTATTTGTAAAATCGCATGACCTCATAATGTTTAGCATGGATATATCTCAAATCATAATTGTTAATAATATTTTTCCTAGAAACTTATAAGGAAAACTTGATTGGTTTAATGCCCACTTGTGTTAGAGTAAAAATTGTAGGACTTATCTAGAGTGTGTTGGGAACACCTACCACTTTTGGGTTTATGTCAGTGTTCTCCCTTAGAAGTTAAAATTATTCTTCATAATGATAAACTTACATTTTAAAGGACATTTCCCTCCAAGTTTGTTCTATGGACTCATGTTTAGATAAAAATTTCTACAAATACAAATGTTTATCAGTTGTGTTTAATTGTAACATGGTACAAATGAGAGGTTCTTGATTTGGTTGTTATTTTTTCTCTACCTCCTACATTAATAACTTGACATTTTGGGGGTCACACTCTAAATAAATTATCTTGAGACACTTTTCCTATTGTTTTATAGAATTAAACCCAAGGTCTTCTATGTTGGGACCTTCCCATCTTTCTACTTTATGTTCATTTAGTTCTCTTCAGTAGTCTTTTCTTCATTGGGCTTAGGGGTTTGATCCTTGTTAGGATCAAGGGTGGGTTACTTGATAGGATTTAATTTAGGATAATCCTCACCTATGTTTGGAATTACCACTCAAGGCACTTATTATTTAAAATCTACTTGAGTATCGAGATGTGCAGAGTCATCCTTTTGCTTTATAAGAAGTTCCTCAACATTTTTTGGTGATGGGGTTGGCCTTTGTCATTTAGGATATAATTGAATGGACAACTAGGATGTCATGGTGTCTTCTTACTCTTAAATCAATCCATAGGTCTTTGGTGATGGTGAGTCTTACCATTGATGTTTTGGGATGACCTTGGGTTAGTCCTTCATCTCACTAGAGGTGGTGGTCTTGGGTCTTGGCCTCTTCTCTTTTGCTTGTACCCTCACCACCATGCACATCTATATTTGGAAGGGAAGTGGTTCTATATCTAACTCTTGGCCTCTTGATGTATTTTTTGGTGTCTTGAGCATGTATAAAATAACCTAGATTTTCCCTTACATGATTATTTGGTAGGGATTAATGATATTCTTATCATATTCATGATTATCCACATAGGCATTCCTTTATGGTTAAACATAAATATTACAAAGAGTATGGACCTCAATTTTAATCTTGTCTACATCAATGTTCATAGGGTGCACGTCTAAAATGTAGTTCATTGAGTCCATGAAATATCTAGTGGTTAAGGCATAAATCAACTTAAGCCACCTTGATAAGTTGTATGTGGTTTCCATCCATATACGCATGAGGGAGTAGTGATGATTTATGAAAAACTACACATAGGATCCCATCTACATAAATAACTCTTTGGGTACATTCCACTCATCCCCATATGCCTCCTTCATGCCATCAAACCAACCATTCATCTTGGCCTTGTGGGAGGGTGTGATGGCACCAAGACAAGTGAATTACTTGAACCGTTTAATGGGGGACTTGTGTTTAAATGGGTAAAACCACTTCGTTTATTTTCCCAAGTACTCTAGAATGCCGATCTCATAAAAAATTAGGAGTATCAAAACCATTCCCCAAGGAAACTTGTGGTTGGATGATGTGCCTTCTCTATATCCTATCTAATGTTTTATACAAAATATAAAGAGTAATTTTAATTTTCCCCCTAGGCCATTTAGCTATCCACATAGAGGTGTGTCATGTCCACTTCATTCCATTAATCCATGCCTCCTAGTTTGGTCATGTCCAAGTATGTAGCTATTTGAATTGATAAATATTCTAGGATAGTTACATACATAGTGTGGTCTTATTTATTATAGTTTAGTGCCACTACAATCCAATCAATTATGACCTAATCTTCCAGATATGCACCAAGATCATGTCTAAAACAAAGTAGCATAGTTATTTTGTTGATCTATTTAGGAGTGATCCTCAATTTATGCCCAAAAAAATAGAGGTAGTCTTAGTGAATGCATAATACTAAGGACCAAAATGCCTCCTAAAAGTTACCAAAATATGGTAGGTTGAAGAGGTTGATCACCCCCACTTATTTCAAAAAATTGTAGACCATGAGATCATAGGTGATCTCATTCTATGTGTTTTGGCACTCCACCTAATAGTATTTTTACAAATTAAACTCATTCCTAGGATGGAAATGATTGTATTCTAGAACATGACAAGTGGAAACCTTAGACTCTTAAATCATATATGAATAACACCACCTATGGGTGTTGCATCTCTTCAGTAATAACATGGGGAGGAGATGGTATTGTAGTGACCTTTTTCCCTACATGATGAATTTTGATGTTGGTCTAATATGAGTCCCTTACCTCAAACTTACTTTTTTCATTACATATGCATTTATCTCACTATAACCCTCTTCCTAAATGAATATAAGACCTCATTCTTTCTTAATGTACATGGGACCTCATCCCATGTCATTAAACCCTTCAACTTAAGAAAGGATTGTAATGGCTCTCTATTCCTTTTAGACTTCTACTTCAACTACATCACGAATTAGGGTTCCTAAAGGTTAACATGTTGCCAACCAAATATATTTAATAAATATTTATTGACTCCTTCCTTAGACAAAAAATGCTTTAATTCCCTACTTCATCTTCCTCTAATAGTGGATTTAACACTTGTAATCTTTAACTTCTCTTTATTGCTTGTATGGATGAATTTTTACTCCCTTTTAACTTGAATGAGCATCACCTTAATCTCTTATTTTATTTTTTAAATGATATTAATTCATAATTGTGTTATTTTTTATTGGTTCTTACTTGTATGATCTTTATTTTTCTCAAGTTGTTAAACATAAAAATTGGAAATGAGAAACCTCATGGAATTTTATAGGATTTTTAAAATTCTTGAATCATCTTTTCCACTTTGAATTAACTCTTTTATACATCATCATATATTATTTATTCTATTGATTATCTAAATGAAATGACTTTGTGTCCATTTGGCACACTTGGCATTCATACCACTATGTTATTGATGAATGGACATCCCATCCCTGATGAGATTTTATACCTTTCTTGTAGTGCATGCCTGTTGTAAACATTTAAAATTCTCATTTTATTAGTGGGAACTCATTTTAACCAATATTTTAATAGTGTTTCCTATACCATCTTCATTCTCTTTCCTTTTTCATGTGCCATGTCTTGTGCATCTCATGTTATCCCTTGCACACATCTACTTTGTGCTACATTTTTCACACATGCATCATGTGCCCTAACTTATGTTCCTTCTCCTTGAGTTGTGTATAACATGCCCCATTATATTTTAACCTCTCTAATCCCATGTGATTGTTTTATTTTTCCCTTTATGCATTAATGAATTAACTAGATTATTCACCTTTAAACCTAACCCATACTAAAATATGTGTGTGGTCCTCCATGACAAAACTGCATAAGATCCAACTATGAAGAAAATGAAATATGGAAAAAAAAAGGATGAAATATATGCCACACTTATTTAAAATTAAAAAAATGCTAAACTAAACCATTATCATTTGACTTATTGGAAAAAAGGCAAAATTACATTGAATCGTAGGTCCAGAGCTGACTACCATTGAAATGGCCTAGTAAGAATTGGCCATCAAACTTATTTAGTTTACAAGCACCTATCATATGGATATCATGAATAATAATTGATCCATCCAAATGGATCCAAAGTTTACCTAAGTGGCATACAAACTTATAATGATAGACGAGGACATGCATACTAGGATGACAAACTTTAGTTTTGATATGTTGATCATTCTAAGATTTTTATTTTTTCTTCTCAACTCCTTGAATCTAATGTTTGAGAAAACATGATTCATCCAAATGAATTAGAGAGTAAAAACATTATTTTATAGTTTTTTCATCATCTAATCATCTAACATGTGTAATACATAAATAAGGTATAAGGAACTCAATTGGTAAAACTGCTTCAGTGGCAAAGATAAGATTAAAAGGATTACTCTTATTCAACATTTTGTATATGGTCCATTAGCCTCATAATATTATATAAACTTAGTCATACCAATTGATGTGATTATATTATAAATCTTGGTTAGTGTATGGAATAGGATATTGTTAAAGGCTCCAGTTGTGCCATTAAATTGAGGGTGGTAGGGTGTGGTCTTATGGTGCACAATCATTGACTCATCTAAGAGGATGTGCATGGTCTCATTGAGAAAGTGAGTGTTGTGATTACTTTTTAAGATAAAATGACATATATACCTAGTGATAATGTGTTCCCATAAAAATTTTATTGGTGGTTACATTAGTATAGTCATGTGTGGGAGTTGTTTCATCCTAGCATGTGAGATAGTCTATGGCAGTAATGATGTAACATGCACTGGTTCATCATACATTAGGATTAATAAGACCAACAAAATCAATAGACCATTTATCAAATGGTTCATGAGCAAGGATGGACTAAAGAGGCATAACATCCCTTTGGTTTGGTTTACTTATGCACTGATAGATATCACATTGGCACATATAAACTTTGGCATCTTTGAATAAAGTGGGTCACTGTAATCCAACTAGTAACACCTTGTGTGATATTGAATCACCAAAATAATGTTCATCTATGACACCCTCATGGAAGTCTTGAAGGAAATATGCATGCTCGTGCTACATTATGCACCTTCATAATATTTTATCCCAGTTAATTTTATACAATTATCCACCAATAAGTTAAAAATGGGTAGTGCACAAAACTAGTTACTTTTTATATTGGGTGATAAGGTGATCTGGCACTGAGCCTATTGTAATAAAGGTATCTATTTATTTTAATTATTTAGGTACATATGCAACTTATAAAATTTATACATTAATCAAGTCATTTTCAATCATTTACATTGGTTCACTAGATTGAATATGTGATAGATGGTTGGGGCCAAAATTAACCTTGCCAGGTTTCACTACCAAAAAGAACTAGAATTATTAAAAGAGGAAAATCCATAGATAAATGTTTTTATATAATAATTATTTATTAATGAGGTACTTGAGTGCATCATGATCTATAAATAAGGTGAATGGAGTGACCAATAAGTATAGGTAGAACTTATAGAGTGCATACACCATGGATAAGGCCTCTCATTTTGTAATGGAGTAGTTTTATTTAGTTGGAGTGAGCTTGTGGATAAAAAATTAAATAATATGGTTAATTTTCCCTTTGTCAGGTTATATAATGATAACACTAACTACCATGCTTGAAGCATTGACATGCACATGAATTGGTTAGTCCTAGTCTAAGAACTAGAGAATGGATGTAGTTACTAATTTATCTTTAAAGGCCTCAAATTCCTATTAATGTATTGTGATCCATAATAAGAGACCATTCTCCTTGATTAATTATTCCAATTGAGATGTTATGTTGGCATAGCCCTGAATGAACTTTTGATAGTACCCTATGTGAGATAAAAAGGTGTGGATGTCATGTTGAGTGGTTAGAGATGGGAGTTAGACAATGACCAAAACCTTGGCAAGGTACACCAATAGTCCATATTGATAAATGATGTGACCCAAAAAAACTTGAAATGTATTAAAAAATGCATTTCTTAAGATTCAAGGAAATCTTAAGCTAGTGTCAACACTTAAGCATGAGGTGTAGGTTATCATAGTGATCTTGCACTAGACCATACACGATCTAGTCATCCAAGTATACTGAAGGAAATTATGAATAAAATCCTTAAATTATTCTACTAAAATGTGTGAGAACATTTTTGGTACATTCTATAGGCAAAAGGGCATAACGTTATACGTAAATGAACCCCATTTAATTATAAAAGTCATATTGGCCATGTCTTCCTCAGTAATTTGGACTTGGTGATATCTAGAAAATCCATCAATGAAGGTGTATATATTGTACCCAATAACACATTCTATAATTTCCTTGGTGAAAGGCATGAGGAAATGGTCCATTACACACATCGCATTGGGTATCATATAATCTACATGAATTCAAATGTGACCATCCTTCTTGATGTTGATCACTATGGGACTAACCCATTTAGATTCATCAATGGGAGTAATAACTCTAATACATAACATGCTATCAATTTCCTCTTTAACCCAAGCACATAAATCGAGGTTAATTTTATATGTTCACTTTTTGACCAATAAATCACATTCAACCAATTTGATATCATTTTAACCAATTCTAGATGCACTAATTTCATCTCTATGTAGTTTTGGTGGAAGATGTCTTGATACTCCTGTAAGAGTTCAAATATTTTAGCTATCTCTACTTCAAACTAGTAATTTCCCATAATATCCATTTTAGGTGCCTATTTCAATCCAATATGGTACTAAATTATTTGAATTGGTGTGGAGTATGGTATCTACTTCGATTGCATAGTATCTTGAACATCTTGCGCCCCATATGACATAGGAAAGTTTAAGTGGCTGAATAGTGGCTCTGATAGATTGACACTATTAACCTCGTCAAATTGATATATGAATTTTTACTTTTCCTTCCATATCTATTCTTAATATTCAAATTATAATTTGGGGTCAAGTTCTAACCAAGTTTGGGTAGAAGTATCAGGTTCTTGGAAGATGGCCAAATTTTCCTTAGTTACACCATGCATAGTTCATATCTAATATTCAACTAATGCCTGATCCAATACAACTACTTAGTGGATGGATTGAAAAGTCAAATTTAAATACATTCATGATTAATAAAATGTAAATGTGGTAAATAGACCATATTTGATGCATTCCCAAATATCTATATCTCTATGCTTTTCTTTATGAATGTACCATGTCCTAGCCTAGGCATGTAGAGTACCATAGAATGTGTGAACCCATAATAATTTTGGTAATAATGTTTCATCATCATTCCAAAGGATTTTGCATTGCACTATATATTCTTCTAGGGAAGCAATACTATTGTAACTTAAGTTGGTGCAAACATGATTATCATGGTGAAAATGATTATGCATGGTTGTGCATACTTGTTCCTAAGTTCTTAACTAGTATCAATGAGTAGACCACCATCAATAAATAATTACATAAAATAAAAAGTTTAACATGCACATGTGTTCATCTTCAAAAACATATTAATTTTATAACTATTATAGATATTCCTTTATGTGCATCTAACCATGAAACCTAGGTATTTGATCCAACTGTAAAGGTAGTTCATCCATCAGGCATGCACCAATGAGACAAACAAACTTATGACATGTAATTAGCTTACGTGGAGTATTTATTTATCAAATAACTATAACACAACCTCATATTGTTAGATCATGTGCATCATGATCCCAATGTTCATAGGTAATGTTGTTAGTGTCGAAGATGGATTACACATTTCCCCATTATAGCATACTATTAGGAGTAGGATCTACATACTCATTTCCTTGTGTTGTGATATTATATATGTGATCGAGGTCTTCCTCATCATCAAATATTTATATAAAAGGGGGGATTTGGTTATTATTGAGAGGAATAACCACATGTTGGGTATCATTCTCAAAACTAATGTACTGCTTCTTAAAATGCAAGTCAAAATTGTTTGCATAGCACCATGGTCAACCCAATAGGGCTAAGAAATCATCAAATTCATCCAATTTAATTACTTCAAAATCAGCTTTAAATGGGACACCCAAATGATTATGGTGGCATCTTTAAGAATACCTATATGCATTTCTTGAGTCTTATTAGCCATAACTAAAATGTGTGGGGGAGGTTGTATAGTGGGGCTTCCCACCTTCCTCCAAGAATCCTCCATGATAACATTATATTCTATTTTAGTGTCCACTAGTATATCTCATATCATCCAAATATCAATGGATGCATTCACAATGACCTCTTTGTCACATTCAAGTATTGGTTTGGACATGAGTCTCTTGTCATCATACATGTTTCAAATGATGATCCACTAAAGTCTTAGTTGTTTACTATCATAATCAATTCTTAAGGAGAGGGATGACGTTCTCATTAAGAATCAACTTGCATAGATTTTTAAATTCATCCTACCTTTATTTGATTGAGATAATATATCTATACATATCAACATGCATGGCAGCATCCTTCTCCTTAGAAAAATAAATTTCACCTTGTAGTTCACTTACCAAGGCCATTGTGTTGTGAAACACTTCTTTCTATTATTGAGCATTAGGGTAGTGATGCACATGAGGTTCTTCATGCCGAACCTTTTCGATTGTTGGATTTAAAACCATTTAGTAATGACTTCCACTCCATGTAGTAATAATTAACTTAAGTCCAATTGGTGGGGTGGTAGGGTGTGGTCTCTAATGATCACTTTGACTTTTTACAACATGAATCATATTAGTTCCTTTCTCATTCCATTCTTTGGTAATAGTTGTATACAAACCATGACATTATTCCAAGCGATGTTGATTTTTTATAAAATGCATAGGTAGGATAGACCATGTAATCATACTAGTAGTGGTCTCTAAATCCACATTTGTAATATATTCTAGGTGAAAAACAACCATCTCCACATCCATTTCCATGTCCTTGACCCCTGAAAGATCGACGTCCACTAGTCTCTTGGTTATTAGAAATATAATATTGGTGAGTTCCTCTCGTGCATGATTCATGAATCTCATTTATGATGCAAACTTCATTTGTATCATGTGTGTATACATCACATATCTTATAATATAGTGACACCTTAGAATGGGTAGAACACTATAAAAATGGACAAATTATTACATCATGATCCTCTTGACAAATCTCACAAGATTTTGTTATTATGGCACAAACATTCCTCAGAGGATGATTGTTTTTATTATGGATTTCTACTTCATAGTCAACATGTTAAAGGCCACTACATATATCATGAATGTTATTGGCCATAAGATTTTTTAGATGAGAATCCATCATAATAATCTAAACCTCCATAAAGGGTCTTATCCATGTATCTATACTTACCATGACTTTAGTGTAGAGGGTGGATTCCAATGCATCACATGGTTCAATGAAAGTCTTATGTGATAGGGCTCATCAAAAAGGGACTAGTAACCCTCCCATAGACCATTGAGCATACTACATTGGGTTAATCTCAAATTATAATTTTGATAGAAGTGTTTATAAATGTGCATCATACACATGCATACCCTTGGTTAGCTCTTGCTTGATACATTTTAAGGTAGCGATACTCTATTGCTCAAACTCAGGGATGCCAAACTCTTGGAGAAATCCAATCTTCAATAATTCATAATTCATAACCACTTACTAAGGGTCAAATTTTTGGTATCATTTGTGCACATCATCCAATAAAGTAATGGATAATTGAGTGGCCTTTCATTATAATAAAGTGATACCCCATTCTCACCAAATGAGTTCACACTTATGAATGTGTTCCACCATATTTTTAACATCTTGATATTCAGGCATATAAAACATCATCTCATAATATACTATAGGTGCACTGGGTGGTTGTAGAGGAATTTGCATTGGTGATCCTCTAGTTCCTCCTGAGACCTATTGTGGAGGTGTGTTAATACCTCCAGTGCCACCCCCTGATCCTACTCTATTAAGATCACTACCAGTACTTTCTCCTGTGTCTCTTGTAATAATAAGTACACAAAAAATAGTGGGTATTGAAGAAGGTTAATTGGATGTGGTTGGGCATGTAGTTTTTCCACTACTTACATTAAGTCCACCTAGCATTCCAAGGTGAGACATAGGGTAATATTGAAATACAAAAGTAGAAATCAATGATATATTGTTAAATTTATATTGTACTTCTAGAGACTCCTCTATGGTTTCAATTTTAGATTTAATTTCAAAATCCGTGTTGTTAGTATCCCAATTTATAACAAGAATTCTATTAAAATCAATTACATGAGGATGTGATGTGGTGGGGGAATTGGGTATATTTAGATTGGATTATGTTATTAATGTTTTTCCTACTTCTTTGATGCATATTTTTGCTAGAAAAGGGTATGAATCCATGGTTAGGGAGTACTCACCATGCCTTTTCACCCTCCTATAGATTATCATGGCACTTCTAGTATCCTCTCATTTGGCTTTGGGTTTGATTCTTCTCATAACCTTATGCATGGATTCATCATACGTACACTTTCTTAGTTCTCATTTCTTGACTTTTATGCTAAACTACCAATCTTATACCAATGCATATCCTTCTATTTATCCACTAGTCACACTACTCATGCACAAGAGAGTTTAGCCATCTATGGGGAAGTTTTCAAGCCCATAATCAACCATAATATTATTTACCTTTAAATAAAAGTGATTGAGGTACTTACCACATAGTTCCATCAAAAAATTTAACCATGCTTCTTCTAGACAAGAATATGTAGAGATTGTGTATATTAGAATATAACTATTAAGCATTCCCTTTAACTAGATGTCTACCATTCATGTCTAATTTAGATAAGGCCATATGAAATTATACTGACCAAGAAGACTTTTATCCATAATTTATTGAGTGATTTTACACATAAACTAAAATCCAAACATGTAAGTGAATGGGTAACTCTATAATGAATGTTTCATATAGACAATCATATAAGTATTTCTCCACCCATACACAATCAAAAACTCCTTTTTCAATAAATTGGAGTGAAAATTTCTCTTCTACGATAACAACCCATCACTTGATATTTTCTAATGATAATCACTTGAGCATTTTTATATCATCATGCTAATAAATGAAACATGTCCTAACAACAAAATCAGCATGTTGGGTCTTTTTACTTAGCTTCACCTAATAAAATATTAGTTATTCACCCAATAGAAGGAAGATGTTAATGAGCTTGTGGATCAATATTTCACATGAGGGGTAAACTTGCATGCTCACTTGAGGCACATAGCAAGGATTGGTCCCTATTGATCCTATCACATAATGGTGTTTAGTTAAGTTCTCTCTTACTTATGTGATTGAATTATTATATTTATCCATTGTCACTATCATCATTATTCTATAGTTAGCCATTTGATCAATCCATATAATACATATAACTATTATTATAAAATCAAATTTAACACTATAGAGATCAATACATAATAATATGTTCTATTTCTTTCATTTAATAAGGCTATCAAGTTACATTATCATTACACAATATCTTTAGATTTATATATTGATAACTATTTCACACATCCAATAATATAAACTCTAGTTATAATAAATATAACCATTCCAACTTCTAACAACCCTTTTTAAACAAGATAAGGGGTATTTATACACAGGTGTGCCCCTTACCTTTTATTCTATCATTAATACAAAGTGATTACTAACCAACAACCATTAACAATGAATCATGGAAAGCCTTTACAATTAATTCCTATTGACTTAGGTTTATATGTTGGATGTTCATGCTTATATTCCTCTTTTCTCACATGTCAATGCTAAATTTGTGCTCTCATTAATCTCTATTACTTTCAAAAACTACTTTATAACCAATTTTGCTTCTTGCACCCTAATCCTAGTCTTGCACTTCTATGAGTCTTACATCTTATGCTCCTCATTCTTTGTTTCCTTATCTTATATGACTCATCCTTTTGTGCTAATGTCTTCTACATTATTATTCAATCTTTCACTCTTTTGTGCCATATTCTTTCATGCCATGATCTATTTGCACCCAAGTCCTCTATGTTATTCTTTCACCCTTGAGTTCTTATGTCATGTTACTAAAATACTTAGAATATTTTATTATAAAATTAAGGTCCAATAATATCTATTTAATTTATGTGTAAGAACTAGGGTTTTTTTGTTACATATTATTCATGTGTAAAATAAACTCTTGTGATCAATTAGTCAACTCTCTCTAACACATATAGGTGATTTCATAAGAAAATCAATCACATAATCAACCAGGACACAACCATAATCAATTGTAATGTGCTCTATCCATTGCTTAACCCTTTTAATTTGAGTTTTTTAAAATAATGGTATTAAAATATTGAAATTGAAGTGTTTATATGCACTAAATTAATATTAAAACACAAAAAAATATAATATGCTATATAATTTAAATAATGTGGAAATATTTTAAAAATAGTAAAAGTGCATAACAATGTGAAGACCTTCCTAAAATAGAATTATATTTGAATGTGTAAGCTCATTATAATTGAAAATATTATGAAATTGATCTGTAGATAGAGTTGTATCAAAAATATAAATTTGTAGTATACTGGGGTAATTCCATGGGAGGTGGACAAGGGCACACAATAACCTTATCTAGATAGTTGGCCACATCCTAGTTGATCATGTTATTGATTTTTCAATCCGGGTCTGTGTGATCCCCTTCAAGGGTTAAATATTAAACTCTATGTTCTATTTTTCCATGCAAAAGACTTATAAAAAATAAAAACCCTAGATCCTATATAATGAATAAGATAGAGATCAAACCTAAAGGGAGAAAATTGTGAGGGGAATAGCCAACTTGGCCTCATAAACCCCATATAACTGAGTATTTCCTACATAGTCAAAATAGGCCTCAAGCTAATATAGTTCTCCCTCCTAGAAGTGTATGTGCAATTATAAATGAAATTATATATGTTATTTTGCCTATGAATACCCTTGACACAAGCATATGAATAATATATTAAATTTGGAATTTTTAGATAAGTAAATAATTATGTGGTAATATGCAGACATAAAAATTTATATAACTTTTGTAATCATAGAGAATCAACCCTTAGCTCTTGATAGGAACCTTGATTATATAGCATTATTAAAATTAAATTTGAGGTTTATTATCATGTGAGGAAGCCAACTTAAAATAAATGGTTAATGGTAAAAATGTCATGTCAATGAATACACCCTTTCACTTATCATGAAGGTCAAGATAGAATCAGAACAGTTTAATCATAAGGGATTTATGGAGTAAATATTGATCCTAAGATGTGCATAAGGGTTTTTCAATAGTTATATGAATATTTTAATAAAATAAAAAATGAATTAAGCATCATAATAGTTCAAAAATCAAATACTTATTTTAATGAAAAATCAAAATCAGATCTAACAGATATAGTCTAACCTATCTAACAGAGTAAAGGTTATGAAAGAGGCAATATCTTGAGGGAAAGATCTCCTATCCATTAAGTAATATATATCTTTATTATTAGCTTCAATTCCATAATAACTAAAACAAATTTAAATAAAATTAATCGACAAAACCTAAAGATAAATAAAATAAATCAAAATAGAAACCAAATAAATATATAAAAATAACAACTAACATGACCAACAACTAAGAAATTAAGGACATGAAACCATCTAAAACTAGTCTAGGAATACTTAAGTAAAATTTAAATTATGTTTAAAGAAGATATGATAAACTACTTATTGAATAGAAATGAATTAAACAATAAAGATATAAAATGAAAACAAAAACTAAAGTCAATAAGAAATCTAAAACTAATTAAGATCTAAGTAAGATGATCTAGAAATAAATAAATAAAAGATTTAAGCATTAACTAATGAAATAAACTTAATAACAAGAAAATAAAAATAAGTAAACAATAACTAAAACTAGAAAATGGGAAAATAATCTAAAAGTAGTAAATGATTATTCTATAAAAATTAATTAAAACAAGAAATAAATTTAAACAAAAAATAATAAACTGAACTAAGAACATGAAATAACTCTATCTAAAAATAAAACAAAAATCTAAACTAAATAAATAAGGAAATAAGTACAAGCCTTTGAAAAATGAATGTCTTATGGAGTGAAAAGATTGATTTTATTGAAAAATTGATAGAATAAGTTTGATTACAAACATAATCCTCAAATGAAAATCAATATACAATTGATATATTAATAACCTGTCATAAAATACAAGGTATTCATCATTATTAGACTAAATTACATGAAATTATGCATATATAAATACATATCTACAATCATCAATGACAATAATACTTGATAATATTCATATAATTAGCTATGAATAAATCAATAAACTTAGATATACATGCATTATTCAATTATATTATTTCATCATTAGAGGAAACATTGTTTGGTCTATCTAAAAATGATTATTTGATCTCAGAGATTAATTACAAAGAAGATGAGAGATAGAAAACTTTGAAAAATTGAAGAGTTCTTAATACCTGTGTGTTTTTTCTCTTGTTATGTGTCTTCAATCTCCTTATAAAGCAAAGCTCCTTAAGATAGTTATGATCTAAGGTATAACTAACTTTAACTAGTTATAGTTATAAAGTTAATTGAATTTTAAACGTTAATTTTTTTATAATTAATTTAATTTATAAGTTATAAAATTTATAACTAAAACTTATATTGTGAAATTAAAAATAATTCTATGAGATTAAATAAAATATTATATACCAAATTACAATCTCTAACATGTGGGGCCCTTTGACTTGTTTAAACATCATTTATATAATTATCTAACTATACATATAATTAATAATCAATAAATGGTAATTTCAAATGATCTAACATCTTAAAATTATAATCCATAAAATTAGAATTTATTTAGAAACATCATATGATCAAATGTAAATCATAAAAAAAAAAAAAATTATTTTATGAATATATTGATTTCACTGTCTAAACTAAAATTGATTAAAAGAAGCTCAAAACCACCATGTCATCAAAATCAAGGTATTGTAAAAATTACATTTATTTGAAGAAGTTCTAAACTAAAAATTATCCATGAAAAACACTATAACCAATATCTCAATAAAGTTGAACAATTGAGTCAATAGAGACATATCACATAACAACTTAATCATAGTCTTTGTTACAAACAAGATTAGAAAATATAGGCTCCCTTATCTATCTAATATTTTATGTATTTCATTTATGCAACTAGAATTTAATTAAATTAATTCCTCCAATCATTATCAATCTCAATTTTTACCTTCTTAAGTACACATGTCACCATGAGTTGACTCATAGGACTGCCAACATGTCTCGTTTTAGAAGAAAATGGTTTACATGGTCTATGAGAACTGGATATATTAATCATAGTCAAAGAGGGATTTGGATTAGCAAGGTTAGGATTGATCTCAAGAAATAATTAGGAATGATTGAATACATGAGGATTATTAGATACCAACTCAATACCAATATGTATCCACTTAGAGGATTCTTTTGGATTAATTCATCTAAAAGGATGAGATATCGAAGAGGATTTTATCGGTCCTCTATGGGATATACCAAAAAAATTAACATAGGATGATTGGATATAATCCACTAAGTTCTATAATATAGGATACTTTACATCAAAATTTATTGACATAAGGTTCCATGGTGAAAAGGCCTAGAGAAAGTGTTGGCAAACCTAGGGCCATGAAAAAATCTCGCATGATAAATACCCTATGAATGAGTATCACTATCCTTTCGTGCACTATATTTGACCCAAATATACATTCCCAAATTGTGAGAAATTGGGGTCCACCCTAACATTTATAAATTTGAAATAAATTCAAATAAGAATTTAATATCAAACTTTATGTAATCACAAATTCTTTTAAATCAATCAAATGCTCACTATTCATTTTATTTTGAGTCATTGTATTCCACTAACAAACCCAAATCATAAATGATTTCAATAATAGACATGTTACTAATATCATAATATTTGAATAAAATTTTCATTTCAGCAATAGTTTATTTTCATATTTCAACAAGTTTCATATCTCAAAGAAATATAATGAACCAAAGACAACTGAAAAATGTAAATATTTATGTCAATATCAACTTTCAAGAATTAACATAATCAACTACAAAGTGATTATATATTCTAAAATAATTTATAAAATTTCATTTTTTTAATCCTGAAAATCTCTCAAAATTCAAATGCAAGTAATAGGATCAAATCTCATATTTGTATTCATAAAAAAAAAATCATATAAATCTTCATGCAATGGTTTCATCAAGAGACAACATCATATACCTTGAAAATCTTACCCATATAATGTTATACTAAGACAACCAAAAATATAAAAATGCATCAAAATATTAACTCTAAACTTTAAATCATTGGTTTATGCCAAGTTAACCAACTAAAAATTTGGTTTCTACCAAATTCTCATGTAGAAAAATGGTCGAAAACAACATCACAGATCCTTAAGGTCCTTATTCATTTTAATCAAATATATACAAACTAAAAATACTTGAATGCACCTAGATCACCCAAAAGAATCAATAATGGATTCATTTTGTATGATAAATTTACTAAAATCCTTTTCAACATCTATGCCATATTGATCAATTAAAATTAAAATGATTTGTATTCACAACTCAAAACCACTATGAAAGTATACAATATTATTATGTTGTAAAAATATCATAGAGTAGGGTTTTATTCAACTCAATTTTTAAAAAAATGCAAATTTATCATTTTTTAAGCATCTAACCCAAAATATTTCATGCACATAAGACTAAAAGTTTAAAACTGAATGCATGTGAAGATTTCATGATGTATGTGACATGTAAGATAAAAAATGGAACTAAAAAATCATGACTTTATATAATCAACTCTAAAAGTTTTTAAAAGAAATAATATGCATGAAATCATAAAATATCTAATATCCATGACTTTATAACATGTAAGAAAAACTAAAACAAAGTGAGCACCAAGAAACCTTTCTAAAAAATTAATTCATTGTATGAACAAATTATTATTGCATTCACCTAAAGAGTTCTATTACTTCAATCATACATCTTAAATGAAAGATAAAGTAAAATTTTATGTAAATAATTTATATAAAATTATATATTTAAAAATAACAACCAATGAAAAATTGATTTGTGTACCTGTCACCACATTATACACAGAATTAGATAATTGTAGATGAAATAAAATCCCTTTGGTTTTTTTTAAACAATGAACTTGAAAAATTCCACTTCTTTGAATTTGGTAGAAAGAGGTTCAAATGACAAAATTGAAGTGTTTTATGCTGAGGTAGTTACCAAGACAACCTAATTATTCATTTAATGTGATGTATCCACCAAAATAGTGGAAAAAAGTCTCAGCCAAAAACTCACTTGTCAAATCAAAAACTAAGTTCATTACTAAATGTTTACAAATCTGTTAAATCAAAAATTAACTTTTCCACCATTTATAACTCAAATATAGGCAAGGATGGCTTATTAAAAACCAATATTATTATGTACACTAACACAATCCTCCATTACCTCTACATTAACTTCAAACAACACCGAGAAATAATATTGAAACACCTAACTATTATGTGATCCAAGCTATGTCCAAATGACCTTGCTTAATTAAATAATGACCACCATCACATGTTAGGTGACCACATAATGCACAACTAAACTCACAAATTTGATAGTGACCATGAGTAAAAACTATGATAATAAATTAAATGTAAATGGTGGGACAATTTTCTTACAAAAGTCATAAGATGATCAAAATAAAATTATGGCCTTAGATATCTATACCATACAGTGTTGTAAGAAATAATGATAGTGCATTCAAGTAAAAAATAGGTAATAATCAAGACTTAGTTTTTCATCAATATGTATAAGCAATGTTACCAACTTACTAAAGTTTATGACAACACACTATTACAAGGGCATGGACTATGTTACATCATTTAAACACTGAGCATGCCTATGCAAAGGCCACCATATTTATGACAACTTCAACTATTTGAGCATATATATCTAAGTTTCAGAGCTGCAATAGTAAGTAATAAGGAGAAAGATATGTAATCTATAATCAAGATTGGAAACTATTGCCAAAATTAAAAATGCTTGAAATCAAGATATATCATTATTACAAAACTAAACATCATGATTTATAGTTATATTCTGATCAAAAACTTCAAGATAAATATCAAACACATTATAACTATGAATGTGGTAAAATGTCTTTGGGACAATTGATTAACTTATGCTATGTATAATTCTCCAATAATGTTATGAGTATTCAAACCAATTAACACATTTCATATGTAATCATACAAAGAGAAAACAATTTCTAAATTAATGCAAACAAGTTGGTCTCAACTAGTATTTTTACATGTCATGATTCAATCCATAATATGACAAAATATGATCATTTTAAGACTTGAAAAATAGAGGGTTACTTAATTTGGCTTTAATATTGGTGATATTGCTAGCCAATTTCACTTTGTGAAATTGGGTTGAAAATGAAAATTATGAATTTCAAAAGTCTTAGGAGTATGATCCAGGTAAATCATTTTCTAATAAGTTATGCACAAATTCCTTCTAAAAAAATTTAGGATCAAGGGATGAATTTTTTAGCTAGCATGGCATGAAGAGTAAGAAAATTAAAACAGGAAAATGTGGGATGGATGAATCAATGCATTAGCCTAGAATACTAATTATGAAAGAAAAAATAATGTTTAAAACACATAAATGTTCAAATCTTTGATAAAAAGATACTTATAGTGATAGACAAAACATTGTCTTTTCCTCTGATAATAATAAAATTTGATAGATCTTAAAAAATGTTAAATTTAAATAAAAAATAAACAAGGAAACAAAAAGAAATCAAAGTAAAAATAGAAAAAAACAATAAAAAGGAAAGAAAGAGAAATTAATTAAATACAAATTCCAATGATGACCATTAATTGAATAACACAACCAATTGGCATCAAGATCATATAAATGAAAAACATTTTTATCAAGAACAATAACTATTTTATATGGTCTAAGATAAAGTGATAAAATTTATGATATTTTGGAGGCTCTTCATGAGCTTTGTCCCAGTTTATCACAAAATCACCAATTTTAAAACTCTTCTTTGAAATTTTTTATCAATTTTTTTTTAAGTTTATATATAGCCTTCTCTAATTTTATAGAGCAATGGCTTTAGTTTCATCAAGGGATAAGAGATTGTTGACATTGTGGATTACACCCTCTGAAGGATACTCAAATCCTTTCCTCCACGTGGCACAATGGAAACATTCCTCTTTTTGTGGGTGGCAAACATGAGGGATGGATCTCTAGATGCGGGGCTAGCTCCCCTTGATGCACCTTGAGGCCCTAGGTTTCCTACTGATAACAATGGGGGGGGTTTAAATAAAGAGAGAGAGAGACTAAAAAAATAGAACCTAACTAATGTGGTGATGCACCAAATTGGTTGCTCTACTCGGCGTTTACCTACACTTTACACCAAAGAGAAGCCAATAGACACTTCATTCAAATAAGAAACTGACTACATCGGTGTTTCAACAAGGGATCCTATGAAGGTATAGGGAAGAATAAACTACCAGAGGTGTTCAAAAGACACACTATTGGATAGTCTATTCATATTTGCCTATGCTTTGAGGTGGACACTTCTTGTTGACCTACAGAAAAAGATTCATAATACACTAGACATACTGGTATAAACCTATGAAAGCATTAAAGAAAATGACTGAACATAAGATGATACCATAGACATATGTAAAAGTGCAAGCTCAAATGGAGGTAAAATGCTTCTTTTGATTCAATGTAAATTTCTTCAGGGCTTCACCATACAATGCTGAGAGATCACTCTCCAAATGAGAAGTTATAATTACATAGAGAACTTGGGAAAATAGATCATTGACTAGTCAAGGGAAGGAAAACCATACTGTATTAATCACTCCTGAGCAACCACAAGCCCATGTTGCTTATGTCTCTTCTTAAATGCATCTGGGGAAGACATGTTGTAGGTGCTTAAGTCAATGCCTTTGATGTTTGTGCCTACAAGAGCATGGGGTACTTCTCCTAACAACCAATAAGGCTATCCCAAAGATATGTCAATTGGGCCATGTTCTCTTCAATGTTGAGCACAACTAGTTGTTCATTAATGGAAAAACAAGAAAACATGGGCCACTCTTCTTCAATGCTCGCAACCAAATTCTTTATTAGTTTTTGGTGGGGACTATTTCACCTAAGTGTATTCAATTCTCTTATTGATGGCTCCTGTGCAACCTACCTTAGTCTGGTCCATCCTTGGGTCTGTACTTTGACTTGCTATGCCACCTAGAGCATTTTAAGATTGTGTCCCATATGCGTGTGGCCATGTTTTGGGTTACCTACTTCATTTTCTCCTTCTTTGCTATTTTTTCCCTTTTTGTGGCAATTTAGGCTTTTGACACTTATGAATTTCCTCCTAGGCTCCTTTCTTTGGTGGGTCATTGATTCATTCCTTAGGCTCTCAAGATTTTGAATTTCTTCAGACAAAATTCTCAAAGGAATTCCTTCAAACATTTTATCCAAAAGAATTCTTCCTTTTTTGAGCTTGCACTTTTGGACTTTCCTTGGTGGACCTTCGAGCTTTCTTCCCTTTGTTCCTTCAAAAAAAATGTCTGAAGGAATTCTTTCAAACATTTTTTCTAAAATAATTCTTCTTTGATTAATTCCAAATGGCTAGCTCACCACCTTGAATTTGATGTTCGTGAGCCTATTACTAGATATTTGAATCCCAATGGCTAGTTCACTACCCTAAAATTAACGTTCACAGGCTTGTCATCCCCTTTGGTAATTTCTTCAGCTTTCTACAAATGGACTTTTCCAAAGGGAAAGTGACTCTTCAAAAAAATTGAAAAGGTCCTCTTTTCAAAGCTAAATGCCCTCTACAAGGACACCTACCCTTCAAAATTTTATCTTTCACATTCTTTCAGATTTCTTTGCCTGTCAAATTCTTTTGGATAAAATGTCCGAAGGAATTCCTTCTAACATTTTGTTTGAAAGAATTCACTCTTGAGTTTTCCTCCTTATATTTCCTTCAGACAAAAAGTTTAAAAGAATTCTCTCTTTGGCTTGTCAACTCTTTCAAAGGGCAAGTCCTTTTTGGGCTCTCTGCCTTGCCTATTTGCTTCGACCAACTACTCTCTACAAGGGTAATTCAAGCCCAAAGTTACCCTTTGGGATTTTTTCAAATGTCCATTTTGCCCATTGCCTACCCCCCGTAAGGTATCCTTAGCCTCCAAGTCACTTTTTGGAAGAATTTTAAAGGTCTTGTTTGGTGACTAAGTGCCCTCTGCAAGGGCACCTACCCTTCAAACTTTTATAAATGGCCCTTCAGCCTTTTGAACTTGGTCTATTTTGCTGATAAATAGCCCTATAAAGAAAATTACTTACCTTTTTAAGCATCTGAGACCAAAATGAGTTTCAAGTCAACTCTTGCCTACCAAACTCAAAATCACTTGGCAAGCAAAAGAGGAAAACACTTGGTTTTTTCATGGAAAATGACCTATCAGAGAAAACATACACAAGGCAACTGAGGGATGAACTAGCTAGAACTTGGATCAAAAGACTCTTATAATAAAAAGAAGAGGGGTGCCCAATTTTTTGGCCTGCAAGACAAAAAATTGGTCAACACATTTGGTGATTCATAGGGGAAGCATGCCTGCTATGCTTAAAACAATTAGTGGCTTAAAGGTCCATTAGGCATGGAGTCAGGATACAGCTTGTAAAGCTGGCAATAGCCTTGTAAAAAAACCTAAGAACCAACAAATATTTTACCCCAAACAATAAGGAAAACACACACAAAGGCTAAAAACACTACAGACATGCATAAAATCACTGAGGGAAAATAAGGAAAAGATAGGGAAACTATGTACATGACAAAATAAAGCTAGTGACAATGTTTAAGATATATCCCATTGACTAAGATATGTAGTTCTTCACCATCCAAATTGGAGAGATAAAAAGTATTATGTTTCTTATATTAGATGATGACATATGGGCCACTCCACAAGGCATCAAACTTTATGTGCCTTCCAGGTTTGGCTCGGTACTCATCCCACTTCAAGACAATGTCACCTTCTGAGAAGTTCCTTGGCATAGAAATTTTGTCAAAATGCTTCTTTTCTTGTTATTGGTAGTTGGACATTGAATCCATAGCTTGGTCTCTTGCTTCAAGAAGCTCCATTAACTTACAATACCTAAATCCTAGGCTGTTGCTCTCCATCAATTACAACTGATGGGCAAGATCTAAGACTGGTAATTCAAATGAAATAGGAAGTCTAGCTTCCCTTCCATACACAAGTGTTTATGGTGAATTCTCAATCACCCTCTTTGCAGTGATCCTGTCTACCCAGAAAGCTATTTTCAACTTGGCATGTTAAGTCTTTTGATTTTCCTCCATTATCTTTTTAATGATCCTAATTAGGTTCTTAATTGTGGACTCGGCTAGCCCATTCCATTGTGGGTAGTAGTTGGAAGAAGTAATAAGATAGATTCCATACTTTAGTGCTCACTCACTTATCTTTATTCCCAAGAAAGCTAATGCATTATCTGAAATGATTGTGGTTGGGACCCCAAATCTCATCACTATGCCTTCATAGAAGTCTAGGATTGTGCTCTCATTGGCTTCTTTCAAAGCAATGGATTTTATGCATCTTTTGAAATATTTTTTAGTAGTTAAAAACCACTTGTGGCCAGCACTAGAAGGAGGGTTGATTAATCCTATGAAGTCTAACCCCCATTACATGAATGGTTATTCCACCTGAATAAGATGAAGAGACTTTACAACCAGCTATTACTTCCCATCAAAGAAAGCACATTTTTGACATATCCTCACCCAAGAGTGAGTGTCTCTAAACAAACTAAGCCAAAATTAGCTAGCCCTCATAATCCTTATAGCTATGGCCTTGGAAGCAAAGTGGCCACTAGTTGGTCTATCATGAAATTCAGACAACACCCTATCAATTTGTTTTGAGTCAATGCATCTCAAGAGTACCCCTGAAAGGTATTTTTTGAATATCACTCCATCAACTAGGACATAAGGAAGAGATTGGATCCTAAAATACCTCCTCTTGGTCCTATCAGGACTTTGTGGACACTCACTAGTTTGTAGGAAATGAACCATGTCTTATGCCTAGATCTTTATGATTATAGGTATTTATATTATAGCTTCATCATGGAGTACCAAAACGTGCTCCTTCAACTCTTTGTAGTCTGTAGTGAGATGTTCACATAGCCCTCTTCCCTTACCATCTTGGTGGTCTTGATCTTTACATCATACTCCATTACTTTGGTGATCCACCTTGCCCTTTTTCATTCAGGTCTTGGTTCAACAAGAATCTTTTACACTAGGATGTGGCACCATGATGTGAATCTTTCTATTAGACAACATATGTCTAAATTTATTTAGACTTCATATGATTGCAAGTGCCTATCTCTCAACATACTTGTACCTAATCTCATAGCCTTCTAAGCCTTGGCTAAAAAAAGTGAGAGGCTACTATAAATTCTCACCATTCACTTGAGTGAGCATAGTAGAGATTACCTCTTCATTTCCAAAGGTGTAGATATTGAAGTCCTTTGAGACATCTAGACTAGTTAGGGTGGGAGCCTAAGTAATAGCTTGCTTGATGCCTTCAAAACTTTCTCTTCTTCTTGTTATCCACATGAACATCTCATCCTTCCTTAGCATGAAAGTTAGTGGCTTGACTAGCTTAGTAAATTTAGGAATGAGTCTCCTAATGAAATTTATTTTTCCAAAGAAACTTTGCAAGCCCTTCTTGTGCTTAGGCAAGGACAACGCTACGATGACATGCACTCTTTCTGGATCAATGGACAAGCCTTATTGTGAAATGACATGGCCCAAGAGTTTGCCTTCATAGATATAAAATACATATTTATTATGGTTGAGAGAGATGTCAAACTCTCTACACCTCTCAAAGATTTCTCTCAAGTGCTTTAGATGTTCACCTAATTTCTTGGAGAAGACTGTCACATCATCAAGATAAACTAGCATAATGTCATTTATTAAACCTTGGAAAGCAATATCCATAGCACATTGGAAGGTAGGTATAACATTTGATAGTCTAAATGGAATCTTCCTATAGGTGAAATTCTTCCACTTGGTGGTGAAGGCTATCTTGTACTGATCACAATTTTGCACCAAAATTTGATTGTATTCAAATTAGTCATCTAGGAGGGAGAATCTTTCATTGCCTATCACCATTTAAAGAATTTGCTCCATAATTAGGAGTGGATAGTGATCTCTTAATGAGACTCTATTTAGGTCTCTAAAATCTACACATAATCTGATCTCTCCATTCTTCTTCTTAACAGGGACCAAATTGGCTAGCCAAGAAGAGTGTTTGATAGGGAAAATGATCCTAGACTCGATCAATTTGGTGAGTTCCTTCCTCATGAGAGGCTCAATCTTTGGATTGATTGGCCTTTGCTTTTTATTGATGGGTTTGGCACCTTCTTCCAACTCAATGGTGTGCTGGGCCAAGCTTGGGTTAAACCCCTTAAAATCGACATACTCCCAAGTAAAGACATTGGTAAACTCTTGGCATAACATAATGAAAGCATGCTTTTCTTCATTGGTACATACCTTCCCAAGTGCAAGCAACTTATCCTTATAGATCTCTACCATTTCATAATATTATTTCTTGGTTGACATGTCTTATTTTTCCTTCTTGATCTGGTCATCTTCATTAAAAATGCTCTTAAGGGTTACCAAACCTTTAGGAACTCTGTTGGTCTTTAGCTGAACAATCTACCCATCATACTACTGCTACAACTTGGATTGATTCTTAGAAGTGAACTCAGCTTCCTCCTATAAGAAAAGTGCTTTTTTATGGTCACTATCAAAAACCTACCAATTGGTGACATTGTTTGGTATGGAAGGCCTCACTATCACCTTTAAATGGTGTTGATTCTTGCTTGGTCTCACCCCTTTGGAATGTCAAACTGAGCACTAATTACTAATAGTCTAATTTCATGTTGGTTCTCCTCTCTTGGGATGGAAGTGATGTTGAAAGTAATGAATATATCCATTAGGTCCCATGCTCTATGCTTGTAAGACTTGAGTAGGGAATTCTTGGTCAAGTTTTAACCCCTCACTTGGTTCACAATCAGCTCGTTGTCTCTAAACACTTGCAATTCTTTGATTCCTCTCTTCCTTGCCCATTTTAGACCATTAATAAGAGCTTCATACTCTACTACATTACAAGTGTAGGATAATTAGAACATGAAAGATGAGAAGTATTTCTCCTTTGAAGGTGAAACCATCATTGCTCCATCGCCAGCTCCCAACTTGCTTTTAGATCTATCAAAGAATAACTGCCATAAACCATAGTCATCTTGGTTTGCCTTCATCAAATTTGGCATGAAATCATATTTATCATGCATGAAATAAACTCCAAGACCTACCTCTTTGATGAACTTGTAAGGATCATGATCAAAATTGTCATTTCCTCATTCATCTAGGAGCAGGTTAGCAACTCCTACAAGGGAAGATGATGGAGATTGGTCTACCTAGAGTTCTTCTTCATCAATGATGGTGTAGTTAACATTAATTTCTTTAGGTGAGTATGTATTTAGGTGATATTTATGGATGGGATTTGACTCAATATTCACCTTAGTTCCATACTTTTTCCTAAAAACCATGTAAGACCAATTGACTGCCAAGTACCCAGCTATCTTGGACATGAAATCCCTAGATAAGCAGAGAGCAAAGTAAGGAGGAACATCTGCCACTACCACATCATCGAGAATTGAGAAGTTTAGATAGGCATGGATAGTTATAATGAATCCTCTTACCACTCCTAAGGTCTTGGGTAGTGATCCATCCAATTGTAGAACTCCTTTGGTCATTTACTCATATTTGAGTCCTAGCTTATCAGCTATGCATTTGGGCAAAACTGAGGTGCTTACTCCACTATCAATAATGTAATTTTGGACCAATAAATCACCAATAATCAAGGATAGATAAAAATTAGGGACCTTTTCATCCTTCTTTATTTGGCCTCCCATGGGAGGAGCCCCGTTCACTATCAACACATTATCATTCTTTGCTAGGATAGCTCACTTACCTAGACTATACAATTCCTTTTGGAGTATATCATTTTTCCCTGGTAGTGTTAAATAATTCAAAAATGATATGTTCATGTGTAGCTTCTTCATTTGGTCCACTATATTTATTGAAGTATTTCCCCCCTTAGAGGTCTCCTTGGGGACATTTGAAACTTGTGGTACAACCTGAGGAGTTGAAGCTGCAACTGACAGTCTATAATTAGGAAACCTTTGATTTTATTGTGATGAAATAGATATTATAGGTTCCTAATTAGCTACTTAAGCTCATCCATGACTCTTATTTTGGATCTGGTGTTGGCTACAACATAATCATTCTAGTCACTTGCATTCCCCACATAGTTGACTATGTAGAACTCTCCTTCTAGGTGATTCATGAGGGTAGAATCAGATTGAGCCTACCTACTATCCATCCCAATTTGTGTTAACATCTCAAAAATTGAGAAATAGGTTGCCTAATCACCTTGTGTGTTCATAATTTGATTTCGTATCTCATTGACATAAGCAACCAGTTCTTTACCATGCTTCAAGGGTGGATGATTAGGCTGCTCCTACACCAAATTATTTTGAGTAGGGACAAGAGCCGTGGAAGATAAAGAGGCATTTAAATTATAGCTCTGATAAGGCTTGACCTTTGTAATTTGACCCTACCCTTTATTATAATTATGGAAGGGAGGTTTATTTGTCTGCCCAAACTACTGGTAGCCTTGAATTAGCTTATAACTCTAAGCTTGTTGCCTCTTGAGGGAAACTAACTCATTGGTAATGCTCTACAATAGGCGCTTAACTTTGTGAAGATCATTTACAAGGGAAGTAGCTAGCCTCTCTTAATTGGGTAGAGGAGCTAGAATGGGTGCAATAGGCTAAATTGAGGGAGACAAATCAAGAAAGAGTGGCATATAAGGTCTATGAGCTATCTTTCCTACTTAAACCAGGCAATTTTCAGCAGCTATGGCTATCTCATAAGCAATGGGCATAATTTGTCCACCCATGGACTATATCATGACAACAATGTCACTATTTAGGGCCCTTAAGTAATAAAGGAAAGCATAGCTTGGGGTTAGCCTCACAAGAACTGGGATTCTATCCCAAGTCTTTTGGAACCTAGTGTTGAAATCTTGCATAAATTCATGTGGGGCTCTTTTCATGGTGGTTTGTTGCTCAGCTACAAAAAAATGGTCACTTTTCTCCCTAAACCTATTTGTTGAGAGGGTCCCTAACTCATTCCATGAGCCAAATGAGTTCATAAGCAAGGTCCCATACCCATCCAAAACTTTTCCTTTAAAGGACAAGGCCAACAATTTGATGGCTACATTTTCCTCAGTGATATTATGGATGTTGTAAAGGTTGGCTATGTTTCTAATATGCTCAATAGCAATGATTGGGCCCTCTCCACTAAAGGGAGGAACACTTTTGAGAACCATCCCTGGAATTGGGTCATACTAT
The DNA here is from genome assembly GCA_037957365.1 of Torreya grandis. Lineage (NCBI taxonomy): Eukaryota > Viridiplantae > Streptophyta > Pinopsida > Cupressales > Taxaceae > Torreya > Torreya grandis. The sequence continues at coordinate 351,765 of JARHVA010002587.1, forward strand.
AGAAGGTTTAAGGGACTCTGGCCATTGAAGGCCACAAAAGGGAAAGCCATGGCTATGAAAGGATTCAACCAGGGTCTTCTTGAGTAGGTGTATTTTATTGCTAGTTTGGGAAAGTGGCTTACTATGTAAGGATGAGTAGTTGCAACCTTAGCCTTTTTTATAAGTTTAAAGGCAACTCAATAAATTAAAAAGGGACATCCCTAAAAGAAGATATTATGGTGAACTTAGGCATGGGATGCCAAGTTAATCATTAACTAGAGAATGAGTTCTTGAAAGGGAGTCACCAAGTGTTGGATTATAGTTATTTCTTTTAGATTTTTTACAATAATAGGACCAACACCAATCCTAAAACTTTTAAGACACAAAAATGGGTCCCACTGAGTGTGCCAAAAACTATTGATGTTGTGGATTACACCCTCTAAAAGGATACTTAGCTCCTTTCCTCCATGTGGCACAATGGAAACATTCCTCTTATTATGGGTGGAAACTTGAGGGATGGATCTCTAGATTAGGGGCTAGCTCCCCTTGATGCACCTTAAGGCCCTGGGTTTCCTACTGATAAAAATGGGGGGTGAAAAGAGGGAGAGAGAGAGAGAGAGAGAGAGAGAGAGAGAGAGAGAGAGAGAGAGAGAGAGAGAGAGAGAGAGAGAGAGAGAGAGAGAGAGAGAGAGAGAGAGAGAGAGAGAGAGAGAGAGAGAGATTGAAAAAATAGAACCTAAATAATATGGTGATGCACCAAACTGGTTGGTCTACTCAGCTTTTACCTATACTTTACACTAAAGATAAGCCAATAGACACTTCATTCGAATAAGAAACTGACTGCATCAATGTTTCAAAAAAGGATCCTATGAAGGTATAGGGAGGAAGAAACTACTAGAGGTGTTCAAAAGAGACACTATTGGATAGTCTATTCATATTCACCTATGCTTTGAGGTGGACACTTCTTGTTTACTTACAGAAAAGGATTCACAATACACTAGACATGTTAGTATAAACCTATGAAAGCATTAAAGAAAATGACTAAACATAAGATGATACCATAGACATGAAAAAGTGCAATCTCAAATGGAGGTAAAATGCTTATTTTGATTCAAGGTAAATTTCTTTAGGGCTTTTCCATATAATGCTAAGAGATCACTCTCCAAAAGAGAAGTTATAATTATATAGATAACTTAGGAAAATAGATAATTAACTAGTCAAGGGAAGGAAACCTATGCTATATTAATCACTCCTACAGTGACCACAAGCCTAGGATACTACCATCTCTTCTTAAATGTGTTTAGGGAAGCCATGATGTAGGTGCTTAAGTCGTTGCCTTTGATGTCTAGGCCTACAAGAGCATGGGTTACTTCTGCTAGCAACCAACAAGGCTATCCCAAAGATATGTTAATCAGGCCATGCTCTCTTCAATTCTAAGCACAATTGGATGTTCATTAATGTTAAAATAAGAAAACATAGGCCACTCATCTTCAATTCTTGTAACCAATTTCTTTATTAGTTTTTAGTGGGGACTATTTCACCTAAGTGTATTCAATTCTCCTGTTGATGGGTCTTGTGCCACCTGCCTTGGTTTAGTCCATCCTTGGGTCTATGCTTTGAATTGCTACACCACTTGTATCATTTTGAGATTTTGTCCCATGTGTACATGGCCATGTTCTGGGTTACCTGCTTCATTTTCTCCTTGCTATTTTTTCCATTTTAATGGCAATTCGGGCTTTCAATGCATATGAATTTCCTCTCAGGCTCCTTTCTTTGGTGGGTCATTGAGTCATTCCTCAAGCTCTTAGGATTTTGAATTTATTTAGATAAAAAGTTTGAAGGAATTCCTTCAGACCTTTTGCCTAAAAGAATTCTTCCTTTTTTGAGCTTGTACTTTTGGACTTTCTTGGTGGACCTTTGGGCTTTCTTCCCTTCATTCCTTTGGACAAAATATCTAAAGGAATTCTTTCAGACATTTTTTCCAAAATAATTCTTCTTTGATTACTTCCCAATGGCTAGTTCACCACCTTGAATTTGATGTTTATGGGCCTGTCACTAGATATTTGAATCCTAACAGCTAGCTCACTACCCTAAATTTAAAGTTCACGAGCCTATCACCCCCTTTGGTAATTCCTTTAGATTTCTATAAATGGACTTTTTTGAAGGGAAAGTGACCCTTTGTAAAAATTAAAAAGGTCCTCTTTTCAAAGCCAAATTCCCTTCACAAGGATACCTACCCTTTGGACTTTTGTCTTTCAAATTCTTTCAGACTTTCTTTGGTTGTCAAATATTTTTGGACAAAATGTCCAAAAGAATTCACTCTTAAGTTTTCCTCCTTGTATTTCCTTTAGAAAAAAGTTTGAAGGAATTATCTCTTTGGCTTGTCAACTTTTTTGAAGGGCAAGTCCTTTTTTATCTCTCTACCTTACCCATTTGCTTCGACTAGTTGCCCTCTACAAAGGTAATTCACACCCAAAGTTACCCTTCAATATTTTTACAAAGGTCTATTTTGCCCATTGCCTACCCCCCACAAGGGCTCCTTGGCCTCTAAATCACTTTTTGGAAGAATTGTAAAGGTCATGTTTGGTGACTAAGTGCCCTCCACAAGGGCACCTAACCTTCTAACTTTTATAAATGTCCCTTTAGCCTTTTGAACTTGGTCCATTTTTTTGATAAATAGGCCTCTAAAGAAAATTACTTACCTTGTTAAGCATCTGAGACAAAAATGAGTTTAAATTCAACTCTTACCTGCTAGACCCAAAAGCACTTGGCAAGCAAAAGAGGAAAACACTTAGTTTTTTCATGGAAAATGACCTGTCAGAGAAAAATTGCACAAGGTAGCTGAGGGATGAACTAGCTAGAACTTGGATCAAAAGACTCTTGTAATAAAAAGAAGAGGGGTGCCCAATTTTTTGGCCTATAGGACCAAAAATTGGTCAATATAGATCATTAAGTATTTTATCAACAATGTTAGTATCTTATGTAAATATTGAAGATCAATTTTAGTAGAAGAAATCAGAAGTTATATGTGTAAAGTAGATTTGAAGCCATAAACCGACATAAATGGAGAATATCCTATTGTAATTTTCACCATTGTACAATATATGCATAATACTTCAAATATTTTGATGTGTCAATTATACTTATTAACACAAACCATTTTTTGTCACAATAAATTTTCTTGGTAGGGCAGATTTCCTCTTATGGCCAAACCTTGGCATAAAGATTTTAATCCTCTTTCGGAATCCTTTAATAAGATCCCTATATGGGTGCGGCTCCCTTATCTTCCATTACACCTTTGGCATGAGGCAGTTTTTAAAACCATATGAAATGTTTTAGGGGATTTTTTATATGAGGAAGATTGTCCACTGTCTCATTCGACCTGTGCACGATTTTTGGTAGATCTGGATGTCTCTAAGGGCCTTCCTAAGGCGATCTATCTTGAATCCCCAAAGGGTAATTGGACACAAATTTTGGATTATGAGGGGATCCCTTTTCGGTGTAGGAAATGCAACCAAACGGGACATATAGTTTATCGTTGTGGTACTGGGAAATCTCATCCCAGACGTTCACCTTCCTGGTGGACTAAGGTCTCCTCTGTACACAAAGTTGACAAACAACCTTTGGAAGCTTCTTTCGAATCTGAGACTGAGAATGAGGAAAGTTTGCAATCCGAATCAGATGATGAAGAAGATTCATTGGTGAATCATTCTAATGAATCCCCTATAGTGGTTATGGGTAGTGAAACAATTGAGCCAGAGGAGGAGGTGGTGGTATCTTCCCCTGTTCTAGAGTATCTCTCTAAGATCCAATTAACGTTTAACTCTCATAAGGATTTTATGCCTTTTGGGAGCCAAAGATCTATGTCTTCTGAGGCATGGGATGCTGAGGCAGCTAAGGTGGAGGATGGTTGGATAGCTGTAAGAAGAAAAAAGTCAAAGCCTTTGGTTCCTCCCCTTGATATGAATCTTCGGTCAAGTAAAAAAAAAAAATCTAAACTTAAAAGATTCATCTAAAGTTCCCTTTCACTGACTAGTTTTTTTTTTTGGGGGCTGTATTCTGGTCGGGTTTTCTAGTTTTTGGTTTCAGCTTACTGTATCTGCTGGTCAACTTTTAGATCAGTGTTTTTACTGCTAGTTTTTATGGTTTTATTTGTTGGTTTCAAGTCCCTATAAAACCTGGTTTTGGTTCTTTTTTGTAAGCAAGTTCTATTGTTAACCTGGCTGTGCTTAAAGGGTTATCTTCCCCTTGTATTGGGTTTCGGGGTCCCTTCAAAACCTGTTTTTACCATAATCTAAAACACAAACCATTTTTTTCATAATCAGGATCAAATTTTTATTAGTGGATTCATATTGTCCATTATTTGAGTATAATACTTTGAGGAATGACTATAAATAATCAAATAACATCCTAAAAACTCTAAATAATTATTGGAAATAAACTAATGATTTTTATTAGATATTTTATTTTATAAGAATACCAAATATTGAAAAAAATTAATTTAAAAAAAAATAAAATAACTTCACTTATAACAAAACTTTTCAAAGTTATGTCTTTAGGCTATTTAGTAAAATAATATATAGTGGTTCAAATGTACTTATAAATAGTTAAAGGAGGGTGAATGTCAGAAATAAAATCAATATCTCACTTAGTAAAAAGTTTTTCAGGAATAATAAGATTCAAATAAATAATGGGTAATCTATTCCTACTAGTGAAAAGATGACATGATATACATGATCGAATTAACATATATAAATCTTGAAATAATGTAAGTCAATAATAAACTACACACAAAATTTTGTATGCAATAGTTTTTCCTACATAATGTCTACCACAACTACCTATGTGACATCCCTAATAACCTTTTGGGTCTGATCATGAATTAAACAACATAATAAAACACTATCCCTATTCCTATAAAATAGAAAATTCTTTAACAAACAAAACTTTAAAACTTGTAATTTAAGTGATCTTCTTTGTCTATTATCTAAACTATTAAGACAAGCTTAATTTTAAAAGTAATAAATCAAATTATAGTACCAATCATCCTCTGAAATCAAATAGTCCCAATCATGCATTTCAAGGCCAATACTAAATTATTTTAAAAATCAATAGATTTCATTGTTTTCAGATGAGGTCTATGATGAAGAGTATCATCTCTTGAAAGAACTAAAATATTTACTATAGAGATCATATTTTATTATAAATGTTTAGCTAAATCATTGCTATGTATAATTTTAAAACTTTTAAATTAAAAATTAAACCCTTGAATTTTATAAATCCACTTTACTAACCTTCCTTGAATAATTGACTGCTTTAAAAGATAATTAAAAACATATACTTTTGAATGATCAATAACTTTATTTACCATTAAAAGATATCTAACTTTAGTCAGAAATGAGATTAATGAAAGAACAAATTTTTTTATTATAAAAGGATACCTAATCTTAGCATCTTTCAAGACTTGACTCATGTATTCAATAGGTCTTTCTTCATGATTAACACCATGTTGATTAATATCAACATATATAGATTTTTAGTGACAATGACATAAATAATAAATAGTTTGTTTGAATCCAATTTAGAAAGTACAAGAGCACTTGTAATGAAATATCTAAGACTATTAAATTTTAATATGAACTTACATCCCAAAGGAAAATCTAATTTTTCTTCAAAAAAATTTGTAAGGGATTATATTTTTATGCAAAATATGAAATAAATTTACATAAAAAATTAATTTCATTGAAAAAAGATGCAAGACCAAACTGGTCTTTAGGAGGCAGTAAATATTTGATAGTCTTATGTATTTAAGGTCAATTTATATGCCATTTTTAGAGATAATATAACATAATAATTTTCCTTTGGTGACTCCTTCAAAAACTAACTTCTCGAGACTAAGAGAGATACCATATTTTATAAATCTAGTGAAAATATCATGTAGATGATCAATATTCTTCCTTATCTTTATATAATGCATGATAAGATCATTAAGATGGACTTGAATAATAGTTTCAATCAAGTCATTGAAGGTTACATTCATAGCCGTATAAAAAGTGGCACTTGTGTTCATTAAACTAAAATACATTTTATTAGAAGTAAACATTCCTCTTTACATAGTAAACATGGTTTTGTGCCTATCTTCTAAATTCACAAAAATATGATTATAACAAAAAAATAAATGAAGAAGAGACATCATTTTAGATCCTGAAACCTATTGAAAAATCTATTTTATACTAGTTAAAGGAAACTTAGCTTTAACACTTTCTCTATTTAAATCTCTAAAGTCTGCATAGATGGATATCATCATTATTATTTCTAACATGAACTAAGTTAGTAATTTAATCTGAGTATTGAAAAGTAAAAATGACACCACCATCCAACATTTTATTAAGCTCCTTATTGGTGGTGTTTTCCAATAAGGGGCTTATTCTTCTAAATTTTTACTGAACAAGTTTTATACCAGGATTAATAGGTATGTAATGTTTAATAATTTTAATATCATAACATTTTAGGTCTTTATAGTACCAAGCAAAAATATCTATAAATTCTTTTAATTTTTTTTTTTGAAAAATTAAACTTTTTCCTCAATAGTACTATATCATAAATAAACAAATTTAAAATCCTTCGTAGTACCAATATTAATAATAATAGTCTCACCTATGATTATCTTATATGGCTCTTTGATATGTGAAATTTTAGACTGATCATGCAGTGTGAATATAGATTCAAAACTAACTAAGCTAATAGATAATTTATTATTACTTAATTATAAGTAATTATCATAATTTAGCACATAATAATCATAATAAAAATAATTATCTTTCAAGAATGAATCAATATATTCATCATAATAAACAAATAGGCCAATTATCGTTAAGATTAGGTACTTTAGGTCTAAAAATCTTAGAAAATAAATAATCTGCAGTTGGCTCACTACCACTTAAAGTGGGATTAAAAATAAAAACAACAAGTTTATTAGCATGAGAACTAAATTATCTAATTACATATGTAATATTAAACGCTTCAAAACTCTCAAGAAGTGACCAATTTTTTTGAGTATATTTATGGAGATGAGTCTAATTTATTTTATAAGTTTTTCTAACTTCTCTAATAATCAATTTAAAATATCTAAATACCTATAATTACTTAATATTTAACTCTATATCCTTTTCAAGACCTAAACACAAAGCCTCAAATTTAGTTGTGTTGTTAGTGTTGTCAAATGATAGTTTAGAAGCATAGTGAATTTTTTTACCAATATAATAAATAAAAACAATTCTAACACTGTTATCATGCTATGAACAAGCTTCATCAAAGTACAAAGACTAGATAATTTCTCTAGAAATAATCCTTATTTTATGTTGATTATGTTCATCTAATGCTAGCAACTCATAAGTTATAATTCAATTTTCTATGTAAGTAACAATAGTTGGTATGGATTATATAAGATCATTATTCCATTCTTCCCTATGCATAAATACAATCCTATTTATAATAGGAACCCAATTCATATCCTTATCTATGAATAAACCAATTACATTTGACCAATATCTACCTAACAAAATAGTATAGTTAGTAAGGATATATAAAACTTGCATTTTGATAACAATATCACATAACTTATCACAACTCTTGGTTTGGTGAGAAATAAAACTAGTAAGTTATTATTATTAGTTTTATAGTATATGTGTATTTGATCAGATATTAAATTTAGGCATAATAATCTTAAAAGCTCTTATATTGAGGATACAATTATGAATATCTTAATCAATAATTTTCACAAAAACATCAAATGGGGGAATGTAATTGGTTGGAGGATCATTGTATTGAGAAAAAATAAAATTAATTCTATTATTTCTAGATTCTTCTTGAAATCTTAGTACATTTTTGAGATTTAGATTTTTTATAGCATCATTAATTTTATCAAGTTGTCTAGGTAAACCAAAAGCTTGTAATAAAGATAAATCTATTTTAACTCTAGCCAAATCATCAATAATATTATAAGTACTAACATCATGATGATGAGTATGAGTATAATTTTTGGGTTTATAAGGATGATATTGCATATTATTGAATCTGGTAGACAAAAGGTTAGGTTGTTGAGAATTTGTAGTAGAATTATCCATAGGAATAATATTATGTGTAACTTTACCTTTGTCTTATGTTGAATGTTTGGAAGAATATTCTTGATTATTGGCTCTATTTAGATTATATTTTGGAGAAGAATTATAATCCCTTTTCCTTGTTTAAATACTATAATCATTAGCAGTCTTGATATTGTCTGAAGACATCAAAACCATACGTGTTTATATTATCATCCAAGTCTATGATAATACTATCTTTCTCATGAATAAATATTTAAAACTTTATATTAACTATACATTAATTAGGGTCATGGTATAATTCATAAACATGGAAATAATTAAATTTCTCTTCATTTTTACCTTTTTGAGGATTAATTATTTTTCTTGATGTAGAAGGTTTATTATTTAATTTATGCTTGACGATGACCATATCATTGCCAAGATTATGGATGGCCTTTAAAATTCTACATTATCATAAAATAAACCAATTGAAGTTTCATCTTTAAATCCAACATGTTTTAACTTATTTTCATATTCTATATAAAAATCAATAGTGACAAAATATTCTATTATGTCTTTATCTTCTAAAGCCATTTTATATTTCAAAGTCAATGAACTACAAAAATATGACCTAGATAATTTTTTTGATGGTATAACATCATAAATAATTTTTTGACGTAGCTTAGTAAATGTAGTAATGAAATGATAAACCATTTCTCCTGGATCAATAAAAATATTTATAAGTTTATTGACCCACTATAAATCATAGCTAGGCTTGCCAAAAGAAATCTCTAACCAATCTTCTATATCTTTCTAGGTAATAATCACCTTAATAAGAAGACTCGTAAATGCTTGATATGCTTTACCTTTTAAATTTTATGAAAACACTCTAAGAGAATATTTTTCATTAGTAATGCCAAGAGCAGTGCAAATCAACTTAAAATCATCTAAATGATATTTATAAGACTCATTAGAATTTATTTAATTTTTTTTTGACATTAAGTCATTTAAGTGAAGGTAACTTACTAGAACAAAAACTAATATTAATTATATTCCCATGAATCCAAATATTTATAGCTTATCGATCATTATTTGCATAATTATCCACTTCATTATTAGCTATTTCAGATTGATACCTATTGTTCTAGAAACAAATAATAAGGTATCTAATTCTATCTCATGCTCATTCTTCCATTGGAATATTTAACAGGCTCTACTACTTGACTGGGATGAGTTGATTCTACAGGTCTATTAGGGTTAATAAGAGCAATAAAATCATCGAAATAAAAAACCTTAGAAATAAAATGAGTTTTAGGTTGAGGATTATCAGTCAAAGTTTGTTTTCTTTCTTCCTAAATGTGATGATTTTTTTCCTAAATATGAAATTGAGTGTGATATCTGAAGGTAGTGTACCAATCAATTTTGAATATTACCTTTTTTCTACCTAGACTCTAACTTTAAGAATGTAGTGTAAATCATAAGGTCTATTATGTCAAGAAAAATGAACAATATTAGAAGCAATATCTACTTGATCCTAAATAATATCAACTTTAGGTTGGATTATAGGAGAGGGACCACTAATGGTCATGAGCAAAAAGAATTGAAATAAAGAAAGAATAAATAAGAGAATAAAGATATGATTTCTAAAATAAATCCCTAGTGGAGTCATCAAATTAGTTGATAGTAAAATGTCACATCAATGAATCGACCTTTTCACCTATTATGAAGGTCAAGATGGAATCAGACCAATTTAATCATAGAGGATCTATGGAGTAAATATTAATCCTAAGATGTGTAGAGGGAGTTTTTAATAGTTTAGGAAATAATTTAGTAAAATAAAAAATGAATTAAGGATCATAATATTTCATAAATAAAATAATTATTTCAATGTATAAATCAAAATTAGATCTAACATATATAATCTAACTTATCCAATAGAGTAAAGCCTATGAAAGAGACTATTTATTGAATAAAATATATATGATCCATTAAGTAATGTATATCTTTCTTATCAGTTTAAATGACACAAAAACTAAAAGAAACGTAACATAGAAAACCTAAAGATAAAAAAAAAAGAATAAAATAAAAACCAAATAAAAGGACAAAAATAACAACTAACATGACCAACAACTATGAATTTAAGGACATATAACTATGTAAAAATAGTCTAGAAACACTTAAGTAAAATGTATTTAATATGATGTAATTGTATACCTATTTGTGTTTACTCTATAATGATAATATGTAAGTAAACCTCCTTATAAAGTATAGGAGATATTCATATGAATCTTATCAAAATATGCTTCCATCTGTCATAATCATGATTATCCCAATGTAACATTGCCTTGTGCAATAGTCTTGTGTATATATGTAGACACATAAATTTGGTCATATGTACTTGGCAATGTTAATTCTTGACACATCCCAAACCATATGAATTTTTACAAAATACATGACTCTTATTCACCATTAGTTTAAGCTATTTATCAATATGTAGATTTAATCCTCTATTTACCATTACTATTACACATAGATTCCAATGCCAAATAATCAAGTTATCTAAAATCATGCTCAGACTATATCTAGTTCATGACAAGTGTAATTTATCCTTATGGACAAGTCCACACTATACATATAAGAGTGCATTACACTCTTGTCTACTTAAGTTAGTCACATCTCATCAAATAATGGCCAGTTTCTAAATTTAAAATCAATCTTTTTGGTTAACATACATGTTTCATATGGTTAGCTAAAGGAAAGTGTAAAAATATTTTCCTATAAATTCATGTTAGGAGTCACTCATCATCACCACTTTATATTCACTTGGTTCAATATTTTACACTTCTACACATAGAGCAATTTTTGTGCATTCCCTCTAACTTCAATACCACTCACAAGGAGAAACCATCACCTAAGTCAAGAGGCTCTAAATAATGTTAAGAGATATAATTATCAAGTATCTAATCCATATTACACACACACACACACACACACACACACACACACACACACACACACACACACACACACACACACACACACACACACACACACACACACACACACACACACACACACACAAACACACACACACACACATTCAAATAAGAAAAATATCACATTCAATCCAGGTGGAATAGCTATGTGGGCTTGATTTTCATCCTTAGAGCATTGGATATGTAGGAAATAAATCATTGAAGGGGTGATTAAGATCAACTCAACCCATTATGCTCTCCTCTTTTATTGTAGGTTTTCAAACTATTTAAGTGACCTTAGGATTTTAAAGATAAGATAAGACAAATAATGATTTATACATATAAAAATCCTAATTTTTATATCTCATATTATTCAACATTCATAGGCACACAAGGTACAACAACTAGTTCTTCAGCATAGTAAACTAGAAAACATATGTGGTCAATGAACTCAAGCACACTGTGTTCTAGTCCTCCTATAATGATCACATCTAGAGATACTTTTTTTATATTGTTTTTGATTTATAATTTCCATAATTTTTTATATATCATATCATTCACCTATCATATTCAACTAAGACAAGTCTACAGTCAATAAACTCGAACACACTACACTGCCATCCACTTATAATACACATGTTTGGGATCTATTTCTAATAATGTGCCTATTATTAAAACTATATAGTCATATATTTCACTAATTTTCACTATCAAATAGTCAAAAAATTCAACAATAATTTATATACACACTAAGTATACCCCTTCTTAGTACTTTCCAAAAATATAAGTTTTATATATTTATCAATTTGTCAAAATTACATTTTTTTTTATTTTACATTTTTAGCATTATGATATTCTATAGTTTTACGCATATTAAATCAAATATAATTTGTTTTTTTTATCAAAAATAGTGTAAAACAATATATAATAATGTGTCAATTATATTAGGTTCCATAAAAATTGGAATAGTAATATACCCCATGGTATTCTCATGTGTATGTTATAAATATCAATCATTGTATCCCAGAGTTATAATAAATCCCATTGTATTTTATTTTCTCTTATCATATACGAAAATGCCTTCTCTATGTTTACCTCTAATAAGGGCTCGAGTGACCATTGGATCCTTAGTAGGAATGACTTTGGAAAGATTGATTCTTGTATAGGGTAAACTAGAAGAATATATTATTCTAGTAACATCTTTTTTAGAATCCTGATGGACCATTGGATCCTTTGCACTAATTTCTTGGAATGTCTTTATCTATTTATAATAAGTAACATAAGAAGATGGAGAAGGGTACTTTATTGACCTAGTGTCAACTTTTTCAAACATAAAAACCATGTTATCTACAAGTTGTGTAATCCTTTTTCATAATGCATAAAAATCATTATTGTAATATCCAATAATACAATGATATTTGAAAATGATTTTCCTTTCACTTTTTGAAGCTGATGAGGATGGTGATAATAAGGAGGCAAAGTGACAAGATTTTTATCAAGTAATGTCTATAAAATATCATGTGGTTAGTATTTAAAATGATCAAAATTAAGTGGTTTTTACTTGCTTGTGCTTGATGTCTTTACTATAACTTTTTATTTATAATACATGACCTTTGAATTTTACATTTTGTGTTGGGATTTAACTGGGCTCTAAGTAGTGAAATACTTGGTTCAACCTTATTATGTATGACTAAATTTTCAATTTCCTTATTTTGTGTTTTATGATTAGTTACTTCTTGTGTAACTTTATTGTGAATAACTTTTGTATTTGTGTACCCATAATCTTGGAGGTTCTCATAAACAAAATCCTTATCAAGTGCCATAGTTTCAAATTAAATAGACTAGAATGTCTCATATGTGCGATAAATCAATATCTCCTTGAGAGGAAAGATAAGAATTCTAGAAAATATGTATTGTGCTTCCAAATTTATTGGTTGATAGATAAATTAGTGCATATAAGTCTTGAATCATAATATGTAATTGTTCACTAGTTTTAATTTCTATTGATGTGAATATGGTAAATACTCATATGTACCCTTGGTCCCTTATTTTAAATGTATCACATTATAAATATCTCTTATAACTCAAGATAGGAGTGTAAAGACCCACTGGGAAGAGAGTAAAACCAATCCAAAGCACTTCCAATTAAACTTTTTGAAAACATTTTTAGTAAAATGTAACTGATGTCATATTTATCCATAAAATCTTTGAAATATTTGAGAATAGATAAGCATCATTAATTTAAACAAATAGATTAAATCTAGGCATGAGGAATTTTTGAGGTAATGGTGCATTTATAATATTAAAAACAATTGCATTTTTAGTATAACATTAGATTCAAACCAAGCATGCGATGTTTCTCTCTTTAAGGTTAGCTAGTGCATTTTGTGTTATAATGCACCCACATAATGCATTAAGGAGATGAATGATTGGGAAGGCATGTTAATATTCTCAAGATGTTCATTTAATGGTTGAATCTTGTTATTATAAGTTTTCATAGGTACACTATTATGAATGGGTGAACAAGGTCTGGGCATAAGATGTTTTATACTAGATATAGGTTGATAAGAGTCATTATGGTCATTTCTAAAAATTATCTTCCATATATTTGCATTCTATAAATGTATCATTACATATAATAACATTATTATTACATGGAGGTTTGTTACATTTTATTTCAATAAAAGAATCATGTGAAGATATATAATAATATATTCAAAGAGAGGATAAATAATCATCATATGTGTTTATATCATTTATCATTTCTAAAGAGAGAAGGAATTTCACATTGTTTTACTATTTATATACAGAGAGAAGGAATTTCACATTCTATTGTCAATTCTATAGAGAATGAATTTCACATTAATTTTCCATTTCTAGAGAGAGAATCAATTTCAAATTTTTTCCACTTCTATAGAGAGAATGAATTTCATGTTATTTTGTCATTTTTATGTAGGGCTTGTACCTTTGTATTTTATAATGGTTAATGAGGTGAAGTGTTGTGGAAAATTTTAGAGATAATAGGGTGTACTCACATTTTACCCCATGTAACATGTTAGGAACATGAATATTTTCATTATTAATTTTTCTTCTTATAGTGTGTGATTTAGAGAAAAATGAAAAGAAGGGAAGTAGGTTCTTCTACTTCATAATCATTTTATTCTTCATTGCAGTATTCACTATTATACATATCCTATTAATTTTCATAATTAAGATCATACTATAAATATTAAATATTATTTATATAGTACTTCATTCATGTACACTTGCAAAATACCTATCATGGTTGTATCTTTCAAGTTATACCTTATCTATGCCAAAAGGATTATATTTTCCATCTCTTGTGCCAAATTTTTTATCTCTTAGTCTGATGATAATTATTCTAATGACCAAGGCATTCTATATTTTGAAAAATACCTAAACCTAATTATTATCCTTCTCTTCTAATTTTTACATGTACCTATTTTATAGCTCTTCAGACACTTGTTTCCTAGGCTAACACATGCATTGACACAACTGTCCATTCTCTTAAAAATTATCTAGTTGCCTAAATTAATCTATTTTTCAAAATAAATGTATCTAAAATGTTGACCTAAATGCTTTAATGTGAGATATTTCCAAAAGGTATTGGTATAAGATCAACCCTCATTCATTCATCACCTCGCAATCAATAAAACTCACAATAAAATATACCAAGGACTCAATCAAACATTTAAGTGATAAAATATACCTTATTTTTTCCCATTTCCATATTAGTCATAGGATAAGTCTTTTTATAGGTCTAAGACATTCAAAAAGTAGCCCATGATCCATATTTTCCATGTTACTAGGTAAGTTATTGCATGTCTTTATTTATCACACATTGCTCCATTATGCACACACAAGCCAACAAAAAAAGGATAAATACATCAGTTTGAGGCCCTCTTTAGAGTAGTTTCTATGTAAGTAATGCCCATTGATAGAGGGATCAATGGGTTCAGCTTGACACTATGAGCCCACTAACCCATTTTTTCCATAGTCACTCCAAGGGTGAAGATCTCAAGTTTTATCATTTGACAAAGAGTGAAAACTGTGTGTATAAATTGAAGACATTAGAATAAAGGTGATAGAAAACATAGACGGCTCTATTTGGTCCCATCTAGATCCATTTTATTTTTCTTATAAGACACCTATGGTAGATTTATACACCTATATTGATATAACTATCTAGATATGACATAAACATTTGAGGTCACAAAAAGGATATTTCTAAAATTTATGATTGTTATAGGATCATCATCCAATCCAATTACAACATGTTATTACTTAGACCTTCATGAACACAGTAAACTAGCTAAGTATCATTATTCCCAATTTATTGTAATATTTATCAATAGATGTACTTTACTATGTTTAGCAATTTTTATTATATAAATTCAAAAATATTGTTTATCTATGTTTTATATTAATTGGCATGCTTATTATATTAGTTCACCACCATTATGTAAAATTTAATATAATCTCATTAACCCTAGATAACCATATCTTCTAAACTTAGGGTTAAAAATTTTGTGAACCCAAACTTTGATCTTGAAACCCTAATGGATTTAGGGTTTCCTATTTTTTTTTGATTTATTATTTCTAAAATACAAATATTTTATATCAAATTTCCACTTATTTTAAAGGAATTAATCATGGGTTAGTATATAATTTATTTTCTTTTCCAATATTTCATAGTAACTCTTATTTTTTATGTTTCATACGTGGCTAAATTAAACAAAAAGCTAAGAAATGATAAGAATTAATTTTATTTCTACAACTCCCTTTGCTATAAAATAGATCCAATATCTAGATGCTAACATGCATGTTCCTATCCCTTTGTTTCACCTCGATCCTATTCAAGTGATATCTACCATCCTGCACCTATTATTCACCCACAACTTGTATGGGATTATGTGGTCCATGTTGTCACTCTTCAAGAAGGTAAGGGTGCCCAACCTATCCCACTAGTTGTTAATATTCAATAGGTTCCTCCTAAGACTAAATTTGTTATGAAAATAAAAGTATATAGTATTATTGACCAATTGAGCAATGTACATGCTAAAATTTCAATCATCAAACTCATAAAGCAGTCTACTATCTACAAGTATATTTTATATGAAGTACTATGTGAAACCCAAGTATCAAGTGATATTGAACCAACTTATTTTTCAAATATTATGAAAGATCTCAAAAATAATAAAAATATTATTAGCTTTGATCCAAAATATTTACCATCAAAAGATATTATTTACCTATATTCATACAAGTATGTATAACAAGGGAATCAAAAGGGTGTTAGTTGATAATGGTTCGAGCCTAAACATTTGTTGTACATATTTCTTAACCACCATTGGTATTATAACAAATATTATTCAAAAAATAGATATGCATATCAAAGTATTTAATAATTCATGTAGCCTTCTAGTTGGCCAAATCATATTAGATGTGACATTAGGGACAAAAATAGTTCCAACTATATTCCAAGTATTATCTTAGTCATTGCACTATAATGTAATTTTGGGTATACTATGTATACATACCATGGAATATATCCCATCTACATTACATCTATGTGTTAAATTTATACATTATGGGACCTTATTGACAATGTCTTTTGATGATGAACCCTTTAAATTTTTCAAAATGATACATTCCAACATAAAAGGGATACCTAAAGTAGTACCACCCAGATGATACATTCCACTTGATAATATACAAACCTATGAAATGGGTGAGTAAATAAAAATAACTCATTCACCTCACAAAAAAAATCTCTAACCACTAAGGTGCACATGGATGCACATCCAAAGTAAGAATCATTACTAAAAGAACTAGTAGTATTATATTTGCAAGAAAGTCAAACATTTGAACTTATTTTGTTGGTAAATACAAAAAGTGACAGATTGGTATGATATTTATGATGATCTATCCCATGATATGACAAATAAATACTCATAAAAACTAATTTTTTATCCATTTGACAATATTTTACATAACCTATACACATCTATAGGTCCTGGTATATATAAGCTAAATCCAATTGAAAAAGATATAGAAGTAAAGAAAGATAAAGGCCAAGAAAAAATAATAGATGAAAATATAAATGTTTTATATTCAATCCATCCCTCTTAGCTTAAAACATTGATCCAACCTTAAAATGGACCAATGCAAATAAACCATGTGAATAATGTAGAGTCCTCTCAAAAACCTCCACAATAAATTATATAGAGCTTAACTAAATTGGATGTTCCAGATTTAATTCTTCCTATGTTACTTGAGCATCGTATGATATCTATACCTACTAATAGACATAAATAGAGCATCAAACTTGTTCCTAGAGAGGGATCTCTATATTATACATATCATCAAATCATAAACCATAATACAAATCAATGTGTAACATTGAAAAACCATATTTAAAAAACAAAGGTGTGGGGTGCATATAAGTTGTGCCTGAGAAATAAAAATGCTTGAATAATTCCAATCTTTCCACTCAAAATAAATCTTCAAAGCAATTAAGGCATGAACCTCTAACCATTACTAAAAATGTTTATGGGGTGTATTATATAGGCATTACAGTTGATACAAAAAATTGGGACACATTTTGTAATGTGTCATTTTTTAGCATTTGAGACATAATATCAACAAGATAAAATAGTCTCCCCTAATTCCAAAATATCTTAGATAAATTACAATACCTATATCATGTTGACCCAAAGTTATTTATTCCCTTGTATGGGTAATGAATTTGAAACCAAACTTCACCCTTCTGTTGACCAAATTTGACCCTACAGGTCAAATTAGGACCCTTATAGGTAAAAACTTTATTTTTAGGTGTTTTATGGGTATAATATTATGTAATAAGGTGTATTATAGGTCATTTTATATCATTCCATGTCATATTAGCCTTGGTCCTGGTCATTTTCAATATTTATGTCTTTTTGAGTCATTTTGGGGGTCAAAATAGAGCATTAAATGAGTTATATGGCCTACTTGGGATATGTGAAGGTTTAAAAGGATGATTCACACACCATGTGTCCTCATATACCTTAAGTAACTATTTATAACTGAAAAGTGGTAGGTTCTTTAGAAAAAGGGTAGTTTTCTTGGGAAAAAATGAGCATTTAATGAGGTATACAAAATTATATAAACTCCTACAGTTGAGGAAATTTAAAGAGTGTCCCTTGGTCTTTCATACACTTATTAAAATTATTAATTTGATTATAATCTTCAATAAATAAATAAAACTACTTCTCTCTTCTTCCACTAGGCTTGGTAAATAATAATGGCCCTCAGGTTTGTACTTGGTATAGTTAGTAAGAGAGGTTTCAAGTAAAATAATCATAGGGGTGTCTTCTACACTTAGTCAAATTAAATTTTAAGTTTTTTTATAGAGGAATGGTGGTATTTTTATTATGAACCATCCCTAAAAAGTTAGATTATCTAATTTGCTTGCTAATCTATGCACCCTATAGGTTTTACTTTGGTTTGGATAATTCCACATAATCTAGTTATTGAGATTGATTTCATAGGTCTTTTACTCCCATATCACATGTGACCCATCATTTTTTTCAAGTTTGGAGTTGATTTTATGAGCCAATCATCTTAGGTTTGTAGATTGGTCTCATTTGGGATAATAGATAAGTTTCCACCATTTTTAGGATCTTCATGCTTTGATAATGGTTCTAGAGGGTTGTGATAGTTTCATTTAAATTTTATAAATTTCCTCTTAACCTCTAACATTTAAATCTCATTATTTATGGCAATGTTCCATGAGGGTGCAATCATGAACACCATATAGTCAACTCTTTGCTCACTTTTACTTGTAATCATGGTGAAGCATGTGTATGGAGCCTATATATCATGTTCATAGAGGTGTGATGAAGGTTAAAAAGCCTTGGTATATATTTTATCAACATAGGTAGTGATTCAAGCTTTCATGTGATTCAAGAAAGGACTGTTGCAATCATGTGTAACATTTACGTACAATCACCATGAACATGCACCTACAGGTGCCATGAAGGGTTCAATGTTGAAAATAGGGTGTGACAGCTTGTTTGAGATTTTAAGCATCCTAATGTTTCATCTCAACACCATGAGGATAAATTAATTGACATGAAAGGCAAATTTCTTGAGTATATGGAAAATTTCATGCTTGTTATCTATATGCAACTCCAAATGCACCTACATGTACCCCCATGTAATATCTCATGTTGAAAAGGAGTAACTAAGCTGAAAAAGGCCCTAAATAATGGAAATATTATATTTTAAATCTTTTTGATAGATCCAAATCTCATGAAATTTCAAAGACAATGCACATTTCTCATATTCATAATGTTTCCCTGTATATCAGAATGTCCACTTACAAGTGGCACTAGCAAAAAGCCAAGAATGTTGATTATGGAAGATTTGGTATGCTTGGAAGCTCCCATAAAGTCTTTGGGATTGATTTATAGTATTAAAAATATTATTTAAGCCTAAATTTAACAAGTATAATGAGAAACCATGATCAAAGGTGAAAAATATGTATTCAATGACCTTTTCCCTGAAAGATGAAAATATAGTACCTTGATGTTTTGTTGATATCTTATAATAGGGGTATTAAAGGATTTGAAACATATAGATGTGTATACCTTGAATCCCCCACATTGGATAAGAGTTATGAAAATTTTGGACAAATGATCATTTGAGGATGGTTATTGAAAGGCTCCAACATGCACTTTTATGCACTAATTTCAAGTAGTGATAACCTATAGTTTGGAACCCAAGGAGACCATTTCACCCAAAGTTGTAAAACCAGATCATGCCATCATGTCTAAATGGTTATAATGTTTTTTAATAACATTTATGATCTATATACCATCATGAGGAGTTGTTTATTTATGTTTCTAGGTCTAGTTTACACCTACAAGTATCCCATCATGCAAATGTTCACCTGCAGCTGAATGTGAACTTCTATACCTTCCATGAGAGAGAGACTTAGGCATGGATAAACCTACATTTTTCATGAAATATGATTTAAAATTAATAAAAAATACATCAAGTAGATCATGGGTCATGTTTTATAGGTTCTAAGGTGAAGTTTTATCCACAAAAACCCTACTCTATCATACATAGTCAATTGTAGCTGATAGTGATCCAATTGATGACTATCCTAGGTCTTTGGCATAGAAAATACATAGTATAAGTAACTAAAATAAATATGGGATGGAATTAAAGGTTTAATAATACCTTATACTAAGGTGATAAACTCCATATGTGTAATATACACCTATAAGAAAGAGAATACATAGTCAAGAAGTTGACCTCAGTCTAGGATAATCATAGTAAGGCATGAACAAAGTAGAGTTTGGAAAAGGCCTAATGGTTTACATGATCAAGAAGAGACCCCAAGATAGGTAATAATGTCTCATGGATCTCTCATGGTTAATATGGAATAGATAAGTGGCTCTAAATAATGCAACACACATTCTATATGGTTGAACCCTGCACAGTCTACCTTTTCAAGGGTATGTTTTAGAATTTGAAGGAGTTAGGGGGTTTATTGATAAGACAAAGGAATCAAAATTGGTACAAAACATATATAATAATTGGATAACCTCCTCAAATAATCACCATTATCTAATAAAATAGGGGATCATCCTATTGTAGGCTAGAATTGCATCCTTGTGGGAGAGTTTTTAAGGCTCTCTCACTCCCAACTACAATATTGGAACAACCTCAAGCTATGGGTATCATGTAGTGAGGTTGAACCTCTAATATTTTTAATGATGCTAAATCCTTGGATGATTCACTTTGGCTTGTTTCCCATACTAAAATCTACTGTTGACTAAGGAAAAGGGAGAGAAAGATAACATGAAATGGGAATCTAAGCTAAGGATGGTGATGCACCAAAGATGAAATGATCCACTTTTAGCCTAGAAGACTTAATGACTAATAATGAATTTAACCAAGACAAAAACTAATATGATCCTATCTTAAGGCCACAATCATAAGTATTTTGTGTGGAATTTGAAGGGAAACCTTACAATTTAAAGGATAGAAAGAAATAGGCTCGTATGAGACACTATAAACTTGTGACACTTCAAGAAGGCACCAATGTATAACACTTCACATAACCTGTAAGGAACCAAAATAATTAAAGAAAGGTGTGTGGAGGATTCATAAATGATGAAAAGAGACATACATTTTGCAAGTTAAAACCCTAATAATGCACACTTCACTCCAAACTAGAATCAAAAAGTTTATCTTATTACTTCAAGTGAGTGTTACAAGGTGATTTTGACAGAGTAACTCTATCACCATTCGAGGGATCTATTGTTTAGACTCAAAAGCCTCTATAATAGTAAAAATGTATGAGAGAAGAGGGGGATTTAATGAGAAAATGGAGAGGGGGTCATAAATGGCTCTAACCACCACTATTGTCACTCTTTTGCATTCAAATCATGCAACTGCCTGGACCATGAGATAAACCATCCAAGATCATCATAAATATCTGAGATCCCCTCATGCTTTCAAGTCTCTCTTTTTTGGAGTTGAGAGAGCCATGTTGAAGGTATCTAAATATCGCTACCAAGTGTGAATTATTTTATCTTTGCATTAAAAACTTGGTGTGCTCCTTCACTTTGCATGTCTTACATGTATAAGGATGAAATCCCTATATCTTTCAATCTAGACTAAGCCATTCTCCTTCTGCATTAATTAGCTATTTGTTGGAGATGATGGTCATGTCAAAAGATGAGGGCCTCTCCTTTAATTTCATATACCATCTCCTGCTTTGAAACCTAGACTAGATCTTTCCTATAAATGGAAAACCAATCTAAGGACATTAGTTTTCTTGTATCCATTTAGGTCGATGTAAGTCTATGGATTGCATAGCTTCTTTTGATCTTTATTAGATCTAAAAGGCCTATTTTATGAGACCCATCTTTGATGTCTGTGCAAATGTCTCAAGATTTTCAAATCTAAATGGCTACTTACAGGGGTTTAATTTTGACATTTATGACCCCGTCATGGAATATTTGAATCCTAATGGTTATTTGCTGAGCTTGAACTTTGACACTGGCGTGAATGTCTCAATCCTTTAAGGTACTTTCCCATGGGTTTTTTATTTTATCTAATTTTCTTCAAGTTTTTTGAAATGTCCCCTCAAAAATATTGAAAACATCCTCCTTGAAAGGGAAGG
Source organism: Torreya grandis (assembly GCA_037957365.1). Taxonomy (NCBI): domain Eukaryota; kingdom Viridiplantae; phylum Streptophyta; class Pinopsida; order Cupressales; family Taxaceae; genus Torreya; species Torreya grandis. The sequence goes on from JARHVA010002587.1 coordinate 374,009, forward strand.
ACCCTTCAATTTTTGAGAAGTGCCTTATTTTCCTTGAGAAGTGTCATTCTCAAAAGAAAAATACCCTTCAACATTTTTGAAGATTACCTTTCTAAAAGGAAATTATCTCTTGATATTCTTGAAAAATCCCTTTGAGACTTTGAGAATGCCCTTTGGAACTTGAAAAGGTCTCTTTTTGCTAATAAAAGTGCCCTTTAGCATTTGGGAAATAGTCCTTTAGGTTTTTTTCCTTTGGCACTTCTTTCCAAAGGAATTCCTTCAAAAAACTTTCCTTAGACAACTTTCCACAACCCATTTCTCATAGCTAATTTATTTGGGACTTTGGTCAGTGCTTTTTGGAATTTTGTAAGTGCCCTCAAGTTTTTTGTGTCAGACTATTTTCCTAAGAAAATCCTTTTGAGAAAATTGTCTTGGCCACTTCGCTTTGAAAAATATATCATTAAAAACTTTTGCTTGGAACACTTTCTAAGAGAAAAATCCTTTGGGCCTTTTATTTTAGATAAAATGTTTGAAACAATTCCTAATACTTAGCCTAAAAGACCTGAAACAAATATCTTGAAAGAAATAGGTCTTTGGGGAGATTGTTACAAAATAATTTCCATGAAAGAATTCAGTCTTTGTCTTTTTGCTTCAAACATTTTATCTGAAATAATTACCCCTTCAGAAACTTTGTCTCGGATAACTTGTCTGAAAGAATTCAACACTTAGCCAAAAAATGGTCCCAAAAGAAACAATCTTAGCAATGCAAAGGCTGAAAGAATTCCAAAGTAAATACTTAGCCCAAAAGGCTTTGTACTTAGTTTTTCCAAGGTCTGTAATCCCTTCAAAACTTGTTCACAAAACTATTATTTGTCCTTCAAGATTTAGAATTTTTCTTAGCTTATTCATCTAGGCACAAGCTTGGTATGTGGGCTAAAAAATGACCAACATCTTTGGTGATTCTCAAGGAAGCATGCCTGTTATGCTTGAGAACCTAGACCATTTGCCTTGTCTAGTGCATTGGGCATGGAGTCATTAGCCTCTATAATTGAGTTGGTCTAAAATTAGATACAAGGCTGACCCTTTCTATAACTTCCTCTTAAAGCAACAAGTACAACAATAAAAAAAACAAACATTGTGCCCAAGGCACTTAGGGAAGGGAAACACATGACATAAAAGATGTGCACAAGGCACTTAGGAGAAAACATAAAAAACTATACAAAATATACAATGGCTGAAAATTTTTATAATAAAAAGGCTTTAGATTAATCCCATTGAATAGGATGGGTAGTACCTCTCCATCTAGTTGGGCCAGCTAAAAAGCATTATGTTGTTTGCATTTATGGATCAAATAAGGACCACTCCACAAGCTATCAAATTTGGTATGGTTACCTTGATTGGCCTTATTTGAATCCCACTTGAGGACTAATCCCCTTCCTTGAAGTCCTTACTATGGCTCTCTTGTCAGAGGTTTTTTTGTCTTGAGCTTGATGTGACTCTAGTGTTTTCATTACAAGGTCTCTCATTTCTTCAAGATCTATGAGTTCTTCCAGTCTAACATTCATGGGCTCATCTTCCATCAACTCTAATTGATGGGCTAGTTCTAATACAGGTATCGCAAGAGAGATGGGTAACTTGGCATTCCTTCCATATACTAAGACATATGGAGAATTAATAATGGAAGCCTTAGGAGGTACCCTATCATCCCACAAGGCTATCTTTAGTTTAGTGTGCCATGTCTTCTAATTCTCTTCCATAGTTCTCCTAAATTCTTAGCAAATTTTTATTTATGGACTCAACCAATCCATTTCCTTGAGGATAATAGTTGGAAGAGGTGTTGAGGTAGATTCCCATCTTGAGATCCCATTCACTCATTTTTATATTGAGGAATTCTAATGCATTATAAAAAATGATAGTGGATGGAACACCAAACCTAGTCACAATGTTGTCATAAAAGTCTAGGACTGCACCTTCATTAGCTTCTTTCAACTCAATGGTTTCCACCCACCTAGTGAAGTAGTCAATTTAAGTAAGTACCTATCTATGCCCTATAATTTATGGAGGGTTGATCATTCCTATGAAATCTAGCCCCCATTGTATGAAGGGTTACTCTACCTAAATTGGGTTGAGAGGAAGGGCTACCAATCTTTGCTTACCCATGAAGAAAACACACTTTTAACACTTTCTTACCCATGCATACATGTCTTTGAAGAGGTTGGTCCAATAATAACCAAATCTCATCACTTTTTTCATTGTAGTCCTTGGAGTAAAATGGCCTCCTACAGGCCCATCATGGAATTGCTCTAGGAGCCTTGTCACTTGGTTATCATCTATGTACCTTAAGAACACTCTATTGAAGTCATTTCTAAATAAAACCCCATCAACCAATGCATAAGGTATGGACTAAAGTCTAAAATACCTTTTCTTTTCCCTGTCCATACCTTATGGGCACTCACTTATTATAAAAAAACATGTCATATCCTAGAGCCAACTAGTGTGAGGTGGAGGTGCATCTATCTATGAGTTATCTTTTGTTACCAAGATAACCTATTTGTCTTCATGAAGGTCATCAACCATATACTCACATAAGCCTTTGCCTCTCAGTAGTTTAGTGACCTTGATCTCCACATCATACTCCATGACCTTAGTAATCTAACTAGCTCTCTTTTCATTCAAGTCTTTGTTAAGAAGGAAGTCTCTCACTCTAGGATGAGACACCATAAGATAGATTTTGCTATTAGAGAGCATTGACCTAAAGTTTTTAAGGACTATTACCACTATAAGGACTTGTTTTTCTACAAAAGTATACCTCACCTCAAACCCCTCAATCCCCTAATTGAAAAATGCTATTGAATGCTCAAGTCCTTCACCATTCTTTTACATCAACATAGTTGATTATTGTCAACATTGGCAAAGGCATACAATATGAAATCTCTTGATAAATCAAGATTCATGAGTGTGGGTGCTTGGGAAATGGCTTGCTTGATAGCCTCAAATTTTGATTTACCTTCATTTGACCAAATGAACACTTGGTTATTTTTTAGCATGGAAATGATGGCTTTGACCAAGTTTTCAAAACCATGTATAAACTTTCTCACAAAGTTTATTTTCCCAAGGAAACTTTAGAGTCCCTTCTTATGCTTGGGTAAGGATAAGGCCAAGATGGCACTTATTATATCATGATCAATAGGTAATCCTTGTTTTGAGACAATATGTCCCAAGAGTTTACCCTCATGGATAGCAAACACACATTTATTAGGATTCAAAGAGATCTTAAATTCCTTACATCTTTTAAAGATCAATCTCAAGTGATCTAAGTGATCAGTGGCCCTCTTGGAGAAAACTATTATATCATCCAAGTAGATAAGCACCATCTTATTTAGCAATCCTTGGAAGGCCATGTCCATTTCTCTTTGAAAAGTGGCCCCAACATTTGATAGGCCAAAAGGCATATTTTAATAAGCATATGTGCCCCACTTTGTGGTGAAGGTAGTCTTGTATTGATCTTCTTCTCTTACCAGCACCTGGTTGTATCCTAAGTACCCATCCATAAGAGAGAAGCATTCTAAACTAGAAACCATTTGAAAGAGTTACTCCATGGATGGTAAGGGGTAGTGATCTTTCAAAGAGACCCTATTCAAGTCTCTGAAGTCAACACACAATCAAATCTCACCTTTCTACTTCCTCATAAGTACTAGATTAGCTATCCATGAGGAGTGTTTGATGGGAAAAATGATATTGGATTCAATTAATTTGATCAATTCTTTCCTCATTAGCTCTTCAATTTTTGTATTGACAGGCCTTTGCTTCTACCTTACAAGCTTAGCATTGGCCTTCAATTCTATAGTGTGTTGGGATAGCTTAGGATCAAAGCCTCTCGGATCACTATATTCCCAAGCAAAGATGTCTAAATATCCCTTACAAAGTTCAATAAAAGCATGTCTTTCTACCTCATTGCTTACCTTCCCAAGATTGAAGAGCTTGTCCTTAAAAATAAGGACTTTTTTATAGTTATCCTCATTAGTTGACATCATTACCTTGTCTTTCCTCATTTGATCTCCCTCATGGAAAAGATCTTTAAGGGTGAGCAGCCCTTTAGGAATTTTTGTATACCTCAATTTAATAATTTGATATTCATACTAATGTTTAAATTTACCTTGGTTCATTGAGGAAAACTCTGCTTCTTGTTGCAATAAAAAAGCAATATATTTGTCACTATTGAAGACCTACCAATGAGCCTCATTATCTAGCACTAATGGTCTTACTACTACTTTAACATGTGGTTATACTTTGGGATTTTTCAACTCATTTTGGATATCAAACTAGGCTCCCATAACTACCAACCTATAAGCATACTGATTTTAGTTCCTTGGCATAGTTTGAATGTTAAAGGATTAAAAATATTCAATTAGGTCCCACACTCTATTTTTGTAGGACCTCATTAAAGGATTCTTCATAATGTTCAGGCCCCTAACTTGGTTCACTATAAGCTCATTATCCTCATATACTTGTAACTGCTTGATTCCCCTCCTACTAGCCCACTGAAGTCCATGGATAAGACCCTCATACTCTATTGTGTTAGAGGGGCAACTGAAATGGAACCTATAAGAAGAAAAGTACCTATCATCTGAAGGGGAAACTAGAATTTCCCCTGTACCTACTCCATTTTTTCTCCTTAAACCATCAAATAACAGCTTACACATACCATTGAGGTCTTCTTTAGGTCTAATGAGGGAGGGCATGAGTTGATTTTCTTCATGTAGCAAATAGACACCCATGTGTTTTTCTTTAACACCTTCCAAAGGGTTGAGAAATTGATTATCACCCCATAGCTCATCCAAGAATAAGTCTAGAATCTCCATAGGATAAGTATTCAGTTTTTGACCAATTGTAAGTTCATCCTCATCAAGGATAGTACAATTTAGGTTTATGATATCTAGCTGATGGGTTTTAATGTGAAATTGTGCCATGGGATCAACCTTGATTGATACCTTAGTCCCATACCTTGTTCTGAATGCCATGCACGACTAATCTACTATGAGATAGCCTCCTATCTTTGTTATGAATTCTCTAGAAAGGCATAACGTAAAGTGAGGAGGCACCTCTAGAATGAAGACATCTTGAGCCACTAAAACATTAGGACAAGTATGCAATGTCAAGATGAGACCTTTGATAATACTAGATGTCTTTATGGAAGAATTGTCAAGCTACATAACTCCCTTAGTATGTGGGTCATATTTGAGATTCAACTGATCAGCTATAGACTTTAACATTACTGAAGTGCTAGCTCTAATATCCACCTAGCTATTATGCACCAAGGAATCACCAATGATTAATTAAATGTAGAATGGAGGAGGTTTAACCACCTTAATTGATCCATCTCCCATAGGACCTTGGGATGCATTAGTGAGGACCTCAATTTATTTAATTGGTTGTTTATCTATAGTTTTTATAACACCTATCTTAGACAAACCTTCTTGAAGGATATCCACTTGAGCAGGCATGGAAATCATGTCCCACATCTGTACACTCACACTATACTTATTTATTTGCTCAATAATGATGATTGGTGGACCACCAACCTTCGCTTGTGCTTTAGGGGCCACTACTATTGTTTGTTGAATTTACAAGTTTTATGGATCAAAATGGGTCCATTGTTTCTGATTCTTTAGAGCTATTAGAACTTTTGGAGGAGTAGTAGGTTCACTTGGATTTGATAGTAATATAGTAATATTAGGAGGATTTTTGACTACCTCTTGATTACCATCCATATTCTTTCTTTTGAACCTTGTATTAGCTAACACTGGTGCTTGGCTAGAACTAGCCTACTGATTGAGTGCATATCACTCTTTATGCTCATTGATGACCATTGTATCATCTAGTTGGTTTGGTACTTGATCAAATCCTTGGTCTTGTAAATATTGTCCTAGTTTTGTCATTATGGGGATCTCTATTTTTTGAGTCATAAGAGCTTGATTGTATCTATAAGTAACAGCTTTTTTCTATTGGTCATTGAATGCCTAGTTAAAACCATTAGTTGAGATAATGGATTGCCCAAAATATTGATCCTAAGGTATGACCCCTTCATCCCCTTGAGCCATATTGTTTTGAAAAATAACCAATGAGTTGGAAGAGCTTGCAACATTTAGATTATAGTTATTTTGTCTAGCATAGTTAGGCTGCCCCTATCCTTGAACTTGTACTTGGAAATTTCCTTTGTAGGGTGGCCTATTTACTTGATAAGACTATTGTTAAGGCTGATATGGAGCTTGATAAGGTTTAATAAATTGAGCCTACTACCTCTTCACATTTAACACATCATTTCCTAAGGATTGGAGCATGCTCTTAAGTTCTAGGTAATTTTTCTACTCTTGGGAATCACTTGATCCACTAGTAGAGGCCTTTTCTTGCTTAGGTGAAGGTATAGCAAAAAAATTTGGAGTTGGAAGAATAAAATAAAGTGGGGGAATAACCACAAGGGGTGGTCTAATTTTATGGAAAAGAGGCATTGGGGGTCTAGGAGTAAGCTTGCTAGCTTGTAATCAACCATTCTCTACTTTGATCACCACCTCATAAGCATCTGGTAGTGTGTTTCCTCCCGTAGACTGAATCATTACTTTAATATCACTATTAAGATATTTTAGATAGTAAAGGAAAGCATAGTTAGGAGTAGGCCTAATAGATATTGAAATTTTATCCCATGTCTTTTGAAACCTAGTATTGAAATCTTGCATAATCTCATGAGGAGCCCTATTGATTGTCGTTAGTTATTCAACAAGTGATACGTGGTCACTCTTGTCTTCAAATATCTTACACAATACATCACCCAATAGATTCCATGATGTGATGGAGTTAGAATTAAGGTCTCTATACTAGTCTAGGGCTTCACCCTTGAAAGAGATGGTCAATAACTTGATAACTACATTTTCCTCACTAACATTATGAATATTGATAAAGTTAGATATATCCCTAAGATTCTCAAAGGGGGTTGTAGATTGGTCTCCTATGAAATAAGGAACACTTTTAAGGGCTGCCACTGGAATAGGATCATACTACTAGAGGTCCAAAGGATGATGACCATTAAAATACACAAAAGGGAAAGATCTAGGGGTTGCCATGGTGGTGAAAGGACCCAACAAATATCTTCTTACAGAGGTAGATTTTGAAAATGGTTTAAGAGGAAAGTTTCCCACGTATGGGTGAGTGTTATAAAATATTAACCTTATTGTTGAGTTTAAAGGTAATTCAATAAATTCAAAAGGAATACCTCTAGAAGATGATCTTGTAGTCACCTTTAGCATGAAAGATAGTTACTGTTTTGCCACTAGATTGATGAGTGTTCTTCAAAGTTGCCAGATACTGAAAGATGAAATTTATAACCGCTATAAATTGATCAAACCAGCATCAAAATTGACCAATCTCCTTTGAAATTGGTCCCATTAGGTTTGCTAGAAACTATTGTAGCACAGATTTTCACCCTTATGGGAGGTTTTTTTAAGCTCTCTCACTCCCAGCTATAATATTGGAACAACCTCAGGCTATGGGTATCTTGTAGTAAGGTTGAACCTCTAGGATTTTTAATGAGGCTAGTTCCTCAGATGTTTCACTTTAGCTTGTTTCCCACACTAAAACCTACCACTGACTAAGGAAAAGGGAGAGAAAGATAACATGAAAGGGAAATCTAAGCTAGGGATGGTGATGCATCGAATATGTAATGATCCACTTTCAACTTGGAGGCCTTAATGAATAATAATGAATTTAATCAAGACACAGAGTAATCTAATCCTATCTCAAGGCCACAAGCATAAGTATTTTGTGTGGAGGTTGAAGGGAAACCCTAGAATTTGAAGGATAGAAAGAAATAGGTCTATATGAGACACTATAAACTTGTGACACTTCAAGAAGGCACCAATGTCTAAAACTTCACACAACCTACAAGGAACTAAAATAATTGAAGCAAGATACATGGAGAATTTATAAATGATAAAAAGGGACATACATTCTACAAGTTAAAACTCCAATAATGTACACTTGAATTCAAACTAGAATCAAAAAATTCATCTTATTGCTTTAAGAGAGTGTTACAAGGTGATTTTAATAGAGTAACTCTATCACCAGTTGAGGGATCTCTTTTTCAGACTCAAAAGCCTCTATATATAGTAGAAAGGGATGAGAGAAAAGGGGGGATTGCATGATAAAATGGATAGGGGGTTATAAATGGTTGTAACCACCACTATTATCTTTTATCTCTTTTGCATTCAAAGCATGCAACTTCCTTGACCATGAGATAAACCATCCAAGATCACCACAAATATCCTCAAGCCCCTCATGCATTTAAGTCTCTCTTTTTTTGAACTGAGAGATCCATGTCAAAGGTAGCTACATGTCTCTACCAAGTGTGAATGATTTGATATTTGCATTAAAAACTTGGCATGCTCATTCACTTTACATTTCCTACATGCATAAGGATGAAATCCCTATATCTTTGAATCTAGATTGAGACATGTTCCTTCTATGTCGAGGCATTGTTTGTTAGATATGATAGCCATGTCAAAGGATGAGGGCCTCTCCATTAATTATGTATACCAGATCCTACTTTAAAACCTAGACCAGATATTTCTTATAAATGGAAAACCAATCTAAGGACATTAGTTTTCTTGTATCCATTTATGTTGATGTAAGTCTATGGATTACATAGCTTCTTTTGATCTTTATTAGGTCTAAAAGGCCTATTTTATGATACCCATATTCGACATCTATGCAAACATCTCATGATTTTAAAATCCAAATGACTACTTATAGGGGTTCAAATTTTGACATTTTCAAGCCCATCATGGAATATTTGAATCCCAATGGCTATTTGTTGAGCTTGAACTTTGACACTGACAGAAATGTCTCAATCCTTTCAGGCACTTTTCCACAGGTTTTTTTTTATTTGGCCAATTTCCTTTAGAGTTTTTTAAATGTCCCCTAAAAAATCTTGAAAACATCCTCCCCGAAAGGGAAGGACCCTTCAGGTTTTGAGAAGTGCCTTATATTCCTCGAGAAGTGCCCTTTATGAAAGAAAAATACCCTTTAGCATTTTTGAAAAGTACCTTTCCAAAAGGAAAGTATCTCTCGGTATTCTTGAAAAATCCCTTTGGGACTTTGAGAATGCCCTTTAGAACCTAAAAAGGTCCCTTTTTGCTGAGAAAAGTGCCCTTCAACATTTAGGAAATGGTCTTTTTGGTTTTTTCCTTTGACACTTCTTCATGAAGGAATTCCTTTGGAATTTTTTCCTTAGATAACTTTCTGCAACCTATTTTCCCATGGGAAGTTTATTTGGGACTTTGCTCAGTGATTTTCAAAATTTTGTAAGTGCCCTCAGGTTTTTTGTATCAGACCATTTCTTGAGAAAATCCCTTCAAAAAAATTATCTTGGCCACTTCACTTTGAAAAAGATATCCTTCAAAAAAAATTCTTGGTACACTTTCAAAGAGAAAAATCCTTTGGGCCTTTTATTTTAGACAAAATATCTAAAACAATTCTTGATACTTAGCCCAAAAGACTTGAAACAAATCTCTCAAAAGAAATAGGTCTTCAAGGAAATTGTTGTGAAATAATTTCTCTGAAATAATTTAGTCTTTGTCTTTTTGCTTCGAATAATTTGTTTGAAATAATTACCCCTTTGTAAACTGTCTCAGACAAATTTTCCAAAATAATCCAACACTTATCTAAAAAATGGTCCCAAAAGAAACTTTCTTAGTAATGAAAAGGTTGAAAGAATTCCAAAGTAAAAACTTAGCCCAAAAGGCTTTGTACTTAGCTTTTCCAAGGTCTGTAAGCCCTTCCAAACTTATTCATGAAACTATTGTTTATCCTTCAAGATTTATAATTCTACTCAGATTATTAATCTAGGCACAAGCTTGGTATGTGGACCAAAAAATGGCCAACATGCCCTCTATTTTGTCTTAGACAGAGGGCACTCCCTTTATGCACTAACCCTATAGTTTTGGAAAGTAGGGATGAAAGGTGAGACAAGGAACTAGTTGAAATTTCCAAGAAGGTGTAAGAAGATTTAATACACCTAAACAAATATGAGGAATATTTTTGAGAAGGGATAATCTCAATAGGGTATCTCAGACCCTCAAATTTGCATACAAGCTTAGTAAGCAAGGTTTTGGCCTAAATCCCAAATGGTAAATTAATGGCACTTCCAACTTTAGGAGTGGATTCCAATAGACCAAGACATGTTTATAGGATCATAAAAAATGTGTTAAATCTTTTGGAGTGCATGATAAACCACAAGGAAAGACACTTTGGCTCATAGCTACATCAGACTTGTGTAAAATGTGAAAACAAGCTCGATAAGTTAACTTTAAATGTTTACATCTTTAATGAGGCTTTACATGGATATTAAAGGAGTTTAGGGAGGTTTATGGAGGTCTTAAACTTTGAATTTGTGGATTTTTTTTTCAATTCTAATGTCTAACCTTCATGAACAATCCTTAAGAGTAGAAGTGACTTAAAACCCTTGCAAACCTTGGTTCTAGACCTGTTGGGAAAACAAATTTGGAAGGCTATGAATACAAGATGGAATGGGCATGAAAATGATTTAAAACTATAGGAGACTCTAAAATTACCCTTCCCATCCACTTGAGGTGTTTCATACTTGTATGAATAGGGTATAGAATTGATATTTTTATCTATTTTATGCATTATATAGGTTTTAGGAGGTTTCAAGAGATGAAACCAACTTTTAAAGGAATATTGAGACTTAATATAACTCCTCATTTTCATTTAATTCATCATAACAACTCCTAAGTGTGCCTACCAAAGCTCTCATCTTAGCCAGTATGAACTAACATAGTGAACATGGTAGTGAGAAGGGTGAAAAGCTTCAAGTAAACTAATTTTAAGGTATACCTAATGCCTATAAGGCTATGGAGAGTTTTTACAAGTGTCATCCACTCTCTTTTATGAATTTTTAAGTCAAATTTATGCTTTTTTGGAAGCTAACCATGCAAGGTGTGTGAAAGAGGAATTTCTTTGACTATAGACAATGATGTCTTACTTCCATAAGATTTCAAATGAGTAAGCATGAAACCAATGCATGGAGAAGCATGTTTGAAACCCTTCCCTCTCAACCCAATCATTAGACTTATCCCTAATTATTTTTGGGATGTTCAAACAAGGGTGAATGACGAAGGTAGTTTCCTTGTGCAGAATGAAAACTCCTACACCACATTTCAAGAGTTTTATGCATTGGATTGACACTTGTGCTGCCTAAATTTGTGTGATTAGTTTAAAATTCCCTCATAATGCACATGTAACTCATTGGATTAGATTTAAAAGTGTCTTTGTGACCTTTGGGCTTCTCTTTTCTCACTTTTTTCTCAAGCTCTATAAGAACTAGCCATTTTGGTTTTTGTAAAATATGCTCCACATGAGTATGGCAAAGCCATACTCATTTACATACCATGGATCAACAAAGACAAATAATTTTACCTCTTTTATTACTATTCATAATGTGTTCACTTGGATTATTAATCTTGTTTAGTGATGACTATTATTTTCTTAGCATTATTATTTTATTCTCTCACCTATTTGCAATTGGTAAGCTTCTTCTTTCAAGTCATGTGAAGTGATATATTGATGTGTCAAGGTTGAGTGAGTTATTATATTCAAATAGTTCCATTATAGGCCTCTTGTCTATTCCTCATAGCCTAAACAATCATCACAACCTCATAATAAAATATTGATGTGAGAAGATTCATATTAGAGAAGTGTATGCCTAGTTAGTCTTTTGGTCTCATGTGTGACATGCAATTGGTTAGTAGTCATCAATTATTTTGGTGTATCACCTCCTTTAGGATAGTTTACTTTTAGTTTTCTCTCTCCATTTTCCTTACAATCATAGGTGTAGTAGTGATCTAAAAGTGGTACATCAAGGGAGCTAGTCCTATCTAAAGATTCAACTTATTCTTAGGCTCACCCACAGCCTGTAGGTGTTTCAATTATACCATTTGGATGAGGAGAGCTGAGACATCTCCTCAAAGGGTTAAAATCCAAGTGAAAACACCTTCATTTTGGCTAGTATTAGTTGAATGATAAGAATGTGTAGACACCTAAATTTGGCCACCAATAACCTCCAACTAGGCTTTTGACAAATTTCAACCTAAAGTGCACAATTTGGCCTTAAAACACTAAATCACATTAAAATATATGAATCAAACATATTCAAGTGCCAATTTTAGCTAGAGTATCATTAAATGGGGTAATGCAATTTATTAGCTAGCTAACTTTGATCAGATCATTCTGAGTTAAAAGGCCAATTTTACACCTAGGTGCTCTAGATTGCTATTTCTTATCAAATATCTTGCACAAGACACGTTCCTTTATTATTTAATTTTGGTAACATACTAAATGGGATAACAAACCCAATGCATTTGACATTGACTTCCAATTCTAATTCATTCAAATTTTGGACCAATAACAAGGCATTCTGATCAATTTGAGTAATTTATACACAAAGTGCTTAACCATGCTTAAGAGATAATAAAACCAAATTAGAGCGTAATTAAGAATTCCATGGAAACTTATTGAATAATTGTTTTTTAAAATGAATATTGAATAATTTCATCATCAAGTGATCTCATTTCTTGAAAAGACATCCCTAGGCCATAAATGCCATAAATATCAAGATTATGGGTCTCCCATGCCTCATAATGACCCTCCATGCCTCTTCAATGCCCCTTTTTCCAATGTCATGATGAGGATAATTATATATTTAATTCAAAAAAATTGAATTAATCTTCAACCATACATCTTCATCTCAAGATGGATGGTTCAGGTTGATTCTGAGCAATCTCAAAAATCTATAAATAGGAGGCTTTGCCTATTGAATTTTAAGCTTAATTTGTGCAAAGTTACCATGTCAAACTGATTAAAATATCTCTCACATGCCAAATTTATGATTCCATAATATTGAGCCAAGCCAAGCCAAAGCCACAAGGTGCCAAGGAGATAGCTAAGCCTCCTTTGATGAAGACTTCATGAGCACAAGTTGAGCAAGCCACTACAACAAGTATTTGGAGCATCCAAGAAAGGTGAAGGATTATTGTTTTTATAAAAAAATTAGTTTTGATTTTCATTTTTTTTTATTATTAACCTCACCCTAGTAACTAGGCATGAAGGTGTTAGTTTAGTGTGTTGTTTGTCAATTTGCTTTGTTCATTTTGTCACTAACATAATACTAATCTCCTCTTCTTAGTCAAATTCCTAGTTCATAGAATGCGATAGTGGATACTAAAAATATGTGCCTCATATTTTAGTTCAAAAATATATAAATTTGTGTGCCACATGAGTATATGATAATCACCCCATGGTAACAACTAATGGAACCAACTTATAAAAACATATTAAAACATTAGTAATCATAGCACATAAAGAATGGTGGCATACAAAGGAGAAAAAAGGGCCACCAGATAGTAATTTCTCTTATGAGTGTGATGAATCATCTCCATTCATTCCAATTAAGCTTTATAAATCCTAAAATTTTAAAAAAAATCAAAAAATCCAATATTCTAAAAATACAAATAATTCAAAAATACCAAAAAAATCAGCATGTTCCTAGTTGTATTGTTTATTATACATATGTTGTTTGCTACATATTAGTAGATATAATATCATTAATTTACATTTATAAACATATATTTTCACATCATTTAAGTGTGATACAATCATACCTAGATACATGATATATGCACATACAGATGTTTGGCCTTCCCTCTGCTCACATCATAAGTATGTTTAGGGCATTTATTTCTCTAATCATGATAAACCTAGGTTATATTATTCTATGATCATTAAATTATTCTATGATCACTTTACATTATCATGTTTGATTTTATATACTTCCACATGCCTATATCCATGGTTATACCTTTCACAATGTAATTGATATGCTCTGTACTTAACATTTTTTGCAAACACATATTTATAGAACTAGTATGTTATGTTCATATTGGTTGCTTATATTCCTTTTTTTCATTTATGTACTTATTTAATTATGTTCTTTGATTTTATCTTCTTGCATTGTATTTCATATTTGAACATTTGAATATGATCCTTTGATTGTGTCCCACATCCCTTTTTTTGTCTATTTGGACATTTGAATATGTCATTAGTTGTTGTATGGACATTTGAATGTCATTTTATGATTTTTGGACATTTGAATAAGTCATGTCCCTTTTGATTGTGTGGAATTTGAAAATGCCCCTTGTATGAGGTCTCCTTGGACCATTTTATTTTGTTTTGTTTTATTTATTGTTGAGCTTGTATTGTTACTCTATAGATGTTACCATGGTCTATATCATGTTTATCATGACTTTATGTGATCACACACTAAATGTCTCAATGTTATATCTACTTAGACATGTTATTAATATATTTAACATGATCCATACACAACTTATTATTTAACCATAAATTTAGACATGCGTGGTTTATCTAGGGTTAAGGGGTATTAGATTAGATTTTATATGAGGATGGTGAACTAACATAATGAACAAGCCAATCTATAGAAAACTCATACAAATAGTATTATAAATTTATACAACTAATATTTCCTAAAATAGTGTAAAGTGTAGCTATTGATAGATATTAAAATAAATATGTAATAATGATACTTAGTTGGTTTCGTGTGCTCATGAAGGTCTGATATAGAATATGTTAGAAGTGGACTAGATGATAATCCTAGAACAATAATTTGATTAGGGAAATATTATTTATGTGGCCTCAAATATTTGCATCAAATATATACTATTGCATTGATATAGGTGTCTAAATTTGATGTAGGTGTCTTATATGGAATACTAATTAGATTTAGATGCAACCAACTAGAGCCTTCTAGGTTTTATGTTGCCTTTCTTTTGATGTCTTCAGATTATGTTCACATGTCATCGCTCTTTGTAAAATGATCAAACCCTAGATTCTTCACCTTTGGATTAATTATGGGAAAAATGGGTTAGCTAGATCATGGTATTGATCTACCCTAAGGACCTCTTTGTCAATGGGTGCTACCCACATAGCCAATAATCTAAAGAGGGACTCAGACTTAGTATTTATCCCCTATGTGTTGGCTTATGTGCACACAAAGATGTGATGTGTAATAATAAAATACATGCAATGACCTATCTTTTATCTTATAAAATATGGCTCATGAAATACTCTTGGAGTTCCTTAGACCTATGGAAATATTGATATAGAAATACGCATGAATGTGCAGGTTTTATCACTTGAATGGTTTATTAATTGCTTCTTGGAATATTGTCTTATGAGTTCTATGTGATTTCTAGGTGAGGAATTAATGAGGTTTGATCTTATATATATACCAATCCATTTTATAAATATTTCACACTAAATCATTCATGCCAACCTTTATGATCTATTTCATTTATGAATTTGCTGACTTTTGGGCACTAGACACTTTGTAAGAAATTTGGACACTTACGTTGACGTAGGTTTTTGTGTGGGATGCAAGTGTTTAGGAAGCTAGAAATTAAGTACAATTATAAAATTGTAAGTGAAGGATGATAATTAGGTCTAGATATTTTTTCATAGTATATCAGACTTTATCATCATAATAACAATGGTTGGACTAAGATATGCGCAATTTAGACATAAATAGATAGTGAATGCTAGCCTTTTAGTAATGAGAAGGTCTATAAATAAAAGTTACAACCATGATAGGTATGTTCCATGTTTACATTACTAAGTTACTATATAAATAATATTTTAGTATCTACATTTGTACCCCGCCTTTAATATAGTAATAAAATTGCTAGTTTATAAGAAATAAATGTGTACATGGGTGTGTATACATAACTTGTCTTTGTGTGAGCCCAACTTGAATGCTTTTTTAGTGACTAACCTACAACCATGAGCATGTTATAGTATATAATCATTGTATAAAATCTAAAATTGAAATAATTTGAAATGATTTAAAGTAAGATTAAGGTTAGGAGTACATGTGTATCAATGCAACGATATTTTCTTTTGGAAATTTGATTTGAAAGGATGCCTCACTATGAATCATTAAAGTTGATATTAGGATAATTATGAACTAAAAAGTGTATATATATAGATATTGGAGGACACATGCCTCAAAACTTGGTGCCAATGTGGATGTAGACACTAAGTCTAAATTATAAATTACCTTAGTATTATACACTTGGAAAATGCATATCACATATGTACCTTTAGATTTCAAACCTTCTAACTATTAAAATGCTTGCATCTGCTATCTCTTATGCCTCTTTATTATCTCTTATTCCGACCATATGTTATTATTATGACCAAGCCTATTTTACTACTCAAAATTATATAAACCTACTTATTATCATCCTTTGTAAGTTTTGGACCTATACTTATTTTCCATCTTTCTAGACACTTGTGTCCCACCTAGACACCTATGTCAATGCTAGTGTCATGTTCCAATAGAATTTTCCAATGCCCTTAATTCATCAAATATTCAAATTAAATGTATACTTATGGTTATCATAAATTATTTAATGTGAGATATTTCAAAAATGGATTGATATATACATACATACATACATACATACATATATATCAACCCTCATTTATTATTCACCTAGCACATAACTAAAAATTCACAAGGATATTTATCAAAGGTACCCAATCAAACATTCAAGTGATAAAATATTCCATGTTTTTTCTTGATTCCATATTATTCATAGGAAAAACACATCTATAGGTTTAAAGTAATGAAGGATCACTCCATGAGCCATACTTTTCAAGTTACAAGCTAGGTCACTATTGTAATTTACACATATTTCACCCTTGTGCACACACATAATCTAACATATTATGGGAGAACTACATCAATCTAAGGCCATATTTAGAATACTAGATATGTAGGCAACACCTAGTGACATATGGGTCTTTGGAGTTAGCTCAATAGTATGAGCCCATTAACACATTTTTCCCAAGGTCACTATGAAGATGCAGAACTAGGTTTTGATATTTGACAAAGAGTAACATATCACAATCTAAATATGAGCACACTAGAGTGAAGGTGACACAAAACCTATAATATCCCACATGGTCACATCCACATCTAATAGGTATTCCATATTAGACACCTATGTCCAAGTTATATATAATCATGATGTAACCATCTAAGGTCAACACAAGTGTCTGAGGATACAAAGGTCAAATTTCTAGAATTTTATGATTAATCCAAAATCTCAATCCAATATATTTATATTTTGTTACATATCATATATGAATGTGTATAGTTGATGAGCTAAGTACTCTTGTGTTCATTTCATTGTTATATCAATCAATATTTTCCCTTACTATTTTTAGCATATTTTAGTATTCAAATTCAAAATACTTTTATGAGTTTGCAATTAATTATCTTATTATAAATCTATTTATCACCCTTGTGCTTATTAATTTCTATATTATTAACCCTATACTATATTGAACCATCTCAAATTAGGGTTAAACATTTGGTGAACCTGACCTTTGGTCCCTAAAACCCTACATATTAATATAGGGTTTACTAATTCTCTATTATTGATTTCTTATTTTTTATTTGATAAGATTTCACAAGTTAAAAATTAGATTTCATTTTGTTACAAAAGTGAGAAATATATATGCATCTATAGCCCATTTTGGGATAAAATTTATCATTATAACTACAAGTTTTTATTATAATTACTTAATTAGACCTATCATTTAATGAAATATACAAATCCATTAATAGGTTTTAAAATGAAATCAACATTTAATATCTCTTCATAACTCCTTTTCCAATACCATAGATCTATTATCTAGATATCAACACGCATGCTTTCAACCATTTATTCCACCTAGATCTTATTCGAGTGACAGCCACCATCCTGCACCCATTATTTGACCATGACTCATATTGGATTTCAAAGTCCATGTTGTCATTACTCAAAAAGTTAAGGGCATACAATGTAATCCACCACTTTTTAATATAAAATAGGTGCCTCCTAAGCCTAAACTCATGATCAAATCCAAGGGATATGACCTTGTTGATCAATTGAGCAACACACATGTTAATATCTCAATCTTTGAACTTGTAAACTAATCCACTATCTATAAAGATATCATATATGAAGCATTTCATAATACCCAAGTTCCAAGTAATATTTAACTAGCTTACTTTATGGATATATTTCAAGACCATAAAAATAATACAAAACTCACTAACTTTGATACAACAAACTTACCATCTAAATATATTATTAACTAATATTTTCCTTTATTCATACAATTGACTATGCATAATAGGAGAATTAAAAAAGTTCTCATTGATAATGGAATAGGCCTAAACATTTGTAGCACAAATTTCCTAACAATCATTGGTATTATTACCAATATTATTCAAAAATCAGCTATGCATATCAATAGATTTGAAAATTCACATAGCCCTCTGGTTGGCCAAATCACATTGGATGTGACATTGGGGCCAAAAATAGTTCCAACCAATTTTTAGGTAATGTTTAAATTATTAAATTATAATTTAATTTTGGGTAGGGATACAAAAAATGAAAGTCATCCCATCTACTTTACATTGATGTGAAAAATTCATACACTATGGAACCTTATTGACAATGCATGTTGATGTTGAGGCATTCAAATTATACAAAATGATAAATTATAATTTAGAGTGCATTATTAAATTGGTACCACATACACAATGTATTCCTCTTGAGAATATCCAAACTTATGAAATGGGTGAGTCAAGTATAATGTCTTCATTATCTCTAGATGCAAATAAGGCACTACACACTGAGGAACACATGGATGCACATCAATAATAAGAACCATCACCAAAGGAATAAATAATAACAAAATCACAAGAAAATATAGCATTTTAGCTTCCTTTATTGGTTAATATCAAGCATAAATATGGCCACATTTCAAATTATTATGATAGTGATGATGATTTTGCCTATGATATGATAGATGAGAAATTGCAAAAACTAAATTTTGATCCACTTGAGCATATTTTAAATAACCTATTTAAACCTACATGTCTTGATACGTATGAGCTAAATCCATATTTAGAGGATACATAACTAAATATAGATAAGGGAAAAGAAAAAATAATAGATGAGCATGTGAATGTTTGTTATTTTATACATCCCTCATGGATTCACACATTAAATCAACCTTACAAGGGTCAAATGTAGATACCTCATGTAAATACTGTGGAGGTATATCATAAGACTCCACAAATAATATTTGTAAATCACAACAAACCAAGTTCTTTAGATACAAAACTTTCTATGTTACTTGAACATAGGATGGTATCTTTACCTTCTACCAGACACAAAATAAATGGAAAAGTTCTTTTTAAAGGAGTACCATATTATCACTATCATCAAATCATTGGCCATCTTAAAAATCAAGGTGAGGCATTGCAAAACCAGATACATAAATATAAGAATGAAGCATTCATCCAAATTGTGTCAGAGAAAAGAAAAAGACTAAATACTTGCATTTTTCAGAATATATCCATCCTTCAACCAAATCAGTTAAATCATTCAATAGGGCATCACATCTTGTTATTGGTGAGATAGCCTTACCTTTATAGGTGGGTCTAGTACATGTGGTTACTACCATCTCATTTGTACCGTGCATGAGAGTATTTTATATGTTATTCAGATGATATTGGATACATACTCTCCATGCAATACCTTCTACAGTGCATGGGTGTGTTAAATACATCCATGCTAATAAGTTAGTCATAGTTTTTGGTATTCCATATGACCATCTAATTGAACAAGATAACTTTATACCCAGACATTTAATTATCAAACCTAATAATATTAATACTCTATAAAAGGGTAAGAAACAAGCAATCCCATTTCCTAAGTGGCTAGTACTTGAGATACTATTGCATCAGAGACACATAATGGATTCCATAGAATCCTTATCTACTATGTAGAATTATTAGTTACCTAGAACAACCAAACATGTTCCTATTTTTTATATTCCAAATAAACCATAGATCACTTAATGATGGATTCCATGGAACCCCATTCCTTCTATTGTTTCTTCATGACCATATGGTCCTACTATACATGCATAGAGAATTATAGATATTACAATGCCAAATATTATTACACCTATGCATGCTCCTTAGTAGTACCACTAATTTATTACACTAGGTTCCCAGTGGGGAGATACATATAAGCATTCATTATATGAGATCATAGGATAGTTCTTCTTTAAAAATATTCCAAAAAATACAAAAAAAATTAAAAAGCTCAAAAACCCAAAAATATTTTTGACATTTACATGTTCTATTGGCTCTTTAGAATTTATGTTGTTGGTTCCATGTTGGTGGATGGCATATCAGTGATTTATATATACACATTTATTTCACACATCATTTGAGTTTAACACATGCATACATAGATTCATGATCTATTATGATATGGATGTTGGACCTTCCTTATACTCATGTCATATAGACATTGGGGGAATCCAATTATTTTATCTTGATACACACTGATTATATGGTTCTATGATCACTTTCCATTATCATGTTTGAGCATATGTACTTACACATGCCTTTATTTATGCTTATATCTTTCACAATGTATTTGATATGCTATATAGTTGATATTTTTTGCTAACACATATATCTAGGGGCTAGTATGCTATGTTTATGTTATTTTCTTATGTTTTTCATTTATGCACTTCCTTGAGTGTCTTATCTTACTTGTTGAGCATTTGAATATGCTCCATTATTTTTGGCCACCATGCCTTCATTTACATACATTTACATTTGCATATGTCTTATTGTATGTACATTTGGATATGTCATTTCTTACTTGATGGACATTTGACTAAGTCATGTTCCTTAGATTGTGTGATATTTGAACATGCCCCTTGTTTGAGGTTTCCTTAGACCATTATATTTTGATTTGATTTTGAGTGATCTTGTATGTGTGATTAATTACTTTTTGATCTTGTAATGTTATTATCTATACATTTTCATGATCTATACCATGCATCTTATAGCTTGATTTGATCACATTATCTACACTTCAATGATATATCTACATAGAAATGATACTCTTATATGTTACATGATACATTTACAGATTATACAGTTATCTTATCCTTTTGAGGTAAGGTAACTACCAGTTTCTACTTCCCCTTACTTGAAAAAGGGGAATATTAGTGGAAGTTATTGGGAAATCTAGTATTTACATTGATTTATTATTTATCGTATCATAAATAATCCTAGTTTTTGTATTACTTTAAGTAGGTAGTTAGTTTGTTATACCCATGAGTCCATTAATGGGTGAATTGTTATTTATCCTTCCTATTCTTTAGGAAGTTATGTTTCCTATTCCTTTAGCTATATAATAGCCATTGTATGGTTGAATAATATTGATCAGTGTGATTATAATATGTTTTTGAGTTCATATTTATTGCACTATAAATAAAACTAATTCTTTAAATTGGCTCCTTCAATAGCAAACATTGGTATCAGAGCTATGTTTGATTTATAACCAAAGATGGAATTTTGAGCATTGTTTGTGTGTTACCATGTATTCAATATGGCTATTGGCATTATTTATATATGATTTCATCCATGTAAGAATTATTCAATAAACTATCATGTCATTTGCATTCCACTATAGATTTAGATTAGTAAAGAAGTGGGCATCATCTGTATCACATATTTTTAAGATATTAATAGTCTTTGGGACTCAGTATGCATTGCATTATGCACTACACCATTTTGCATTGATTATGATTTTGTTTGCATTAAATAAGTTGGATCATCATTTGATTGGTCTTGGTTCCCTTTATAGGCATTGAATTGAGTCATGATTATTGTTCTACATATATCAAGTTTGGTTCTATTTAACCTCTACACATGTAAATGGTGATGTGGTGCTTGGCATTGGATTTTTTTTCACATAGCCCAAGACTTAGCATTCCATTCTCCATGTCCATTGACACCTATTTTTATCATGATTCATATCGTAACATGTGTTCCATATTTTTGAGCTTTCACCAAATCGATGTCCTCCCTTCTCTACTAACGATAGGTATTTGCATTAAGTCATTTAGTCTATTCATATATTAAGTTTATATTTTGTCTTATTTGATTTGTGTTTAACATGGTGTTTAGTCATAAAGTTGCATCATAAGTCCATTTTAAATTTTGTCAAGTCTAGATTTTGCATTTATGTCAAAGTATGTCATTGTAAGTAATCCTTCTAGTTGAAATGAGTCAAAAGTGTCAAAAATCATTAGTCATGGTTTTTTATTAAGGTCATAATTATTTCTAATATCCTTTGAGTATGGTCAACAAGTCTATAATAATTATTTTCTTATTTAGTCAAAATTGTGAGTCATAATGGAAAAGTTTAGTCATGTCAAAAAAATTGAGGGAAAAGATTTTCACACTTGGAAAGTGTGAACCCAATTGTTTCTAATCAACAAAAACCTATGGGATATTGTTGATGGCAAAGTAAAAAAATCCCAAAGATATAGATGAAGTAACAAAATAGGAGAGCAAAGATAGAAAAGCTATAAAAATCATTAGATTGGGGTTATTAGATACTTATTTACATCATATTGATTTGTCTAAATCCTTGAATACAATTTGGCTAGCACTAAACAAATTGTTTGGTTCACAAGCTAGAAGCACATCAATTGCATTGAAGCAAAGGTTATTCAATCTCAAGATGGAAGAAGGTGACAACATGGTGGAGGACATCAGTAAGTTTTTATCATGAACTGACCTTGTGGCCCCTTTTGAATACTGGACTATAACCTACTTTAGCATGTTTTGTCAGCACTCAGACTAATGACTATTGATGTTGGTTTTATTTCATATGGTTGTTGTTGACCATTTTGGTCCTACAAGCCAAAATCAGTCCCCCCCTTTTCCCCTACTATTATGAGCCAGTACATTTTTGGTTTTTCACAAGTCTTGGAAGTTTCTACAGACTCTGTAGGCATATCTACAGACTCTATAAGCATTTCTACGGACTCTGCAGGAAGTTTTTCTACAGACTCTGTAGGAAGAGATGAGTCCCCGACACTTAGGTGCAAAATGGACCATTTCAAGTGCCCTTGTGGAGGGAAGTTCCAGACTCAAGAGCCCTTGTAGAGGGTAGGGAACACTTTTAGAAGGCCACAGAGGAAAGCAAAAAAGGTAAGTTTCCTTTAGAAATTTGTTTAAGGCAAAAAAGAGAATTTCTTTAGACAAAATGTCTGAAGGAATTCCTTTGGACATTTTGTCCAAAGAAATTATTCAAAAGAAAATCCTGCCACAAAAGATAAGGGCTGAGGCAAAAGACTTAAGTGATTTCTTTTAGACTTTTTGTCTGAAGGAATTCCTTCAGAAAAAAAGTCTGAAGAAATTTAGGAATAGTAGCCGAGAGAAAGTCTGTGGGAAAATAGCTGAAGGGAAAAGGCTGCCGAAAGAAAGTCACTTCTCCAAAGCTGAAGGGACCCCCTCCCTTCGGGAGGGTCCAAAACAAGAAGCCCAAAGGAAAGGGAAGCAACAAGAAGCTGAAAGAAAGGAAAAGGCTGAAGGAATCCCAAGGGGTGATGGGCCCGAAGATGTCAAAATCAAGCACGGTGAACTAGCCGTTGGTTTTCAAATAGTGACGGGTGTGCAGATGTCAAATTTAAGGTAGTGAAATAGTTGTTGATTTTGAAAAGCTTAAAGAAGAGCCCAAGGAACTCAATGACCCACCAAGAAGATAGTCCCAAGGGCTAAAGGAGCCAAAAAGAGACAAAACCAGGAAGAGAGTGTAGGAATGGACAAACAATCCAGGTGTCAAAGAGAGGTGTCAACTCAAGGATTTACTCCTATAGTTGGAATAGTGTTTGCCAAGTGGTCATCAAATGGTACAAGCAGTAAGTGGTGCACCCTATCTTCTCCACTTTGCATTTATGAGCAGACAAACCACATGAATATCTGAAAGGAGTAGTCTTATTTGCATAAAAGAGGCATGACCCATGTTTTCACATTAATGTTTGAATGCCAAAGTCAAAGTAGGAGCTAACACAACATTATCTATCATGTGACTTCCTCTTCCCAATGCTCTCAATGCACATGGGCCAACTTGTAAAAAGGTGCCAAAGTCTTTTCCAAAGGGGTGCCTTTACTTCTTCTTCTCTTTCTATATATTGTAAACTTCTCATTTTGAGAAGAGGATCCAATCTCTTCGCTTGTAAGGCAAAGCTCTGCCCAAAATTCTCTAGGTTTGTAAGGCAAAACTTTGCCAGATTTTTACCTTGAATCAAGACTTAGCAATTTTTACCTCCATTTGAACTTACACTCATGCATATGTCTATGTTTTATTTTTGTGTTAAGTCATTTTCCTTTATGCTTTTCATAGAATAATTCCAGCATGTCTAGTGCATTGTGAAGTTTCTTCTTCTACAGGTCTACCAGAAGTGTCTATAGTAGGAATATAGGTGCATGTGAATAGGCTACCAAAGTGTGTCTCAGAACACCTTTGATAGTTTCTTCCTCCCTGTATCTCTACGGACCCTTGAATCACTAATACAGAAGAGTTTACCATATCAGATGAAGTGTATGGGAGTTTCTTCTTAGTGAAAAGTGTATGTTCGGGCTAAGTGGATCAACTTTTTTGGTGTATCACCTTTTAGTTTAGGTTTAGGTTCTATTTTCAGCATCCTTCTCCCTTTTCATCCCCCCCTTTTTTTATTTGTTAGCAGTAGGGAATCTAAGACCTAAAAGATACATTGAAGGGAGCTATCCCTTATCTAGAGACTCTCCCCCCAGCTTCACCAGTCCCACAAGTGAGAGGGGAGTTTCCATTTTGACGCGTGGAAGGTAGGAGTTCGGCCTCCTGTCTAGGGTGCAATCCATTGTGTCAATAGTTTTTGGCATGCCTGGTGGGAACAACTAGGATAAGTTGTGTCCAAAGAGTTGAAGAATTTTTGGTGTGTTCTTCAACCAACCAACCTTTGGAGGTTTTTTTATCAACACCAATGGTGACTCCGAGTTGAATCAACTAGTTAAGCAGTTTTGGTACCATCAAGAAATCACATCTTTATATGGTTTTGATCAAGCTCAGGCTATCATGAAACCACCTCAAACTCTAGCATTACTTCCCTCATTGTTGAAAGGTAACTAAGAGAGTTGTTTAAGGTGATTTCATGAAAATCCTGAGCTTGATCAAAACATATGAAGAAATATAAGGTACATGGTCCTAAACAATGGATTATAGACGCCAAAATGTGTCTTCATTTGAAGCAGCTCTTCTTATGCATCAACAGACCCTTCCTCGTCTCCCTCAACTCCCTCAGATCACTAATCATGATGGAAAGCTCTTGACTTGGAAGGAAATAGTGGAATCATGGGGAAAGAAAGAGGAGTAGAAAGGTTTTGCTCAAAACCTTGAAGAGGATGAACCTGCTCCTACTCATGATGATGATTGTGACCTCTAAGAAAGGCTCTTTCAAGAAGATATAGCCAAGAGAATTGCAAAGTTGGAATCTAGAGAGAGATTCCTCAGCCAACGTGTGATGGACATGTTTGAACACACCCCTAAGAGAGATATTAGGCCACACCTGGTATAGATGAAGTGTTGGCCAAATGGAAAGAGGAGAATCATTTGATTCTAGCTCAAGGACTGCCTCCTCTTCCACATGGTTTTTTCACTTCACCCCTTCTCAAGGAGGAACTTGTTTTTCAGGAGGTGAATGAGGAAGAAAAGATCCAATTTGTAGCTTCTCAAGAGGCTATCATGAGTGACAATGAAGAATAAATTATCATCAATGCTCCTTGTAAAGACATCATCAATAATGAAGAAGACTCAGGGCATGCATACATGCAGATGTTTCAGTAATATGAAGAGGAATGTAAGCATGGTGAGCTCTCTCCCCCTTGTTTGATGAACTTCCATGTTGCTTCGATGAGGAGGATGATTATGCCATGGAGCCCAATTTGGAGGAGATTCAGGAGGAAGCCTTGAAGAAGAGATCCTTGAATAAAAAGGTGATGTTATGTAGGATGAGCAATCAGTTTGTGATTCCATTTCAGACATCACAATAGTCACCCTTATTTAAGAAGGCCAAGAAGAAGTAGAGGATGAGTTTGATAGGGTCCTTAATGAGGCAAAAGGAGATGAGTCAATTCATGATGCATTGCAAAGGGACCATGCACAATAAAGGGCTTATGGTGATGAGCCAACAACCATTGATTTCTAGATAAAATGCACCAGCATGAAGAACCAGCATTCAACAACCTTCCAAGAACAAAAAGAGTATGTATATGTTGGAAGCATGTTTAATTCTGGTCCACTCAGATGTAGGCCAATCAAGGTGACAGGCAAGAGGAGCAGGTCACCAACCCTCCATTTCATTTAGCCACTTGTCTAGCACCATAAGTTTCCTAGCTAGGGAGGGGACTTAAGAAAATTTCCCTTTGATCTAGGAGGGAGAAAAACATACCTGGTTAGTTGTACATAGTAGTTTGCTTTCAGTTTCTTTTTCTATTTTCCCTAAGTGTTGTTTACACAAGTAGTGTTTTTAGCCTTGTGTGTGTTTTCCTTTGTGTCTGGGGTAAAAAGCTCATGATTGATTCTGGGATCTCTCAAGGCTGCTATTAATCTTTCTTCAAAGCTACATTCTGACTCCGTGCCTAATGGATTTTAAGGCAACTAGTCTCTAAGCATAGTAGGCATGCTTCCCCTAGGAGTCACCAATTTGTTGACCATTTTGGTCCTATAGGCCAAAATCAGTCCCCACCTTTTCCCATACTATTCTAAGCCAGTACATTTTTGGTTTTGCACAAGTCTTGAAAGTTTCTATGGACTCTGTAGGCATTTCTATGGACTTTGCAAGCATTTCTATGGACTCTACAAGAAGTTTTTCTATGAACTCTATAGGAAGAGACGAGTCCCCAACACTTAGGCACAAAATGGACCATTTCAAGTGCCCTTGCAGAGGGTAGTTTTAGACTCAAGAGCCCTTACAGAGGGTAGGGAACACTTTCAGAAGGCCACAGAGGAAAGTCAAAAAGGTAAGTTTCCTTTGGAAATTTGTTTAAGGCAAAGAAGAGAATTTCTTCAAATAAAATGTCTGGAGGAATTCCTTCAGACATTTTGTCTAAAGAAATTCTTCAAAAGAAAATCCCACCACAAAAGAAAAGGGCTGAGGCAAAAGACTTAAGCGATTTCTTTCATACTTTTTGTTTGAAGGAATTCCTTCAGACAAAAATTTTGAAGAAATTTGGGAAAAGTAGCCGAGAGAAAGTCTGTGGGAAAATAGTCGAAGGGAAAAGGCCACCGAAGGATCCCGAAGGATCCCGAAGGGCAGGTGCCCTTGTGGGGGACTCTTGGTTGCTAAAAGAAAGGCACTTCTCTAAAGATGAAGGGACCCCCTCCCTTTGGGAGGGTCCAAAACAAGAAGCTCAAAGGAAAGGGAAGCAAAAAGAAGCTGAAATAAAGGAAAAGGTTGAAGGAATCCCAAGGGGTGACGGGCCTGAAGATGTCAAAATCAAGCATGATGAACCAGCCATTGGTTTTCAAATAGTGATAGGTGCGCAGATGTCAAATTTAAGGTAGTGAAATAGCCATTGATTTTGAAAAGTGTTGACCATTTTTTCCCAACAGGCCAAAAATTGGTCCCCTTCTTCCCTTACTTTTCAGAGCCAGTCATTTTTAGGTTACACAAGTCTATCAAGCTTTGGTTCATCACTTAAGTTCAATGCTTCAGCATTGGTTCAACATACTTGGTTTAATTCATTGGTTCAACGTGCTAGTTCAATCACTGGTTCAATCATTGGTTTAATGGCTTGGTTCAACCTCTTTGGTTTAAATGCCTTAGTTCAATACAAGGTTCATTAGTCTCAATTCAATTCAATTGGTTTAGTGGCTTTTTATTCAAGTGACATTTAGTTCATCGAATGGTTCAAGGGGCTTGACATGCAGCATTGAACTATTGAACCAGTTCAATGAGTGGTTTAATGTGTTGGTTCAACATGATTAGTTTAATCATTTAGTTTAACGTTTGGTTCAACCACTTGGCTTGGCATGCAATGTTAAACCATTGAACTGGTTCAAAGAGTGGTTCAAGTGAATGGTTCAATGGGTTGGTTCAAGGGTGCACCCCAAGGCTGAAGGGTAGGTGCCCTTATGCAGGGCAGGGAGCATTCCAAAGATAGCCAAAGAAGCATTTCAAAGGATGTAAAAAGACTTAAGGCCAAATTCTTTCAGACTTTTTATTTGAAGGAATTCCTTCAGACAAAATTTTTAAGGAATTTAGAGGAAGGCAGCCACTTGAAAGAAAAGCCAAGGAACCCAAAAAGAAAAAGGACAAAGACCAGGACAATTCCCATAGACTTTTTATCCATAGGAAAAAAGCCTGTAGAAAAGGCCTGATGAACTTCACCAAGGATGGTGACGTCTCAAAAACCATCAAAATTAAGCACGTAAACTAGCCATTGGGTTTTCAAGTGATGACAAGTGCACAAACATCAAATTTTACACTAGGAAAGCTAGAGCGTAGAAGGCACCAAGTGGCAACCATAGAAGACTTCGACATGCTTTTTTAGGAGTAGTGGAACGTGCCACGTGTCCCCTACAGGGCTCAGTGGAAGCTGACAAGGGTCAACATCCATGGGTTTCTCCTTATGCTTCGTTATTCAAATAGAAGACTGGTGGGCCCAAATGGGTTGTTAAGAGCTATGCAAAGCATGCCAAGTGTCAGCGTCCATGAAGAACCAAAAGAGTCCCAAAAGTTTTCTCAGGTGGCTAAAGGTTCTGGGAAAGTGGTCATGTGTCACCTTCTGCAGAAATCTCAAAAAATACTTCCAAATTCTCTAAGTCAAGCAGAAAAAGTAGGCAGAAGTGGCCACATGTCAACTTCCACCTGACTCTCAAGGAACCCTCAAAGGTGAGCGGATGCTACCACATCCCATTATCAGCACAGTAGAAGCTGCCACATGTCAACATCCATGTTTCAAGTGTCTTTTAAGTGCCCAAGCAGTAGACTATGACATGTGTCAAAAGCATATGTGCTCTCAGCTAAGAGCCAAAGGAGTAGCAGAAGGAGCCAAAGGAGGCAAAATGGCCAAGTGCAGAAGTAAATGAAGTGATCCAAGTGGTGCAAGAAAGTGTCAATTCAAGGAGTTATTTTGGTGGTTGACATAGTACCTACCATGCAATCATCAAGGGGTGCAACAATGAACAGCGTGACCCATTTTTTTTATTTTACATTGATGAGTAGACAAATGGTGTGGCCCATAATTTCAAATCATGATAGGGGCTGACACAGCATTATCTTCAGGTAGCTTCCTCATCCCTTTGCTCAGAAGGCACATGGGTCACTCGTAAAAGGGTGCCAAAATGGCCTCTTTCTTCTTATATAAATTGTAAAATTTCTCATTTGAGAAGGGATGGACTCTCAGCCTTAAGGCAAACTCTACCCAAAAATATCTCGAGCTTGTAAGGTAGAGCTACTAGAATTTTACCTTGAATTGAAACATAGCATTTTTACCTCCATTCTGAGTTTCACATCTTTAGTATGTGTCTATGCCTTGATTCTGTGTTAAGTCATTTTCTTAATGCTTTTGCAGAATGATTTTAGCATGTCTAGTGCATTTTTGAGTTTCCTTTTACATGTCTATCAGAAGTGTCCCTAGAGGAGTATAGGTGAAGTGGATCGGCTACTACAGTGTGTCTTAGAATGCCTCTAGTAGTTATTTCCTCCCTGTATCTCCACGGACCCCTGACCCACTGATGCAAAAGGTTTTCTCATGTTAGATGCAGTGTATGGGAGCTAGTTCTCAGTGGAAAGTGTATGTTCGGGTGGAGGAGATCAACCTTTTCTGGTGTATCACCTTTTCATTTTTTAGGTTAGGTTCTATTTTTAGCATCTCTCTCTCCCTTCCCCTCCTTTTTACATTTTTTTTGTTAGTAGTAGGAGAAACTAGGGCCTAAAGATACATCAGAGGGAGCTATCCCTCATCTAGATACTCTCCCCTCTAGCTTCGTCGATCCCACAGGTGAGAGGGGAGTTTCCATTGTTGCATGTGGAAAGGCAAGAACTCGGCCTCTTGCCTTGAGTGCAATCCACTGCATCAACAATTTTTGGCATGCCAATGGGACCAACTAGGATAGGTTTTGTCTAAAGAGTTGAAGAATTTTTGGTGTGTTCTTTAACCAACCAGCCTTTGGAGGATTTTGCATCAATACCAATGGTGACTCTGAGTTGAATCAGCTAGTTAAGTAGGCTGGTGCCATTAGAAATCATATTTTTGTATGTATAATTCCTTTGCACAAAATCATGGACCTTGTATTCCTTCATATGACTTCGATCAGACTCATAATTTTCATGGAATCACCTCAAGCAGATCTCCTAGTTGCCCTTTAATGATAAGGGAGGTGGCACTAGAGTTTGAGAAGTAGACAATGGAGATTGACAGACTAGAGGAGCAGTACAGATATCAGTAGGAGTTGATGTATAAAGAGGCATGTTTGTTTAGGTAAGCTCAAGCCTTGCAATCCATGGAGGAAGAGGTAGAAAAATGGAGAAATCCATTTATTCAAGGTAGTCAGCCTTGCACGCCCCCTCCCATCTTAAAGAAAGCCCCCTCTTATACACCAAATCCTTTCTATCAGATAGCACTTACTCACTCTAGCTCATCTGATGCATCAGCTCTCAATCCCATGCGCTTGGCTTTCCAACATCAAAGGGCATCAGAGCAACCCCCCATGGAGATCAATCTTCTCAATTCCCTATATTGTGAATCTTCCGAAGGGGGGAATACCATGAGCCAGCACATCCCTCTTCTAGAGACTCTTTCGATGCATCAACAATCTCTTCCTAGCATTCCTTAACCTCCCCAAGTCTTTCAACATGATGTACAGATTTTGAGTTAGAGGAAGGAATGCCAGGAACCAGCCTAGAGCCTTGAAGAGGATGATGTTGGTGACCTCCAAGAAATACTCTTTCAAGATGATCTAGCCAAGCAAATTGAAGATTTAGAGGCTAAAATGAGGCTGCTTCGTGAAAGAGAGATAGAACTTCTAGACCTTGTGGAGGAGCCCCAGGACCTTGGAAAAAACAAAGTTGATGCCTATTCATAGGAGTAAAATTCTAATTTTGAGATCCTGAAGTGCGGGAAAATAGTAGAATCATGGGGCAAGAAGGAGGAGAAGCGAGGTTTTTCTCAAAACCTTGAAGAAGATGAGGTTGCTCCTACTCATGATAATGCTGGTGACCTCCAAGAAAGGCACTTCCAAGAGGATATGGCTAGGAGAATTATAGAGTTGGAATCTAAAGAGAGATTCCTCAACCAGTGTGTGATGGATGGCTTAGACCCAATGGCACATTCCATGTCTAGACACACCCCACCTACACATTTCCAAGAGAGAGATCAAACCACACCTAATATTAATGAAGTGTTGGCCAAGTGGAAGGAGGAGAATCATTTGATTCTAGCTCAAAGACTGCCTCCTCTTCCACATGGTTTTCCCACTTCACCCCTTCTCAAGGAGGAACCTATTCTGTAGGAGGTGAGTGAGGAGTAGAAGATCCAAGCTGTAGTTTCCCAAGGGGCTATCATGAGCGACAACGAAGATGAAATCATCATGGAGGCTCCTTATGAAGACCTCATCAACAATCGAGAAGACACAAGGCATGCATATATGCAGATGTTCCAGTAATATGAGGAGGAACATAAGCATGGTGAGCTCTCTCCCCCTTTGTTTGATGAACTTCCTTGTTGCTTCGATGAGGGGGACTACTATACCAAAGAGCCTGAGTTGGAGGAGGATCAGGAGGATACCTTTGAACATCTAGAGATTTTGATCTTTTAGGAGGAAAAGGAGAGGTATGTCTTCCTTGAGGAGGGCCTTGAAGAAGAAAGCTTTAAACAAAGAGGTGATGTTCTATGGGATGAACAATCAGTTTGTGATTTCATTTCAGACATCACCATAGTCACCCTTCTTCAAGAAGGCTAAGAGGAAGTAGAGGATGAGTCTGACAGAGTCTTCAATGAGGCAAAAGGAAATGGGTCGGACCATGATGCACTGTAAGGGAGCTATGCATATCAAAGGGCTTATGGTGACGAGCCAGCAGCCACAAATTTCTTGGTGATATGCACCAGCATGAAGGACCAGCATTCAACAAGCCTCTAAGGACAAGAATAATACATGTATGTTGGAGGCATGTTTGAATCTAATCCACTCAGATACCAGCCAATCTAGGTGATAGGCAAGAGTAGGTCACCAACTCTCTTTTTCATTCAGCTACTTGCCTGGCACCATATGTCTTCTTGCCAAGAAGGGGACTTAAGAAATTTTCCCTTTGATCTAGGAGGGAGGCAGACATTCCTAGCTAGTTGTGTATAGTAGTTTGCTTTAAGTTTCTTTTCCTACTTTCCCTAAGTGCAGTTTACATAGGTAGTGTTTTTAGCCTTGTGTGTATTTTCCTTTGTGTGTGGGGTAAAAGGCTTCATGTTTGATTCTGGGATCTCTCAAGGTAGTGGCTAACTCTTTCATGGCTATATCTAACTCCATGCCCAATGGACTATAAGGCAACTGATCTCTAGGCATAGTAGGCATGCTTCCCTTGGGAGTCACCAATTTGTTCACCATTTTTGCCCAACATGCCAAAAATTGGTCCCCTTTTTCCCTTGATTTTTAGAGCCAGTCATTTTTAGGTTGCACAAGTCTATCAAGCTTTGGTTCATCACTCAAGTTCAATGCTTCAACATTGGTTCAACACACTTGGTTCAATTCATTGGTTCAATGTGCTAGTTCAATCACTGGTTCAATCATTGGTTCAATGGCTTGGTTCAATTGATTCAGTTTGAATGCCTTAGTTTAATGCAAGGTTCATCAGCCTCGATTCAATTAAGTTGGTTTAGCATCTATTTATTCAAGCGACATTCGATTCATCAAATGGTTCAAGGGGCTTGGCATGCAGCATTGAACTGTTGAACCGGTTCAACGAGTGGTTCAACGTGTTGATTCAACATGATTAGTTCAATCATTCAGTTTAATCTTTGGTTTAACCACTTGGCTTAGCATGCAGTGTTGAACCATTGAACCAATTTAATGAGTGGTTCAAGTGAATGTTTCAATGGGTTGGTTCAAGGGTACACCCCAAGGTCGAAGGGTAGCAGCCCTTGTAGAGGGCAGTCCTGAGTTCAAATGCCCTTGCAGAGGTCAGGGAGCATTCCAAAGACAGCCAAAGAAGCATTTCAAAGGACGTAAAAAGACTTAAGACTAAATTCTTTTAGACTTTTTGTTCAAAGGAATTCCTTTAGACAAAAGTCTGAAGGAATTCAGAGGAAGGCAGCCACTCAAAAGAAAAGCCAAGGAACCCAAAAGGAAAAAGGACAAAGACCAAGACAATTCTCATGGACTTTTTATCTGTGGGAAAAAAGCTCACAAAAAAGGCCTAACAAACTTCACTAAGGATGGTGATGTCTTGAAAACCATCAAAATTAAGCACGCAAACTAGCCGTTGGGTTTTCAAGCGATGATAGGTGTGCAAATGTCAAATTTTACACCAAGAAAGCCAGAGCATGGAAGGCACCAAGTGGTAACTGCAGAAGACTTTGACATGATTTTTTAGGAGT
Organism: Torreya grandis; assembly: GCA_037957365.1. Classification (NCBI taxonomy): domain Eukaryota; kingdom Viridiplantae; phylum Streptophyta; class Pinopsida; order Cupressales; family Taxaceae; genus Torreya; species Torreya grandis. The sequence continues at coordinate 407,640 of JARHVA010002587.1, forward strand.
AGCAGAATGTGCCATGTGTCCCCTGTAGGGCTCAGCATAAGTTGACAAGTGTCAACATCTACAGGTTTATCCTTGTGCTTCATTATTCAAAGGGAAGAATGGTGGGCCTGAATGGGTTGCTAAGAGCTATGTGGAGCATGCCAAGTGTTAGCGTCTGTGAAGAACCAAAAGAGTCCCAAAAGTTTTCTCAGGTAGGTAAAGGTTTTGCAAAAGTGGCCACATGTTGCCTTCCACATAAATCTCAAAAAATACTTCTAAATCCTCTAAGTTAAGCAAAAAAAGTAGGCAAAAGTGGCCATGTGTTAACTTCCACCTAACTCTCAAGGAACCCTCAAAGGTGACCAAATTCTACCACATCCCATTATCATCTCAACAGAAGCTGCCATGTGTCAACATCTGCATTTCAAGTGTCTTCTAAGTGCCCAAGCAATAGACTATGACACATGTCAAAAGTAGATGCACTCTCAGCTAAGAGCTAAAGAAGTAGCAAAAGGAGCTAGAGGAGGCAAAATGGCCAAGCATAGAAGCAGATGAAGCGATCTAAGTGGTGTAGGAAAGTGTTGATTTAAGGAGTTATTCTAGTGGTTGACACAGTACCTACCATGCGATCATCAAGAGGTGCAATAGTGAATGGTGCGACCTATTTTTTTTTAATTTTGCATTGATGAGCAAACAAACAGTGTGGCCCATAATTTTGAATCATGACAGGGGCCGACATAACATTATCTTCAGGTGGCTTCCTCATCCTAATGCTTAGAAGGCACATGGGTCACTCGTAAAAGGGTGCCAAAATGGCCTCTTTCTTCCTCTATAAATTGTAAAAGTTCTCATTTGAGAAGGGATGGACTCTTAGCCTTAAGGCAAAACTCTACCCAAAAATCTCTCGAGCTTGTAAGGTAGAGCTACCAAAATTTTACCTTGAATTGAAACATAGCATTTTTACCTCCATTCTGAGTTTCACATCTTTAGTATGTGTCTATGCCTTGATTATGTGTTAAGTCATTTTCTTAATGCTTTTGCAGAATGATTTTAGCATGTCTAGTGCATTTTTGAGTTTCCTTTTACAGGTCTATCAGAAGTGTCCCTAGAGGAGTATAGGTGAAGTGGATCGACTGCTACAGTGTGTCTCAGAATGCCTCTAGTAGTTATTTCCTCCCTGTATCTCCACAGACCCCTGACCCACTGATGGAGAAGGTTTTCTCATGTCAAATGAAGTGTATGGGAGCTAGTTCTTAGTGGAAAGTGTATGTTTGGGTAGAGTAGATCAACCTTTTTTGGTGTATCACCTTTTCATTTTTTAGGTTAGGTTCTATTTTCAGCATCTCTCTCTCCCTTCCCCCACTTTTTACATTTGGTTTGTTAGTAGTAGGAGAAACCAGGGCCTAAAGATACATCAGAGGGAGCTATCCCTCATCTAGAGACTCTCCCCTCTAGCTTTGTCAGTCCCATAGGTGAGAGGGGAGTTTCCATTGTTGCATGTGGAAAGGCAGGAGCTCGGCCTCCTACCCCAGGTGCAATCCATTGCATCAACAAAAATCTTAAAGAAGAGCCCAAGGAACTTAGTGACCTACTAAGAAGATAGCCCCAAGGGCTAAAAGAGCTAGAAAGAGACAAAACTAGTAAGAGACAAAGTGCAAGAATAGGCAAACAGTCTAGGTGTCAAAGAGAGGTGTCGACTCAAGGATTTACTCCTACAATTGGAACAGTGTTTGCCAAGTGGTCATCAAATAGTGCAAGCAATAAGCAGCACACCCTATCTTCGCCACTTTGCATTTATGAGTAGACAAACCATGTGAATATCTGAAAGGAGTAGTCTTGTTTGCAGAAAAGAGGCATGGCCCATGTTTTCACATTAATGTTTGAATGCCAAAGTCAAAGAAAGAGCCGACACATCATTATCTATCAAGCGGCTTCCTCTTCCCAATGCTCTCAACGCACATGGGCCAACTTGTAAAAAGGTACCAAAGTCTTTTCCAAAGGGGTGCCTTTACTTTTTCTTCTCTTTCTATATATTGTAAACTTCTCATTTTGAGAAGGGGATCCAATCTCTTAGCCTATAAGGCAAAGCTCTGTCCAAAAATCTCTGGGCTTGTAAGGCAGAAATCTGCCATATTTTTACCTTGAATCAAGACTTAGCAATTTTTACCTCCATTTGAACTTGCACTCACGTATATGTATATGTTTTATTTTTGTGTTAAGTCATTTTATTTTATGCTTTTCATAGAATTATTCTAGCATGTCTAGTGCATTGTGAAGTTTCTTCTTCTGCAGGTCTGCTAGAAGTGTCTACAGCAGGAATATAGGTGCATGTGAATAGACTGCCAAAGTGTGTCTCAGAACACCTTTGATAGTTTCTTCCTCCCTGTATCTCTATGAACCCTTGACTCACTGATACAGAAGAGTTTCCCACATCAGATGAAGTCTATGGGAGGTTACTCTTAGTGAAAAGTGTATGTTCGGGCTAAGTGGATCAACTTTTTTAGTGTATCACCTTTTAGTTTAGGTTTAGGCTATTTTTTCAGCATCTTTCTCCCTTTACATCCCCCCCCCTTTTTTTTATTTGTTAGTAGTAGGGAATCTATATCCTAAAAGATACATCGAAGGGAGCTAGCCCTTACTAGAGACTCTCCCCCCAGCTTCGCCAGTCCCACAAGCGAGAGGGGAGTTTCCATTTTGACATGTGGAAGGTAGGAGCTCGGCCTCCTGTCTAGGGTGCAATCGACTACCTCAATAGTTGTGATGTAGGTACCTTGGATGGTTGAAATGATATTTTATGTTGTAATTGATGCTCATCATGGAATCATTATATCCTGATATGTATACTAATTATGTTGGGTTCATTTTATCTTAGTATATGCATATGTTATTTTAGTTAATTGCATTACGATATGTTACTGATATATTATGTTTTATGTGATTGGCATTGATAAATTTTATAGCTTTTGATTGTGCCTCACAAGACATGCATGGGTTTATGCTTATCAGGACTAACTCTTACCCTTCTCTATTATAATTGATTATGCTTGATGTATCACTTTATGGCTAATGATTCATACTGAGTTATTACTATCATATTGATAGCATTCAAGTACTGCTGATATCTTATTTTGTGGATGCAGGCACTAGGCCATGAGTTAGGATCAATGTTGGGTTTGGACATCTCAGGTATATCCACAAGTGATTAAGTAGTCATAAGATGTATTATGTAATATTGAGCCACCATCATCATATGCCTTAGTGTTATTGTTTTTTGTCATTATTGATCTTACCTTGTTTTGAGCATGTATGTTTGATTATTTTTCCCTATTGGTTTTATCAAGTTTTCACACCATTGATTCTCCTACTTATTCTTCGTGTGTTGAAGGATATACCTTCATGATTGATTGTCCTTGTTGGGTATCATTGACACTTATTCTAAGTTATCTAAGTAGTTGTCATTTATCTAGGTTTGAGTTCATCTTCACCAGTGTGGGTCTCTTAACCCTAAAGAATGTCTTGATAACTTATCATTATTGGTAATTACTAGTCTATTAATGATCTTAATGATTATTATTATATGACTGATTTACACCTTGTTAATTAGGTGATTTAATAATTTGATTATTTAGTATTATTTTGGCTTAATGATATCCGTTGAGTTATTATATGATTATATTGATTCTATTATCTGGATCAATTTTGTAATTTTATCGATTAACAATTTTAAAGATTTTATTATCAATATTTATCTGAAGATCTTGTTTTATTATTATTTTCATTTCCTAATTATATTTTTGATTATTATAATTATTTATTAATTGATGGATTCATTTATTATTACCATTTATATTATTTTGTTATTAATTTTATTATCTTATTTTCTTATAATTTTTGTTATATAGTATTTTGTATATGTTAATTAATTCTTATTGACTTGAGGTTATATATATATATATATATATATATATATATATATATATCTATATGTATATGTATATGTATATGTATATATATATGTATATGTATATGTATATGTATATGTATATGTATATGTATATATATATATATATGTATATATATATATATGTATATATATATGTATATATATATATATGTATATGTATATGTATATATATATATATATATATATATATATATATGTATATGTATATATGTATATATATATATATATGTATATGTATATATGTATATATATATATATATATGTATATATATATATATATATATATGTATATATATATATATGTGTGTGTATATATATATATATATGTATATATATATATATATGTATATATATATATATATGTATATATATATATATATATGCCAACCTAGATAGGCATATCAAGAAAGGAGTATGGGTTTGTTTTTGAGGGGGTGTGAAAGGTAGAAATGTGAAGGAGACATGACATAGTGGAGATAACATAGGGGTATAACAAGGAAGATAAAAGAATGAAGCAAGATGACACAGGGCATGGCATGTGGTATGAGATGGTTGAGATGTGCAAGGAGGAGGAAAAAGTGTGGAAAGAGGAGTAACACAAGTAGGTGTATGGCATGGCTAGAGCATGGGTATGTGAGGTTGGATTTGGGTGTGAGGAAAAGTAGTGGAGGTAGGAAAGAAAATAAATGGAGAAAGGAAAATGCAAAGGTGTGTGGGGGAAATAAGGAAGTTGGATGAGGCATCAGAACTAGTAACTCACCTTTCCCTATGACATTTTCCTACTGGAAATAATATCACAAGTAAGCCCACTAGGATTCTTAAGCTAGGTTATAATTTGGTAAGAAAAATGATTAGATATCAGTCTTTCCATTCCCTTGCATTAGACACTTAATGTTTTTCTATTGCATTTTCATTGTGTTCAAAGTATTTTTTGATTTGGATGAAAAAATAGTGATCCTACCCTATATTATTACATGAATTTTTTATTTAAATTCTACCTATTGTGAAATGCTACCTGGAATGATTTGGGGGTAATTGTTTTCTCTGTTCTCTTATCTTCTGATGGAAATCTAATATGCCTGAGATTGGCTAGTAAATTTGTTTATGTTTAAAAAAAAATAATAATCAATTTACCACACCACCTCTTCTTTCTCGGTGAAGTATCTGAATGGAATTCTGCTTGCTTTAAAACTGGGTTCTTAATCTAGAATCCCTGTTAGAAATACCTTTTTTGTTCGATGCAAATTTTAGGGGCTTGAAGATGGACTCAAATCTTTTTATTTAATAATGGATATGAATTTAAACCAAATATTAAATTGATATGAGTTATTATTATCCTCATAAAAGTATTTTTTTGACCTCATTCAATGATTTGGTTGAATCATTAATAGACTAGTAGCCTTGAGATGTTAACCCAATTTTTTATATTTATTTTAAAAACCATGATGTGTTAGTTCATGGGTGAAGTCCTATAAGACTTATTAACTTTGGTCATGGTTGACCCTTAATTTATCATTTTAAAAGAAGTTGTTTTAACCTAAATTTTATAGTTTGGGGATCATATGAGGTTGTGAGACCTCATGATGATCCCTTGAACTTTTTTTAATCAATTATCAAACTTTTAATCAATTTTCATACCTTGATGATTGTTTAATCATTAATTTACCATTGAAAAAAAATTGGTATATTCTTGGGAGTCATGTGTTGACTAGTTTCATGAATTGGGTATATTAGACCCAACTTATGTTGTGAATCACCCACTATGAAAATCCATTGTATGCCTTGGTCATTACTCAAGTTGTGGTTTGGTTGAGTGTTATCGTTTATGTCTCCTATCTATTTTTTATTTTTATTGATGTTTTTGTGTAAGTCTATGTTGGTGACTTAGTATTGTGTGTACATTTATTACCCCACCTAAATATCTGGTTGTTAAAACCCTCCACCAAGTTAATGGTTGGGTTCATAGGACTAGTTTTGAGGGTTATTCATCTTCTTCATTGTTGCACTTGGATTCACACATGATAACTCCCTTTGTTCGTACCTATTGACATATGGTGTTGGACTATTGGATTGTAGCATGATTACTCTTTTTTTTTTATAGTTCATTTTATTATCTTATGTTATTTGTAATACGGTTATACTGTAAAATAACATTATTGGACAAGATGTGGACATTGAGACATCCTTGATGTTAGTTCCTTGATTCTTATATTCTCTACTGATTGCATTTATTTATTTGGTATGCATTTATATTGGGATATAATTACTATATGATTAGTGGTGGAATTTGAATGCATGATGTGATTCTTGATCCTTGTGTTGTTATGGATTCATGAGTAAATGATATACCTATTGATGTCAAGTAGGCATAAAGCAATAAATATGTTATTACTAGAATAACTAAATGATAATGTCCTTAAATCTTAAATTAGGAACTTCTATCTTGTGTGTAAAGTTATCTCAAAGAAATAGTTCTTGAATATATTACAAGCATGGGTTTGGAATCTCCTTATAAAACTACTTACCATCATTTATTGTTGTTTATGTAAATTATTGTTATTCACTCCTTGTGATATAGTGTTGGACTTATTCATGTGGTTTGGAAGATGAATTGCCTTGTTGAAGCTATCATTGGTATCCATATATTTAAGACTTAGAAGGTGGATTAAACAATGATGTACTTGTTACTTTTAGGAAGGCATGAAATGTTAAAAGGTTATGGCTAGAATAGTTGAAACTATAGTACCCTTAACCTTGAATTCTATATGAAAATAAACTAGTGTTGTTTTATGATCTACTGAAACATATTTGAAGGGGTGATTATGCATTTCAAGTTCATGCTAAATAATACCTGGTCTCATTTTCATCACATGGTATGCCTATTTGATTTATGAATTTATCTCTTGTTAGAACATTAGCATAATGGTAGCTTAAATTTAAGGTGAAATGTTGTTATTTTGAACATGTTAGGTAAGGTGATAGACTTGGGTTTACATCAATAACTATAGATAAGTGTACAATCAATGTATGATTAGAGGCATATTCCTCATTTTTTCATATTATAACCTTCGCTAAAATAGACAAGTTACTTGATTATGTCAATAAAGTGATGGTATATGGCATCCATTAATTGTGGTATTGTTTCTAAATATGTGGTCATAACATATGTACAATCTTGGCTAAATATATGATGATGTAAACAATTATACAATAGTCTCTTGATGTTTTAAAGCAGTATGCACCCATTCCTATAATATAACAATGAATGGTCATTGGTCATAATATCATTGCAAGTGGGCTTACTTATATTGCTTAAGCAATGAATTAATCTGGATTTATGATTTCATAAGGAAACCCATATTATGGATTATACCATTAATGGTAATTATAATATTTTGGACATATGTCATGTTTCCTAAAGGGAAAGTAATTCAGATGTTTATAATAAAACTCTTAATTGTTGGAATATTGGCTAAAAATGGCATTTACATTTTCATAGTCATTGGTTTGGTAGATATGTGTGCTTAATGTGTGTGTGTGTATCTTAGAAATGAACTCTTTGGTATAACTTGTGTTGTAATTATTAGAATATGAGTAGTCAATGTGTTTGGTAGATGATCCAAAAATTAGGATAAGGAATTAGTAAGCTATGGAAATATTAATGTTCACACTTGGTTATTTGACTAAATAATCCACCCCAGAAATGGATTTCCAATTCTTGATATTCCTTAATGAACACACACAAGCTAATGTCTAAGGTAAGGTAAGAATGAATCTTGGCATGGTTCTACACATACTAATTAGATGGGGTGAATGCCTATGTTGTTATAATAACATTATATTCTAACAAAATGTTGAGTAAGCAACATTTAAGTGGATACCCCTATAGTTGGCTCATGAGATGGTGATTCTGTAGCATGAGGAGTAATTGTTCCTCCCATGCCAATTATATGCTTAGTCATTGGGATGCTTTTCACTACATTAGTTTTGTGTGGTGGGACCTTTTGGTTATTCTATTGTGTACTAGGGTAGATAACTTGAAAAAAAATTGGGGGTTGTTTCAGTTTCATTCCATCTCAAATTAATTAGCTGGAATTAAAATTGAGGTACATGATGATGATGCAAAAGTAGTTTTATTGAATAGTATACCACCTAGTTATTCTAATATGGTTTTTACATTAAGTAAAATCAATCCTAGTTTATAAGATCTCATTTATTCTCTACTTGATGAATAAAAAAGAACAATGATTGTTGAACTAGAGGAAACTACATTATATGGTAAAAATAAGAAAGATAAGGCATTTGTTAAGAAAAAATTCAAACATGGAGTAAATTCCAAAGATACAAAGAAATGGCTCACCTATTTCTATTGTAAATGAGTTGGTCACATGTTCATAAATTATATAAAAAGAGCAAAATATTTACTTGATGGAAAACAATAAGAAAATGCCATGGCCATAGATGAAGAAGAAGAGAATAATGAACAAACAAATACTACTCACATAGAATATCTAAGTGAAGAAAACTATGTTTATTAATTGAATCTACCAGAGGATGGAGGATACACAAAGGATGGAGGTCTTTCAGTAACCTCTCATCAGTCACCAAATATGGGGCTGCACCAATGATTTGGTGAAATTTTATATGGTGTGTTATTTTTACTTGTGTGGATTTTAGTTTTTTCAGTGTGGTGTGGTAGTTACATTTATTTTTTAGCATGTGTGAAAAATAAATATAGTTATACTTATTCACTTGTGAATGATATTCCCATGTAACCCATTTTGTATATTTACATTGGATAATGTTCATCTAAAAATAATTGTAGCAATCATGATGAAAGGTTAGTGGTAAACCTATTAAAACTATTTTGTAAGGTTAGTGGTGAACTTGAGAAAACCATTTTGTAAGGTTATTGGTGAACCTGTGAAAACCATTTTTTAAGGTTATTGGTGAACCTAGAAAACTAAATATAGATGAGTGTGAAGGAAGAGATGTGTGATGGCACATGTATGTAGAGAAGATCATAAACACATAGAGGTGGCATGATACAATTAGAAAATGAGATATATTGTACCATGTAAAAACTATGGGTGGGAATGTTGTGAAATGTAGTATTTACATTGATTTATTATTTACCATATGGTAAATAATCCTAGTTGTTGTATTAACTTAAGTGAGTATTTAGTTTTTTATACTCATGAGTCCATTAATGGGTAAATTGTTATTTGTCCTTCCTGTTATTTAGGAAGTTGTTTTGTCTATTCCTTTGGCTATATAATAGCCATTGTATGGATGAATAATATTAATTAATGTGATTACAATATATTTCTGAGTTCAACTTTATTTCATTATAAATAAAATTAATTCTTTATATTGGCTCCTTCAATACCAAATAGTAGCATGTCATAGAGACATGGCCTCCACATATTTCATAGTTCACATATTCAAATATATAGTGGGAACATGTTATGGAAATATGTTCTCCAAATTTTTCACATTTCACCAAATTAGATATACAGTGGGGGGCATGTTATGGAAACATGTTATCTACAATTATCATAGTTCACAGATTCATATATATAGTGGGGACATGTTATGGAAACATATTCTCCACATTTATACCAGCTCTCAATTTCAAATTTTAGTGGGGGAATGTTTAGAAACATGTTCTCCACACTTACACAATTGTAAATTGGCCAAATTACATAATTATATGATTCATATACACATTTATGGCGGAATTATATACATTGTTACCATTGTTATACCCAAGTTTTTGCATGAGATATATATAATGTGCATATGCTATGCAAATAACACCTAAATTAAAAATAAAAAATCAGTTTTAAATTTCAAAATACTTTTACAAACTTTTGTTCACTAGATTGGACAGTTATAGAATATTAATAAGCTAATTTACTATAGTAGTTGGTTCATTTTTGGTAGGTTTGAGGTGATTAGATCACTTAATATTTACAATTTTATAGGTTGGACTTGATTACATAGTCTAAACTCACTATATGTATAATGTGGGTTGACTTGGATCAACTCACGCTCACCAAGTTATAAGTATGATTGGGTTACATGGTTGAGCTAATCTCAACTACCAAGTGAAAACTCACCTTTTCTCTAAGGTTGGGGGTAAGTTTTTCCTTTGACCTCTCTATATATATGCACTTTACTATTTACATTCTTCATGATCTTAGTTTAAATGGTTTATAATGATACATCTTTTCAAATCAAGTTGTTAAAAAGCAAGGTGGTTGCATCGATACAAATTTGTACACCTAAACCTTACTGTTTCTATTTGAATCATTTAAATACTTTTGATTTAAGATTATATGCACTAATTATATACTATACCATGCTCTTGGTTGTAGTTTAGTCACCAATAAAGCACTCAATTTGGGCTCATGCAAAGGAAAGGTGTATTATACCCAGGTATGTATTTATTTTCCTTTAAACTAGTAATTTCATTACTAGATTAGAGGGGGAATGTAGACAATAATATGAATTATATATCACCTCAGACTTGTATACTTAGTAAATACATGTTATGGATGTACCTTCAGCTTCTAGACCTTCTTACTACTAAAAGGCTCACATTTATTATCTCTTAAGCCTATTTCTTATCTCTTAGTCCAACCATATGTTATTCTAATGAGTAGGCCTCCTAAATCATAATGTTATAAACCTATTTATTATCATCCTCTATAATTTTTGTACATGTAACTATTTTATAGCTTCCTAGACACTTGTGTCTCAACTAGAAACCTACATTGACGTTAGTGTCTTATTCCAACACAAGTGTTCAATGTTATAAGTCATCAAGTTTACAAATGAAACATATACCTATGGCTGTCCTAACTATTTTAATGTGATATATTTCAAAAATAGATTAATATATATACAAGATCAACTCACATTCGTTCCTCACCTAGCATTGACCTAACAACTCATAAGGAAACTTATAAAAGGTACCCAATCAAGAATTCAAGTGAGCAAAACTTTCTTATTTTATCCTATTTTAATATTAGTCATAGGTAAAACACATATATAGTTATAAATTACTAAAGGATCACTCCATGATCTATAATTTCTAAGTTAAAAGCTATGTCATATTGTGATTGCTTTCCACATATTTCACCCTTGTGCATATGCACGTGCCAGCACATTAGGGGAGAATTACATTAGTTTGAGGCCCTCTTCAAAGTAGTTGTTATGTAAGTAGCACCCACTAATAGAGGGATATTTTGCATTAGCTTGGCACTATGATTCCACTAACCCATTTTTTCCAAGGTTACTATGAATATGAAGAAATAGGGTTTTGTTAAATGACAAAGATCGATAGCCAATGATCCAAAAATGAGAACACTAGAGTGAAGGTGACACATAGCCTATAATATCCCAAGTGGTCACATCTAGATCCAGTAATTATTATATACTAAACACTTATGTCTAAGTTAGATAGAAGCATCAATGCAACTTTCTAAGGTTAATGTAAGTGTCTAAGGCTATAAAGGTTAAATTTATAGAATTTGATGACTAGTTTAGAATCTAGATCCAATCTACTTTCATAATGTTCCATATTAGATATGAATGCACATAGTAAACTAGATATATATATATATATATATATATATATATATATATATATATATATATATATATATATATATATATATATATATATATATTCTTGTATTCATTTCATTTTAAAATCAATAAATAGTTGTACTTACTATATTTAAGATATCTTAGTATTTAAATTCATAATATTATTTATTTGCATTTGTAATTAATTGACCTATTATAGATCTATTTATCACCCTTATTCATTTATATATTCTTAACCCTATACTATATTGACCCATCTCAAATCAAGGTTAAACAGTGGATTGCAATAAATCCACTGAGTTTGTTTTATCTCAAACATGCAACCCAAATATGTGCATGATATGGTAAGTATTAGTGGTTTAATCAAATCTCAATATACATTTGGTGAGGGTGGATTATCTAATCAAATATAACCTAAAATTTTGATAAAGTTAGAAAACTTAATCAAAGATAACTTATAAGTTTGGTAGGATTAAGTGATTTAATCAACTCAACCTTATAAAGGTGAACCAACTACTTATAGATGATATTTATGAAATATATATCACCTTAGTCTTATACAATTGGAAAACTCAGACCTTGGTTGTTCCTCTTAGTTCAAGACATTTCTTACTTTTGCAAGTCTTGTATTTGTGCTCCTGTACCCTTTGGCCTATCTCTTAGTCTGACCAATCTTAAGTTGATTACCCATGCCTTTTATCTTGCCCAAAATGTTTAAAACCTAATTATCTTATACCTTTACAAGTTATGTACTTGCACCTATTTTTTAGCTTCTTAGACACTTGCATCCCAATTAGATGATTGCATTGATGAAAGTCTCCTACCTTGATATAAGTGTTCAGTGACATAAATTTATGTAGTTTTATAAATGAAACATATCTTAATGGTAGGTCTAAGTGATATTATGTGAGATATTATCAAATGGGATTAATATAAATGCAATATCAACCCTCATTCATTCTTAACCTATAAAAATACCTATCACAAACTAAGGAAAAATATCAAAATTATTCTATCACACATTCAAGTGAGTAAAGATTCTCTATTTTCTATTATTTTCATATCAATCATAGGTAAAACACATCTACATGTCTGAAGTACTGAAGGATCATCCCAAGATCTATATTTTCTAAGTTACAAGCTAGGTCATTGTTGTACTTACTTATCACACATTACATGATTCACACACAAGCTAAGAAGTAGGGGATAACTACATAAGTCTAAGGCCTTATTCATAATATTGGTTATGTATTCATCACTCATTGATATAGGGGTATTTTTGGTATCTCAACATTATTTGCTTACTAATCCATTTTTCCTATAGCCACTATGAAAATGAAGAACTATGTTTTTTATCATTTGACAAGGAGTGATAATCTATGACCTAGATTTGAATGTACCAACATAAAGATGATGACAAACCTAGAAGCATCCAAGTGGTTACATATTATTTAAGTAGTTATTATATACTTGACACCTATGTCTGATCCAGACACTATTATTGATACAATTGTCCCAACATCACATAAGTGTTATGATTGATAATGGTGTGAGTGACTATAGTTAGAGTGGGCCACAATCAAAGATCAATCTAGATAGGATCGAATGCATGACGTTGAACCTATATAGATTAGTAAAATTATAACAACAAATCAAAATGGAATAATCTTATCTTCAAAACCAAAATTTGTATTAGCATCATTCATCAGTAAAAAATAATGTAGGAAGGTATTATATATAATGAGGAATTAGGTCACCTAAAAAGGTAATTAACTCAACTCATAATTATAAAATGACTTAACTCTAGTAACCTATTATTAACTTAATCAAGATAATTAGACCATGTAGGTAAAACCATATAGGGGAAAAAACCTACACTAACACAACCCTTAAGCATAGTGTTGGTCTCAATTTATGACCCACAATATAAATGGTTATTGAATTTACCCTTATGATGGGACAAAGGGATATAATAACATATGGTACACAATGTCCCCTTATTTTAAATATTTATATGGTTGAATCCAAATTATGATAAATTTGTAATCATTTAGTTGGGTGAGAAATGGTAATTAACCACCAGAAGTTCAATCCACTCCATATTGTTCAAGAAATCTTATAGATGATTTCTGAAGTCCTTTACTTCCTAGTTCACATAGGTATCACAAAATAATATAATGGGTAGAATATTCATCATTAAAATGGATAAAATGAGTGAAAGAGTAGGGTAGGAACTTAGGTGGTTCCTGGACTGAAACAAGATTGTTAATTTTAAAAGTTGAAAGCATGCTTAATCATAATTATACTATTATGTACCAGGTCTAGTTGTAACATAAAGTGAATAAATTTAATGGGTAGGATTATAAGTAATTACATGAAAATATTACTATAAAATTTTATTTAAATAAATGAATATGAAATTCTTATACCAATTATATATAATGGCCTAACACATCTTTAAGTTAAATATAACAGAAATTCAAAACCAATTAGACTAGTTATTGTATAATCTAACTATATATTCATTAGTAAAAAATCATTAAAATCTCTTCTTAGAATTAATAAATTTAGTTCCATCAAGATATTAAGGACATTACTAAATAAAAACATGACTTTCAAACTAAAATTCTATCTATTTCAGTGTTATTACAAAATCATCTAAGCATGCCCTCCAAGCAGACAATCGTAAGCCAAAACAAAACAAGAAAAAGAGAGGATCGAGCCTATCAAAATTTATATAGATTTTTGGTGCATAAAATCTCCCCTCCTTTAAAATAAATGTGTACTAATTATATATAAAATAGAATGGGACTTGTCTTTAAGTAGTGCAAGGCTCCCATCTTTGGCCATGATTGCCGCTATAGACCACTACAACTGCAATATGTTATAATATTCCCTCTACTCCCAAAGGAAATCCAAATTCCATTTTGTCTTTTCTCTATGGTTGTGACACCTATCAAATTGGAATGATCCTCTACTTTTCCATTTTGGATCAAGTATTTTGAATTATTTTCTATTTAGCCCATCTAGGAGAATATTCTAGTATAGAATCCATCATTTCACTCCATGTACCTCTTTTAACCAGTCAGACTCCTCAAAATCCAATTCAATTGATTATTCTATTATTTTCCTCAATTAAAGTCATTCTGATGTTTTGATGAGACATCAAATTTAATCATGTGCCTTTTATGATGACTTGGTTGGTTGACATAGATTGAATTCATCTTATTTTATGTCATTAGGCTCTCCTTCATTAGCCATGTGGATTCTTCTAATTTTTACTTTCCTTTTCCTTTACTAGACTATTGGCTTTTCCCATTGAGTCCCACTCTACCAATTTGTATCTTGTCTTCACCCCAAGGCTTTACTTTTTTATTTTCCTCAATCATCATTGTGGCCATGCAGTTCATTCTTGGTTTTTTGGGCTCTTCATACTTTGGGATAATATTTTTAATGCCCTAGGCTCCTAAGAAGGTGCCATGTGGAATATTCTTTAGGCCTTGGGGACATAAGAATTTTCCAATAATTTTCAACTCCTAGGCTTATGGGTTAATATTGTAATACCCTTGAGGTTCTAAGGTCTTGAGGTTGATTCCCTACCACCTTCAAGGTTTTGAGTTTCTAAGGTTATAAGCTTCTGATCTTTTATTAATGCCTTAAAATCTCCATTAGGTCAGGTCATGGAGATTGTGCTACGTGGTGTGATCTCGAGGACCTAGGGATTTAAAAATACTTAGTTATTTTTCAAAAAAAAACAACTCTAAAGCCATGTGTCGATGAGATTTAGACATGTGGAAGGATCTGGGGGACCCTAGGAAATCTTTAAAACCTATAGAAAATACAAGGAAACAAAATAACTAAGGAAAACAAATTCATTAGTAATTTATCCTAAAATACAATGAAATCCACCAAGGTGTAAAATAAAAGACAACTTATGATCTTGAACACATAATAGAATTATTCAATCCACAATAATGAATTTGTATTATTTTCAAAGCTCGAATAATTTTTGAATAACCAATTTTAAAATAAACTATCAATTAAGTCTTTATAAAGGGGAATTATAAAGACTTAGTCACTTTCAAATTAAAATAAAATATTTTAGAGGTATGATTTAGCCTAGGTGGATTAGACATGGATATTTTTATGTTCAAAAGGCTTGAATTCATATTTGGTTAATATCAATGAAGCATTTATATGGCATAATTTCACATATAAAAACTTACAAACTAAAGAACAAATTAGAACAATAGGGTCCCCATTTAAAATTTGATAATGGGGCATGTTAGACCAAACCATGGTGACCTCTCTAGAGAGAATGTTGCATCAACATTCAGAACCTAGACTGTAAATCTTCACATCTAGACAATAAACACAAAATTCAAATAATTTATTAGACAACATTAGAAATATGAAGGCACTGAAGTATGCTTTAAAATGTGATGTATTGAGTTACAATTTAGCCTTAGACCATCAATGTGTGTAAAAGTGATTGATTATTTTATAACTCTTTAATTTACATGATGTAATTCAAGCTTGACTAAACAACCATAAATTTTGAGAGGGAAAATATTGGTTATTTAGATTGGATAGAAATGGCATGGGCATTGATCTACTACCATCTAGGCATCTATATCCTTGATAAAGATACCTTTGGTGTCACTCAAGGCCTTACTCCATTTCCAGCTAGGACAAAAATCCTACAGTGGAGATTACCTAAATCACCCTTTCAAGGAAGACTTAGATTTTGCATTTTTATTTAATTTCCTTCAAAATTTCTCTTGAAAAGATTTTACAGTTTTATCCATTAAGGGTTAGGAACCAAGACATGAGTATAATGATAGACTCAAAAAATTTAGATTACTAAGACAAATCCAAACTAAATCAGTACTTATATTTGCTTCAACTATTCAAATAATTGGAATTGATGGTTTAGAAAAGAAAATAAATTGTTCTAAATCCATGAGTTTTGTTTCGAATCACTAGCCTTTAGAATTCTAAAAATGTACAAAATAATTGCTTAAAGTTTATAGAGTTATTCAAGAATAACTAATTACTATCTAACTTCTAAAATTTGAATGATCCTCATGCACTTACTTACCATTTGAAGTGACAAACCCAAAACAACCCAAGAATGCCATAATTTCAATGTACTATTATTCTATTTTAGACCTCTTCTTAATCCTAGTTTTGATTCAATACTAGTTATGAGCAGGCTTTATCTCCCAAAAAAAAATTGGTTAATGGGATATAAGGGAAGATTTGAAATAAAAATGCCAAGAGACTGCCTCCAACAAAATTGATTTCCCATGATATGGCAATTAATTATCCCTAATCAGTTTTACTTTAGAGAAATGCATTGAAAAGACACCAAGGGATTATACAAAATACGCTGATGAAAACAAGTTGGGGGAAATAAAAAGAAAAAAATGCAAAGCAAATCAATCAAACAAATAGTAGAAATTAAACCTAAACTAAGGAAACATGAAACAATGTACAATATATACATGTAATAAACCTCATGATTCTCATTATAAAATGGCATTGGATGGAATAGTTGAGAAGTAATGGTTTAGAAACTATCTATTGACTGGTAGTTTTGAGTCATTCCCTTGTATATCTTTCAATCAAAAATTATTTTGTCTTAGTAATTCTACAACCTGATGAGGACCAAAAGAGGACTTAGCTTAGCATGTTAAAATTTCTTATCATGGGCTTTGTCCCATAATAAAATCAAGTATAAAATATAAAAGCATTTGACTTGTACCTTTTTATCAAACATATTTTCATGGTTGCCTACTGCTTACTAAATTTTTTCAAGGATTCATCTCTCATATCATCCATATGGATTAGGTCCAACAACCTGGACTAACCTATCTCATTTTTTTTCCATGTAGTCATTGATGAAATGATATGTGGGTCTTTTGAGTGTCATTGTAAATAATGGTTCCATGTCATAAATTAGCATGAAAGGAGAGCTCTTGAGACATTTCTTGTGTTTTGTTTGATTAGACCATAAAGCATCTTGAGTAGAAGATGATAATTGTATGGGTTTTACTTTATTTCTTTCTTTTTTTATTAAATAGGGTGAATAAAGTAGGTTTATAGGGCTCCTACAACCATTAGTTTAAACAAAATTAGTATATAACAAAAAATAATTGAATATCAGCAACAATTTAAAGAAGACCTTCAGGCAAGCATAAACATACCAAAAATCAAAATCAAATAGACAAACCTACATAACTAAAACCAAAGACTAAAAAAGACCATAAATAGAGAATTAACTAGAACTAGAAATCTCCTTGGAGATAGTATTATCCTGAGTAGTCTCCTACTTCTCCTCAGACTCCTGGCTAGATTCCTTTAGTAGAACCTTTTTTATTCTTCCCATAGTATGATTCCATGGACCTTCATCAGAGGTAAGGATGGTCTTATACTGAGTTTAATTTGGGGTCTCTTTATGATGAGATTGGTCTAGTCAATAAAGGATTCTTCAAAAATCTCCACTGGTTATGTTTTCTTTTACAGTGGACTATCTTCCATCTTCAGCAGCACATCCAAATCATTTTTGAGTCTTATTGTTATCAATTTTAGATGATTCAAACCATCAATAAGGTCTGACATGGCCATCCCAACATTCTCTATCTTTTCCAAAAAAAACCCCAATTCTCAATTGTGTTGGCCTATTGAGTCTTCTAGGGAAAGGGTTACTGTGTCTTTAAGGCTGGTTGCCTCCTTGGAATAAGTGGAAAATATTTTGTGTTTTTGACTCTATTGATTTATTAATGAAATTTAATAGGTTCTTATTTGTGGACTTATCCAAACCATTTCCTTATAGGTAATAGTTTGAAAATAACTTTAATGCAATTCTATTTTGATATGCCCACCTAGTCAACACAATTGATTGGAAGGTAGGCCGATTATCACACAAAAGTTCCATAGGGGTTTCAAACCTAGTTGAGATGTGATATTCAATGAACCTAATCACATTTTCATAGTGATGTCCTTGGTTGATTTTTATTCATCCCATCTTGTGTAATAGCTAGTCACTGTGATAATGAATCTATGGCCAATTGAAGAGTTTGCATTTATGACTCTAATGAAGTCCAGATCCCATTTAGCAAATGGAAAATCCTAAATTAATAGTTGAATGGAAATAGAAACATAAGTTTCCATTTTCTTAAAGGTTGATAGAGATCTCAAGATCTCACATGAGTATGAGCATCCTTAAATATTGTTGGCCCATAATAACTAGCCTTAAGATTTTATGGGTTGTCACACTACAAAAAGTATAGTTGCTACCTAATTTATCATGGAAATAAGTTATGACATTTAGTGCTTCCTATTATATTAATCATTATAGGAAAATCCCTTCATGATTCCTATGAATAGGACACCTTTTTTATCATGTAATTGGAAGCCTTTAACCTTAATGCTCTTTTCTATGTCCTACCTAGGCCAACTAGTGGAGTACCATATATCACGTAATGAGTAATAGAGTCATTGTCAGATTATTTTTAATGATCCAAAGTATTTTATTTTAATGTTTTTATTTTATTAGTTTTCTTTATTAAATAAGTTGGTAGTTCATGGTAAAAGTTAGTTTTCTCCCATAACCACTCGTAAAAGCTTTTATAAAGATTTTACCTTTCTTTTAAAAAAATTAAATGAATAAATTATCATAGCTTTGTCTTACCTAAAATATTCATGATGTAATTTATATGTTATTCTTGCTCTAATCTTGGCCATAAGTGGTATCAAATCCATGGCATGGAGAATTGAAGAGTATAGAAGCAAGTTAACACAATTATGTATGGCGCAATGGTAAAATAAAATATATTATGCAATTTATTTGATATCTATAGCTACTTGCTCCAAAAATATTACAACCAACACCCTTGGGAGTCTTCTTGAAATATGGCTACCATGTGGAGTTCTAGTTATGTCTATTGCTAATGATATTGGGGTTTGTAAGACTGAGAATAGCCTCTACTAGCACTTGGGGCATTTCAAAATTATAAAATTATGATGTTGATTATTCATGACAAAGTGCACATTGGCTTCGTATAAGTAGACATCATCTTGATTACCTCACAGTACAAGCAAACTTCACGATAACCTTCTATAAAGAAATTTCATTCCTCCTAAACTACAACAATTTATGGGGTACGGTGGTAGAATTAGCTTTGTAAAATTGATCTATACAGCGATAAAATAAGTCTTGCCCATTTTAAATGGTGATGAAATGACAAGCATAGTTGTTCTACAATACAAAGGTTTATATTATTTCATTCCTCAAAACAATTTATTTGTAGTTTGATTTCTTGGATGAATTTAATTTTACATGAAATTTTTTGGGAATATCGTCAAAAATAAAGTTCATCTACAATATTCTCTTATCACATTCCAAAAACTAAATGTAGAGGAGTTAGAAAATATTTTTTTTTTGAGTATCTAATCAAATGAAGGTACCTTATTTAATTTTGTTTGAAGCAATGTAAAGAGAGCTATAAGTGGTGAAAATAATTGAAATTAGATTTTTGAATTATTTTTTGTTTTGACAAAAGATATTGTAATGAAGAAAATTGTGATCATGGTGATATAAGTGTGTAACAAGGAGTTATAAGGTGAAATTTTTACAAGTCCCAGAAATCCTTTGTATTTGGAAACTATTTTTGAAGGTAAAGGCAAAACCTCAAAATAGTATTCCCTTATTTTATTTTGACTTGTTTCTTTAGCATCATGGCTAAAATTTTGAGCCTCATTTCTAACACTGGACACCTGACTCCTAAAAATTATAAATAATGGTCAATGAACATGGAAAACACATTAATCTTTAATGACTTATTAGGCATTGTTGAAAAACAACCATAATTGCCCACTGAAGCCACAAAATTTATAGAATTTCACAAATGTGATAGGTGAGATCTTGCATTGTTAAAATCCACTTACAATGCATAAGTCATAATTCATATAGAAGCTATCAAATCTAAAGCATGGAAAGCATGGAAATATCTAAAAGACTTGTATGATAAATAACCTACTTATAAGAATATTGATCTCTTTATGCATTTTCTTAACACCAAACTCATTAATGATGAAGATGTTTCAGAATATGTGTCATGCATTAAGAATTTGAAACAAGAATATGGCACTACTGGTGGGAAAATTGTTGATGAAATGATCGTTTATATTGTTTTCAATGGTCTTAGCCCTAACCACAGGAATTTTTTGGAGATGTTATAGCTTAGTGATAAGCTTAACAAATCTAATTTTGATTCCATTTGTGAGATGCTCACTCAACATGAGTGAAATTTTCTAAAAAATAAATCTACTGAGGAGGCACACTATACCTATATAGGAAATACATTGTATGAGCCCAAAAAAAAACATAAAGAGAAATAGAAACACTCTCAGAGGCACACTTCTCAGCATAAGCATCATTCTATACATAGGGATCATTCAGACTCTCCTAAGCATAGACATCACTCTGGTTCTCCAAAGCATGAGCATCACCACAAACATTCACATGGACACAAGCATAAGCACATGCATGCTTCTTCATGTTGTTATTATTCATCTAATTCTAGTGGACATGAGAGAATATTCTACAATTATGGTGGGATAGGACACCTCTCTATAGAATGCCCCTCCAAAAGGAGGTCCTCTCAACATTAAAAGAAGGTAAAAGCAAACATTGTTGGTCACTCTGGGTCTTCTTCTGATGGATGGGATGACTATAAAAAAATTTAATCCATATTTGATGACTATATATTTTGAGATAGTGACTCACCCATCTTGTGTGAGCTAAAAGGCTCAAGAATGGGATTTGATGTAGTAGCATTTTTTGGCTTGTGTACTTTACTTTCATAGATGTAGTGTTTCTATGATCTTTGATTTGAAACATTTCAATGATTTGTACTTAGTTTATTTGTTGCATGACTTCTCACCTCTCACCTTATAAGGGGAGAAGATATTGAATTTTGGTTTTTCAATCAATCATCAGTGATGTGTAGTACAATTCAACATTGTGTTACTAGCATTTTTAATATTGAGCAAAGGCTTGTGGGAGATGTTGGTGATTATTGGGTATTAGTTGAGATGTGCCATACATAGTATAGAGGGAAGTCACTTGTTGGATAGATTATATATGAAGATTGATGTAGTTAGACAGTACATGATTATGTTCTACTATAGTGCAGGGATGATCAAGGAGTAGATTAATCCAAGATGCAAAATATACCAGTTATAGTTACAGTAGAGTCTACTTGGATGACTCGCTGTTCATTTCTCCACTCTTTCTATACCCCTTTGGATAAAGAGGGAGTTTTTTGGATTATTTTTAATGATCCAAAGTATTATATTTAAATGTTTTTAGTTTATTAGTTTGATTTATTAAATAAGTTGGTAGTTCATGGGAAAAGTTAGTTTTCTCCCGTAACCACATGTAAAAGCTTTTATAAAGCTTTTACCCTACTTTTAAAAAATTTGAATGAATACACTATCATAGCTTTGTATTACTTACAATATACATGATGTAATTTTTGTGTTATTCTTGCTATAATCTAGGCCATCAGTCATCCTTGGGGTTATGCTTTAGTTCATATTGATTCACTTAGACAACAACAATACCAAGGTTAATTTTAGAGATAAATTATGACATACCTTGACCTCAAACCAATTTCATGGGCCTAACTTTAATTTCATAATCTTGAAGTTTTGAGACCCAACATCTTCTTCTTTCCCCAAGTTCATTCTACCCCAACATCATTTTGATACCAGGATCTAGAACCATAGCATAAACTTTGTTCCTTAAGATGGAATGTCTAAATTTATTTATTGCCTTTACCAATGCATAGGCTTTCTTGTCCAAAATAGGGCACTTCAATTCAACTTCCTTCAAACTAGTGATCATAAAATTTATGGGATGCTCTCTATCTTTTAATTTATGAGTAAGGATGACAATAATGGTATGATCAAATGAAAATGAATATAAGTAGACATCTTTTGTGTAATCTAGGCTGACCAAAATGGGGGCTTACATTATGGAATCCTAAATCAATTGAAAGTCTTTCTTAAATGTAGGCATCCACTAAACTTTATCTCCCTATTTTAACATGGCATTTAATGGTTTAGTTATCTTAGAAAAACCTAAAATGAATCTATGCATGAAATTAATTTACCAAAGAAAGATTTTAGTTCCTTACTATTTGGTAATTGAATTTTAGAAATGAAATCAAATCTTTCAGGTTTAATTGATATACCTTCTTTCATAATTACATCACCAAGGATCTTATCTTTAGTTGTATAAAAAATACATTTCTTTGGATTTAGTGAAATACCAAACTTACAAAAGCATTCAAATATCTTTTACAAGTGTCTTAAATGGTTTTCTCTATATTTATAAAAAACTATTATGTCATCCATATACACAGTAATGCACTTACTAATCAACCCTTTAAATTCTATGTCTTTGGATCTTTTTAAAGTGGCACCAGTATTGATTAGTCCAAATGGAATTTTATTATAAGCAAATGTGCCCCACTTTGTGGTGAAGGTTATCTTAGATCAGCATTCCTTTTCAACTAAAACTTGATTGTAACTTGAAAACCTATCTAGGAAATACATCATCTCAAATCTACTAACCTTTTGGATGACTTCATTTAGGGATGGTATTGGCTAATTATCCTTGTCCAAAGCTTGATTTAAATTCTTGAAATCAACAAAAAGATGGATTTATCTATTTTTATTTTTGACCATCACTAAATTGGATACCCAAGTTGAATGTCTCATAAGAAATATTATACCAACTGATAACAACATATGGACTTCCTTCAAGATGATCAGCTCAAGAACAATATTAACTAGTATTTATTGTTGTCTAAAAATCTTTTTATTAGGTTTTAATGGAATATTATGTGTCATGATGTTGTGATTAAACATCTTTAGGTTACCATAATTCCAAAAAATGACATCTTAGTAATATATTAACATCCTTTGTGAACTTTTCATTACTTCATCGTTATTTTTTTGCCCTACAGTGATGTTCTAAGGTTGATCAAGTATACCCATGTTAAATACTTATGACCTATGATTAGGTTGAACATCTCTTTCAATTATATTTATATGCCTTTCTAAGTCAAATAACTTTTCCAATGATATCATCCCTTTTGAAATTTGGTTGTCCTTAAGGTTTATAAATCCATCAGCATCACAATGTCCTTCATCCAAATTACTCCTCTCATCCTCATCAACCACCTAATTGACTACTAATTTAGAATCATCATATACCTTTGATTTATGGACATCATACCTAGATATGAATTCCAATCCTAATATTAGTGTCTCATATTCTACTATGTTATAAGTATAGTGGAATTATAGTTTATATAAAACTACATGTTTTTTACCACATGGATCAATAAGTACGCTACCTGCTCTTGATCCTTAGATCATGATCCATAAAAAGACAAAGACCAAATACCTAAACTCTAGTCTTAGCTAAGTTTTTATTTATTTTCTAGTTTGGTGGTCAGAGTATAGACACCTAAATCCATGGAGTTAAAATTGAATTATTCATTGATTGCATTGTATTATGTAATCATCAACTACATGTGTGGCTCTCTATAAATTCTTATCTAATTTTCCACTCCTCTCCATGGCATCCACATATGGGAGAAGTATATTTCCATATAACCATTCAAAAACTTAGACCAATATCTACTCAGTAGTATGCAATATGTGTATGCAATTAGAAATGTATCATGTCTATAAATCAATCTTGGCTCAAAGAAGATAGAACATACCTACACTTCCAATTAGGAATACATTTTTTAAGTAGGAGCATGACCAATATGGGGATCTTCTAGACTTGATTATGGATCACTTATCATGATACACCATATGAGATAGGGTTCTAAAGCCTATAGTCTAACACAATCACACAACAACCCTAAAAGATTCCTAAGTTTAATATTTCACCTATGTTAATAAATAAGGGAAGTAAATCTAATCTAATTCACACCAAATCTTGTGTCAAAATAAAGGGGTTATTAAAGAAATCAAAACATGTATAAGAGTGTTATCCTCAAATTTAGTTGGCTCAATTCATGGAATAACCCCTATGAAACTTGTTCATTTTATATCCCTTGAGCTCCAGGCACATAAAATGAGGAAAATAAATTGCCTTAATGCATTTTATTTCCCTCAAAATTGTTTTTTGATTTAGAATTTTTTCACCCCTTATAATCTAAATAATTTTCTCCGAACTACACACCATATGTAAAGGTGGATAATTTCTTTGCTCCTGCACATGCAAGATCAGAGAATTTCTCTACTCTTGTATGTTGGCCCACCATGGGGTAATTAATGAAACATTAATTACCATGAGGTTATATAAATGATTCCCATGTAAAAAAACTTTACCATTTCTTTTTACTCCTCACTTCTCATCATTTTTGATCTCAACTATAGTTCCTTGTTCACCATTTTTATGCCAAGCTACCTCAACTCATCCATGATTTTATCCCCTTCAATATATTTTAGGTGAGTTTATTTTTCTTATTCTTAGTTCTTTTATTTTTTCATCTTACCCTAAGGTTTTTTTTCTTGCCATTTGTGATCTCATTCTGCATTTGTTATTTTGTAAAACCATAGGCATTATTTTCCTAACCCTACATGTTATTTTTAAAACCTTGGGTGTTATTCTCTAAACCATGTGTGTCAAAGTTTGAAATCCCCTTTTCAACATTTCACTTTTTAAAAACCTATACAAATCTCATTTTATTTTTCCAACCTCGTTGGTTCATTCTCAAACCCTGTTAGTTCTTGAAACCCTACCTTTTCATAGTAAGTTGATTGTGTTTCAAAGAATTTTATCTGATCAATATAGTCTTTTCCCCATCAGGTGAACTTCAAATAATTTTATCCAAATACACTTGGCCATCTTTCCAATACCTATGCACTTCAGATAATTTTCTTTGAAGTACACCCAACACCCATGAGCCTTAACTGGGATGTTGGTTGGAGATTTTTCTTTGACCCACATCAAAATATCATGTAGGACAAAAAACATTATCTGGCTAACATCCTTTCCTACCCCATGTATTCTAGATAAATTTCTCTAGATTACAAAATTATGTAGTCTAGAGAAAATTCTCTGAATTACATACCAGAGACCTATCTAGTGTAGTCTAGAGAATTTTCTCTAGACCACACCCAAAACATTCAAATTCATGTAGTGCAAATTAATTTTTCTAGATTACATGAAACTGTTTACTTCCCCCATACAGTTTGGATAATTTTCTTTGAACTACATAATTTCTAAATAAATGCATAGGTGCATATTTTCTTTGCCTTTACATATTTCTTAACCAAGTGAAGAATATGCTAACTCTAGAATTTTCCAACACACTCATACAGTTTCTTTATCAATGATAGAGGTTTATCTTGATAAGAGATCCATGAAGTAAAAATTCCAAGGACTGGTTCCCTTGTTTATAGTTGAATCTAATGTTCACCAAATCAAAGATATAGAAATTAGTCATGTAGACATGATGGAATTCTTATAGAGGTTAAACAAGGACCCCATTGCACCTCACATGCAAGTTGTCCTAAATAGTTGGATTCACTTGGTGGCTGCTTTCCCAAAATTTTCACAACTTTCAGCATTTGTCGTAATAGTTGCTGCTCATTTTGATAATCAAACTAGGTCAATTAAAGATGTAGATGGTAAAGTTTTCATTCAGCTTGATGAGGATTATTTTGACAAGATATTTCATCTCCCAAACATATAAGATTATTTAGATATGACCATGAGATTAGCCCAAGAACATTATGACAAAAATTATGACAAATGCAAGAAGAACATCAATTCTTGTTTTCAAGACTCCTCGGCCTTCCATTACTATATGGCCAAAGAACATTTATCACAGTGAATTATTGGAAAGTGTGGGATATTTTATCACTCTTTTAGAGTTAAGGGTTTACCTACATCTAACATATTTCAAGAGTGGATGTATCATTACATCAATTTCATTAAAAAGGACAAGTAGATGATCTTATAGGGGAAATAAATAAGTAATGCCATTTATCACCAACTCTCTGAGGTGACTTATAACCTCATGTTCTACATGACCTCTTATTTAGTATATGTTATGGCAAGCATGAATACTTTCCCAGGTCTGAATTCTATTGATGATAGAAGGCATGTTCCTATTTATGAATATTATCCTCAATTGACCTTGAAGGAGAGCCTAAAGCATTATATAAGGGTCAATGATGCCTTCTTCTACAAGTATATTTGTATTTTTGATAAGTACCTTGAGAAGAAAAGAGTTTCAAATGCAGCATGGGAGTAGGTGAATAATATTAGCTATATATTCTTGTAATTCCCAACCTTCACCTACATCAGAGTAGAAGGGTTTAGTGAACAAACCTATATGCTACCAAGATATCCAAGTGATAAGTTGATACTAATGTAGATGTGTCGATAGATGATGAGTGTTCATAATAAATAATTAGAGGCTCACAAGCCTAGATTCAATTTCCCAATTAGTATTGGTCGGTATATAGTGTCTACCACTCCTAAGGCCAAGATAATGGAAACCAAACTATAATGGATTACTTTTAAGAGGTTTAAGATCCAAGTAAACTTTGACTATAGGAAAATGAAATATAATATCAAAATAAACTACACTCATGTGCACAGAATAAAAGATATTTAGGCTAAGTGTAGAATAGATGAAGACATGAGAAAGCTTGACTACATCCATCTCACTCTAGATCAAATTATTAATTTGAAATTGGTTGATGTTATTAAAGGTATGAAAGATGATGAAAATACATTGGACCCTTTGTATGAGAGTAGTCAGGTGTCTTCTACTCCTCTTCTACCAATACAGTGGTTAGTAAAGGAATATACTTCCATAAGAGATAGATTTCAGCTCATTCTCACTAAAACCAATGTCTAGCTAGAGGGAAAGGACATTAGAATAAAAACCTTTCAAGACTGGATCAAAAGAGGAATATGATGAAGAAACTTCTAAAAATCAAGAAGAGCTAAGAACAAATAATAAGGAAGATACTTCATCCTCTACATAGAAGGTGAAATTTTTTTTCAAAAGTAGAGGTAAAGGCAAGGGAACTGACACAGATGGGAAAAATGTTTAGGCAAATGTAGAAGAAAATCCTATCATGGGAGAAGCATCAGTGCATCTGGTGACTTTCAAATTGAGGCTCCCCAAATATCATCTTCTTCTCTTCCCCTAGTCACTCTTGTATCAATTGCCCCTACATCACCCCTATAGACTATTTATTCATCTCTTTCCTCACTGACTAGTGATAGACTATTTCAAATTCCTTCTCATGGTATTTTGGACCAAGTATTTAGGTCTCTTTCTTCTTTACCTAGTCTTACAAAATCATCAGCATCACCTTCGAATCTATATAGTACCCAACAAGACATTGATAAGTTAATGTATGTTTCATCTTAAAAATTGGAAATCAAAGTCTCATCCACTCCCATGCCCAATATGCAGTAGAAACAAAAACTTTCACCATATTGACCCAAGTACCACCTATCATTAACACCACTCCATTGGTATCTATTCCATTACTAGATATCTCTATTCCACCTTCCATACCACTCACTTCACAAACCATTGATCCTCTCCCATCATCCCAATCCTTGGCATCATCTACACAAGAATATTCTTCTACCCTTCCCCTTGGCTATGTCTCAAATGTGAAATAGGAAGAAGCAAGTTGTGTCACCATATGATTTTGACTTTGGCCAACTAGTTCCAATAAAGCCTAAATCAACAAAGAAGGCCAAAGTAATATCAAGGGTAATTTTTGATTCATCTGGTAATAAGTATGTTGAGGTTGTAGTGCCACCAAAAGATAAAATTATTGAATATATCCAAAAATCCAACTATGCAATTTGATAGATAGATCTTGGTAAACAAACACACAAAGGTGTAAAAGAAGATCTGAATGCGACAATTTCATCTTTGATTGAGATGTATGACAAGAATAAGGTGATGAAGGATTAGCTTAAAGTTTAGGTAGAATAATTGACCTTAGTTCTACTAAATATTACTCAATATTTTGAACAAATAGAGCCTATTAAGATTGAGGTTACTAAAAAAGCTATTTAGCAGGTAGAGAAGATTGGGTCACAAGGTTAGGCAGTCAATGCCTAGATAGAAATGTTGTTAACACAATATTTTCAATAGATATGCTCTACCATTGAGCTTCTTAATAACTTGAGGAAATGAAGATATAAATACAATAGACACTTATACACTCTCTCAAGACTTGTAGTTGACAGATAATGACATACATAGACCCAGCTACATCAAATCAAGTTGGAAATTTTGGTTGAATAAAAAGTGATCTCAAATAGGAAGATGTTTATGGAATATAGGGAGTTGATGAAGAAAAAAAAAGTCCTCCAAAATCTGATCAAGGATCTCAAAGAAGCCTAGGACATGTGCAAAACAAGGGTCTAGATTTTATAGACAAAATTGGGGAACTTCCTTGCTAGGTGATAGATGACACTCAAAAAATATTTCCTACAGATACAATTATCTAATAATTCACTTCCTTGGTTCACAATGAACTTGAAATAGGAAAATTCATGTTGGAATCTATCGACAAGCTAGTTGAGTTCCAAAAAATAATGGATAAATTGCAAATAATTTTAGATGATAACAAAGGCATGCCTATCAACATAGCAGATTCCATCACAAGAGTCTTCACCATATCCAAAAACACATTAGGGCCAAATAATAATGAGGTTTAAGAAGCTCTGAAGAGATATGAAACCTACTTGGAGAATAATAAAAAGGAATAAATTCATACGTCTATGAACACTTAGATTATTTTTAGAGCTTTCCATATGTAATTTTGTTGTATATAATTTACATGTAGGAAAAGTACAAAGTCCTAAGAAAAATTGAACTGTGTCTAATAATAAGTCAAGGTAGTTAGGATTTCCCTATTTTTATTCATTTCTTCTCTCTATAAATAAGAAGATGCACTTTTGTAAATGGATCTTTCGGATATTAAAGAGAAATGCTATTTTATTGAGAAGAAACTTTGAAACTTTGTGTTTAAATTGTTAATTTTTATTCAATAAATATAAAAAAATCAAGTGGCCATTCAATATTTATGTTAAAATAAGCTTGTGGTGTTTTGGGAATGTTTATTTCATTGTGAATTTGATCAAATTGTGGTGTGAATCTACTTAAACTAAAGGGTGCCAAAAATTTGATTTTGAAGTCTTTGAGTTGTAATATCATTTATGGATTTCTATCTTGTGTTCATGGTTGTGAGTGACTTTAAAGACTTTGGGTTGTAATTTGATTTCATTTATTGTTTAATCTTTATTGGAAATAAGGTGGAGACTTTAGGATATTTTTTGTTCCATCTATTTTCATTTTCCAAATAACATAAGAAGCAACAAAGGACTTTAAGCCTTCATGGGTTTCTTGTGATACACACTTATTGGTATTATTCTAGTTATTCTCACATCTAACTAATCTAAATATTAGTTATTATCACTCCAATAAGTAGTTTTATGTTTTCATGATACATTGTAAGGATCAAAGGGCTTATAACATAAGTTTGTAGGCAAAAATCAATTCTAAAAAAAGAGAATTGGATGATATGGAAACACCCACATGATAAAGCTAGTGTAAATAAGTGTAATTAATTACTTATTTATTTTAGATAGAAATAATTAGGGTGCCTCCCATTTCCTCGAGGAGAGATTTAATCTCATCATACTATGGCTGAAATTACCATTCTATTATCTTTTTGTTGGTGACAAAATATTCACCCAACTAAGAGAATCTTAATTAAGATAAGTATGAGTAAGACCCTAATACATGGAATATGAAGGGTAATATTATATGAGCTAAAACTTATGCTACTTCTATCTACTAAAGAGAGGAAAATATAGTTAGAATATACTTACTTGAATGTGAGCCCATCAAGACTCAATCTCTTCTTTGGCCAAAGGGTATTTGTAAGAGGTTGTTATGGTTTGTAAGGATAACTAAGAAAGGCCAAAACATATAAGACTTATCCACAAAAATAGATTCTCCAAGTAGAAACCCTAAGATAACACTCCTCAAGTAGAATGGTGGAAGAGCAAATTGTGAAGAAGCATAAGTAAATAATAACTCTTGATTGCATACTCTAATAATGATGGAAATGATCTTATATATATAGGTAGATCTTAACCTAAATCCTCCTAAAAAAATTAGTTGTATAGGGTCATCCATGGTCAACACTATATATTTTCAGGGATAATTCACTAGGTTTGAGCTAGGTTGGCCGAAAGGCTAACAAACCCAAAAAGTGAAAAATACCCCTAAACTATACAAGGTCAGTGATGGCCAACCTAGTATAATTGACAATCTAAAAGGGAATTAAAGCAAGAAAAGGAGGATGGAAAGAGGAAAACTATTGGAGGAGTGTGCAAGGGAGGAATAATAGCTTAGGGAATGATTATAAGAGCTGGTTAGATTGGTAATAATGTGGTAATAAGGGATAATGATCTTATTAAGCACCAAAGGTCTTCCCACCCCTTTCTTGGTACACCCCTTAAGGCATGCACTCAGAGAGATTGAGTCTCAATGGGTTCTTGCAAGATGTAAAGTGTCTGTATTTGATAAAATTTGAAAATATTATGTGTATACATATTCCCCACTTGAAGCTTATCATATGTCACTAAGGTGGAATAGGGGATGGTGCTTTGAGAAAGAACATAAGAACACATAATGTTGATGCTAAAAAAAGGTTGCAATATTTTAAAGTAAAAATAACTAAAATTAAATGACTAAAAAGTAAATAACTAAAAAGTAAATGTAATGTAGTTATTAGTTTTGATTGTGTAAGGCATAGATACTGCTTTTGACAAACCTAAGAATACAAAACTAAAGAACAAAAACAAATAAACACAAAAAAATCCAAGATAACTGGTGCTATGAGAACAGGATGTACTTGGAAAATTTGGTAAGTTGGGGAGACAAGTGATATGTTAGACCAAATGACCAAGTCAAACAATAAGAGTAAATTAGGTAACTAAAAATCCAAGGTTACTAAAGACCCAATAACTCAAACAAGTTATCCTTAAGTAAGAATGGCAAACTCACCAAGTCAAACCAAGGTTACATGTCAAAGAGGATGGTAAAACAAAACAAATGGTAAAAGAAGAAACAAAATGGTAAAACAACATTGATGAGTGAGCAGTAACAATCCACATTTCAATCGTCAAGGGAAAAAGGAGCATAAAAATGGAAAATGACATTATCAAGTGAGAAGTAACAAGCCAACCTTACTCAATAATGATAATAAAAAGGTACGAACTCAGTGTTTGTGATAGCAAGATAGTAAAATAATGATAAATGGTAAAAGGAAAGTAAAGTAAGTGTATAAATGTAAATCATGGTGAAAATAAAGAAGAAATTCAAAGTTACTCAAACATGTTTTTTCACTCTAAGGATAGATAAAACTAAAACAAAGTAGTGCTAGCTTTAAGAGATGAAGAAGGAATTAAAGAAGAGAGAAAACATATTTGGAATCACAATTTGTCTATTAAGGGGGGAAATGAAATGGGTGGAGGGGAGAATGAAGGAAAAACCAAGGTAGAGGAACTCTTTAGTGAAGTCAAGACACTCAAATTACATTTGTCAAAAGAAGAGGACTTTCAACCTTAAAGACTATTAAGAACTTCTCTTAGCTACACAAGTCTTAGATCAAAAAATGGAGTATATAGATCATCCCATGAAGGTTATATGCAATAAAATTAAAATGGACCTACCTTCTCATAATGTGCTCCCCATAATTCAAGACCCCTTACAGAGTCATTAGTCTACTGCAAAGATTGGGTGCTTGTGTGAGAAAGTAGGTAGCACCACAGAGTTTTTTGAATTCCCCTATTCCAATCTACAGACCTACCACACTCCAAAGGACCTTGGCACTATGTGAGGCAAACTGTAGAGTTCAAGCTTTAATTGGAGATAGCAGATGTGCTTGTAATCACATCTTTTGGTGTGAATTTGAATTTTGAGATTTATATGTTGCATTTTATATATCATTGTCTTTCAATTCAAATGATTTGGATTTTAACTTTCTTGATGGTTTTTTTATTCCTCCTCTATATTTATTTGGAAGACCAAACATGGGTACTACATATGACTTTCATTTGAATACTTGCGACAAGGTTGCTAAGAGAGAGATCTTTAAATAGCATGGGGTCTAAGAGTCTTGTAAATCTAGGTGAAATAAAAGTGCTATCTTGACTTTGACCTTGTTTTATCCAATGTGAAGATGAAATGAATGGGAAATCAAGAGGAATGACACATGGAACAATTTGAATTACTTCAAATCACAAAAAATATGACAAAGGGAAAAAAGGGATACAATGATAGTAAAGTGTGATTCCTTATCATGAGAATGAGGGAAATGGAGTAAAATATGCTAAAAAAAAAATATTTGCATAGATTTCATCTAGAAAACAAAGCAAAAACTAAAGTTGAGAACAAGGATGAAGAACATGAAAAGGTGGTAATTTTATGAGGAGGGTCAGGTCCTATCCATGGTCTTACACTACAACTACATAAAATAAGGAAAATATAAAGCAAATAGATGGTAGTTTTATGAGGGACATTAGATCCTCTTCACGGTCTTATAAAGTAACTCACAAAAGAAAAACCTAAGGGGTACCAAAATAAAATTGGCAATCAAAAAGTTGGCGTGAGAAAAATAAGTGAAATATGATGGTTTTGTGAGGAATGTCAGGTCCTTTCCACATTCTTACAAAGCAACTCACAAAATAAAAACTCAAGGGGTGAAAAAGACAAGAAAAAATGCAAGAAGATAAAGAAGGCTATTATACATCAAAAAACCAAAAGACCAAAAGAGAGGACTAAAGGTTTGTGAAAGGAGAAGAAACTTGTAGAAGGAGAGACCCATGCTTAAGTAACCTACAAAAAGTGTTAGATAATTATAGATAAAAATCATGATAAGAATAAAATGATTCTACATTAATGGCTATATCAAGAATGAGCATGTGAGAGACAAGTTTTTGTCTTAGAAGGTTTTTTAAAGTTGAATTGGTTTGGTAGCATGTAATGGAGAGTAAGAGTGGGCATTGTAAGATTCCCCAATGGGTAAGTGGATGTAGGGATGGGCATTGAAAGATGACCCAAAGTCTAAAATGATAGGTGGGTGGGCATCACAAGATGCCCCAAAGGCTATATTAATGTGTGGATTGGAATTGTAAGATGCACCAATAGAAAAAAAGAGGAAGAAAAGATAGGAAAATATAAGAAGCAAAGAGAACCCCATATAGTGTCTAAATGGATTCAGGTTGTCCAAAAATATTATGATAGGGGACATGGTGCTTGAGGAAAGAAAAAGGATGCTAAGCAATAAAAATGAGAGGCAAAGATAAATAACTAAGTTAGATAGACAAAGAACTAAGTTGGACATATAAGGAAAGTAGAAAACTATACAATGTTGACTGGGTCAATGTAGTACAAATAATAAGGCCTACAAACTATATAGGGACAACTAGGTCAACCTAGTATAAAAAATAGAGGCTAAAAGTTGATGAAACAAGAATACATGATCGACTGGGGCAATCTAGTTTTTTATCTTGGACATAAAACAAGCAAAAAAAGATACAGGGCTCACTAGGTCAACCCTGCTCTATATCTGAAGGGCATAAAAGAATTCGATAGGGTCAACCTAGTACTACAAATATATAAAAAATAAAATGATAAAATAATGAAATAAGTGAATAAATCTTGAAAATATTAGTTCACGTTAGGTTCACCAAAATGTATGAAATCAAAAATGCATCATGTCTATAAATTGATCATGGCTTGGAGAAGATAGAGCATACCTACACTTCCAATTGGGAACACATTTATTAAGCGAGAGCATGACCAATATGGGGATACACTAGACCCAATTAGGGGATCACTTGTCATAATACACTATGTGAGGTAGGGTTCCGAACCCTAAAATATAACACAATCATGCAACAACCCTAAAAGAGTCCTAAGTTTAATATTGCACCTAAGCTAATAAAGAAGGAAAGTAAATCTAATATAGTGCATACCAAATCTTGTGGCACAATAAACGGGTTAGTAAAGAAATATAAACATGTGCAAGAGAACCTTAATTAAGCTTATTATGAGTAAGACCCTAATACATGGAATATGAAGACTAATATTATTCGAACCAATACTTATGCTACTTCTATTTACTAAAGAAAGGAGAACAAAGTTATAATATACTTACCTAAATGTGAACCTATTGAGACTCAATCTCTCCCTTAGCCAAAGGCACTTCATAAGAGGTTATTATGGTTTGTAAGGATAACTAAGAAATGCCAAATCATTAAAGACTTATCCATAAGACTATACTTTCCAACTAGAAACCCTAAGATAAGACTCCTTAAGTATAATGGTGAAAGAGTAGATTGTGAAGAAGCATGAGAAAATAATAACTCTTTATTGCATATTATAATAGTGATAGAAATTATCTTGTATATATAGGCATACATTTCCCTAAATCCTCTCAAAAATTTCAATTGTATAGGGTCGGCCATGGTCGAACCTATGTGTTTTAAGGGATAATTCACTAGGTCTAAGTTAAGTTGGCCAAAATGCTAACAAACCCAAAAGGTGAAAAATACCCCTAAACTGTACAAGGTCAGCCATGGTTGACCTAGTAAAACTAATACTCTAAAAGGTAATTAAGGAAAGAAAAGGAGGATGGAAAGAGGAAAAATACTAGAGGAGTGCACAAGGGAGGATTAATAGCTATTTGGATTAGTAATAATGTGGCAATAAGGGACAACAATCCTCTGAAGCACCAAAGGTCTACCCACCCCTTTCTTAGTGCACCCCTTAGGGTGTGCACTCAAAGAGATTGAGACTTGATGGGTTATTTTAAGATGTAAAGCATCAGTATTTGATAAAAGTTGAAAATATTATGTGTATTCAATATGCCTCTAAGATTTCAACCACTTATATGTTTATTAACTATTTCATTTTTGGTTCATCTTGTGATTGCGTATAAACATTCAACAATTCTCCTAAAACCCTAACTTTATACTTATCTAACTGGACCACTACATTATTTTATTTTTTAGGGACCATTCCTAGCTTCCTGCAAATCCCTATAGGCATGACATTTATTAAAGCACCTGAATCAACTAGGGAATTAAGTAAATTCTTGCCAAAGATTTAGATTGTCACTTATGTCATGATGACATCACCTTTTTAGATATTTTTTGAATTTATGAATTTTTAAAAATATAAATTCATTTATTTGATATGTATTTTTCACTTAATCATTTAATTAAATTAGTGAATATGATTAGGCTTTTTGAAATTTTTAGAATTCAATTAATTGTCATGCATTATTAGTCAAAAATGTCAATTTGCTAGGTCACATGTTGACTAGAAATGAATTAGTGAGATATTATCATTGCATATCGGGTATTACCCAAAATAGGGATACCTTAATATGATTTAAGGCATTTATATCTAATGTGCAAATGAACTTGGGTGTTTTAATGATTTCTAGGCTTATTGTGTGTTGCTTGCTAGAAATTGGTTTGATGGCCATTTACACATGGAATTGGCTAAACATGAGTGTCTACATTTAGACCTTGTTTAATAAGACATTTCAAGACAATAGCACAGTAACATCTTCTCAAATAATGATAAAAATTTAAGTCAAAGTTTTTCATGTTTTAAAAATAACATGTTAACAACAGTAGGTTATTACATAGGTTGATTCCTAAGAAGGTGATTGATGAGACCTAAATGCCCCTTTAAGGGAGTGGGAAAAAATAAGCTTCATTTAATGGGCCCTTAAAAATAATAAAATGACACCGTTTAATAGTAATAGAGGTTAAAATAATGATTTTGCCCCAACATTGTGGTTTTAATCATTGGTATAGTGAGTTGCCTTAGTAGGGTAGATTTGAGTGTGATACAATCAATTTTGTCTTGATAAGGTGGATTTGATCATGGATAGATCTAAATAATTTACCACATCATGTAAAATTGGTAAAGGGATATTTTTTAATGAACCTGTAACATAGATTAGTGATGAGTTAGCATAGGGGAATAATACGATTATGTGGTACTTGATAGCATGGAGATGCACATCTTAACTAACATGTGATATAGCCAAAAAATGGTGTTATTAAATGGCCATCAAAAAATACCTAACATGGTATAGTAATAAAAATGATTGGAAAATAATGAAAATAGAAACAAATGGCATGAAAAATGGACCATATAGTTAAAAATAAGACCTCCTGGAACAACCAGAGTAAACTTTAGGAAATAGGGGGTGAAAAAATAAATTTTCAATCTATATATTTATCCCTTAGGGTAATTTTTTTTCATTTTCACCTTACCACTTAAAAAATTGGAGTTATGATCTTGTGAAGAAAAGCAATGAAATATGGCTCAATGATCAGGATGGAGGCATGTGAGTGAATGGTTTCAAGAGCATGGACGGCCTTCGTATAATGGAAACCTAGTAAGTGAACCCTCCCTTAGATAATTTCGTCATTCATACACTTTTAATGCTAGGTTTAAGGGGAAAATGGTGAATTGTCCATTTTTATGGCATATAAAATGGTCATAACAACTAAATTTAAATGGTGAAAATGCCCATTTTGGATGGAAATCATCAAATCGATGATTTTTCCAAAATAGGCAAAGTCATTATTTTTGTAAAAATAAAAATGGTGACATCACCAAAAATGGAAAAAAATGTCTAAATGGTGACTTTTTTATCAATGAAAATGGTAGCTTCACCTAAAATTAAAAACTACTAGCTAAGTTAAATTAGGTCAAGCCTCTAAGAGAGAGGGTTGCACTAGTCTAAGGTATAAAATAGGTCAAGTAAAATAGGCACACTAATAGGTACTTACAAAACTTGGGATATATATGTAGACTCACATGAATCTATTTTTGGTTGTAGCTTGATGTCCTGATGGCATGTGAATGATGGTCACACTGCTTATGGATTTATCAGATCTAGACCAAGGAGATGTGTGAATTATTAGAGACAATCAATCTGCTAGATGTGGCATAGATGCTTATTTTTAGCGCTAATTAAGATTTCTTGAGTGCATTGGTTGAGTGATGGTACTTGAAGACTTCTAACTTCCACTTGTTAATAGGGGAGGTGATAGTCACATTGGAGGACACATGGTGCATATTAAAGTTACCTATGAGAGGTTGAAGGTTATTCTAGATAGACCCAACACACTAATAGAATATATTGGATGACTTGGTCAAGTACTAAAACATTCCCATTCCACTTTAGATGGTTGATATTGATTTATTAGAGATAAACACAAGTATTCAATCTGATGACTTACCACCTGAGCAATAGATACCACCATCACTAATCAACAAGGAGGTTATGGTTCTAATGATGTTTTCAATGGCATATTATTGTTTGATAAGAGTGGCTAATTCTTTCATATGGTTCTAGGAGGAGTGATTAGATCCATGCTAGATGATATGACTAGATTTGCTTTGGGGTTGGTAATACTAGCCCAACTATATAGGGATTTATATATAGTGGCCTACCAAAGAGACCAAAATTTGGTGCCATGACTTTGTTCTAGGTTTGTGGATGGGATCACATAGGTATAGAGTGCTCAATAGGGTAGAGATGCATATGGGTCCACATGATCTAGTATCATATGGATGAACCCAAATAGGTGTAAGACATAGAGGGTAGTATAGTGATTTATCATTATCAATGGATGTTATATGAGTTGATAGTCATATATTTCACTTAGCAGTCCTAATTGCCACTACAAATTCATTGGAGATATAATAGATGGTATACTACCTATATGACATTTAGGTGTTTTATGATAGGCAAGCAGACACATATTATAGAGGAGTATAGAATAGATCAGGTGATACATCATTTTGGTATGTAACAAGATGTGCTAGATGATTTGAGATGGTTTGCACATATCATCCAAGAGATCAACTAAGCTACACTAATAATTTTGAGGAGTATATCTGTAGGAAGTTATGGGTCAGTACCATATATTTGGTGGTCTTATAGAGGAGGCCCCACATATGTAGGTGTGACACTAGCCTATGTGATAGTGGGCACATTTTTATCCATAGAGACTAATAACACCCTGATGGGCACTAGGATAAGTGCAGGTTCAAGGCAGGGATGAGATGGAGGTGGAATAGGGTGGGAATCATATGGAGGTATATTAGGGTATTGGTTAGGTAGATAGTAGTGGTACATAGAGTAAGGTTGTAATTGTATACCCTAGTCAAGTAGTCATATTAGATACTCTGGTAGATCCAAGCCAAGCAAGCCCATCATGGATGATGAGAGTAGATAGGGATGTTAATCTACTTGAAGAGGAGATCACTGTTATACTAGGTAAGATTGAGGGAATAGAGAGGAGAGTGGTTTAGTTATAATAATAGGTAACCCTTAAGGATAGATAGATTAATACCCTTCAGTTAGATATTGACTCACTAAAAGTAAAAGTGATATAGATGACACAAGTATAGGCACAGTTACAGGTTGTTAGAGATTAGTCTATAGCTGAGAGGGATTAAGCTAGGTTAGATGTGTATAGGCTTTGGCATGAGTGGGATGAGGTACATGCAACAAGCACATATGTAGGATTTTTTAGGTGGTTTTTAGGAGCATGTGAGCTAAAGATGAGGCCTCTTACTCTCAGTGAGCTTATGAGAGCATGATTCCTAGGGATCAAAAATACCTATGTTTGAGGTTTGGGATGCATAGAGACATGGAAATAGGACCCCATGATCTAGATCAAGGACATATGGTGCATCAATTTTAGGGTAGTCAATTATTATCCACCACTACTTCCACCACGAAGGCCACCACCTATAGGACCCATGTATTCCTAGAGTTAGATTTGATGTTGTATAGCTCTTTGGAACTTTTTATTTTGGAATTATGACTTTTATATAGTCCTGATGTATATGACATTACTATTCGGTCTATGGATTTTTATATGTATTTTTTATATTATTTTAATATACATGTTATGATATTTACTTGATTTATCTTGATGTGCTATGGTCTCATGTTTAGATTTGATTATTTTAAAATTTTGATGTTCATTTTCCATTCAAACATGTATGCTCTTTCATTTACCATAGGTATGTCATGTATATGAGATGTTGGAATGTATTTATTTGCTCATGTTTATAGCCTATAATATATGTTTATTCATAGATGCAAGTCCTTATTAACAAATAATATAGTCATTGTGATTTGGTTATTATGTGTTTGTTTTTATTTGGGTATGCCTATTGTGAACAAGGAAAATTTTTGTTGGCATCACTATTTGGTAGATCTTTGGCTTGATTTTGTTGTAGTATGTGACATTTTGCATCATAGTTATAAATAAACCATAATAATATTAATATGTGTCCTAAGCATGGGAAAAACTTAATTTAAATGTAAATATAAACAACTTAGGTGTAATATATGATTAATCAAATCCCAAGTGTAAACACAATGCAATAAACTAAGTGTAAGAGTGAATACAAATACCTACAGCTATAGTACAAGATGTAATAAATTAAGAATAAAGTTTAAACATGATGTAATAAACCTATGATAATTGAGGATAAGGGAAGCACAAGAAAATACATTAATCATCAAACAATTAAAAATAAACAAACTTAATATGCAAAAACCTAAATAAATGAATAAACATAGACTATAGTTAACAAACACATGGAAGTCAAATGGCATAAGTAAGAAACAAACAAACATACAACACCTAACTAAAGGATAACAAAATGAAGGAATTACCTATGGCATGAATGCAATAAAAAAACTAGTCTAAGTAAAATGTAATAAACAAACTAATCTAAATCAAATGTAATAAACAATAGAATAAATAAAAATAATGAACTAAAACTACTTAATGAAATTATTTGTGTATGTGTAAGAGAAGTTGTATGATTGGCAAAAGGTTGCTCTTAGGCTATAGGAAATAATGACATAGGTGTGATGGTAAAGGAACATAAATGGGTCCTAGAAGAATAAGGAAGGGGTGGTCTAGCTAACTCCAAATGCCCTAGGCAAGTATATGTTGCCTACATGGTCCCATGGACACTAGGTCTAACATGAACTTCAAGCTAAATATAGTTATCCAAAGATTTGGGATAGAATAAAATTGATGATAAGTAAAAAATTTTGATTATAGAGGAAAATATAAATGGGCTCATAAAATAGTGAGTGCATGGAACAAAGGGGGTTGGCACTCACAAGTGTTAGGCACAATAACCCATAAAATTGCAAGAGTGTGGTTTAGGCTAAAATTATACGAAAAGACAAAAGGTGAGTGTTTACAAATGAAATAGATTGGTAATTCATAGCATCTATTATGTATAAGGCTTGGAACAAGAATAATCTCATAAAATGGTGAGAGCATAGGATAATATGACTTAAAAAATAGATAGATCATTTTGAAACAAATCTATAACAAGTAATGGTTCATAAAACTGGCAAATGAACTCAATCAATGATGCTAGTCGAGTTGACCCAGGATGCCACATGCATCTAAATGTTGCCTACATAGTCTGTGTGGACCTAAAGTTGATGTAATTCTCCAAAAAATAGGAGGGAACATAATCAATAAATGGTAAAGGTAAATGGAAATGGTCATGGTTAGATAAGATGTCCCCACCTAGTAAATGTGATAAATTGTGCTACCCAAAATAGAGGTAAATTCACTTATGAATAGGATGACAAAGCAAGTAGAAAATATTTAGCTTAATATCTCTCATGGATTTTTTAAACCTTTTTCAAAAAAAATTATTTTTTAGGTTTTTTGTTAGGATTTTTAAAAATTTAGGGTTTTTGGCATCTCAACTTAATGGAGGATTACGAGATATAGAATGGGTTAACTCACAAAAAGGTGAGAGATTTGTCTTAGGTTGTTCATAAAATGACGAGAGTGTGACTTAGGTTTTTCACAAAATAGTGAGATCATTGGCTTAGGTTGCTCATAAAATAGTGAGAGCATGACTTAGGTTTCTCACAAAAGTGTGAGAGCATTGGGGTAAGGGTGATCGAGTTGACCTCAGAAAACATTGAGCACTACCTATATAGTCTGAATGAAACTCAAACCACTATAGTTCACCCTATATTGAGGAATATAACTTAGTAAAAAAAAAATTTTGAGTATGCAAATGACACAAATATAATGGTATAATAAGGTATAATGATATAAAATTTGAAAAAAGTGAAGGATGTAATTTCTATGATCACTATAATAATGCTCAAAGATATTATTGTTTAAAGAATGCATTCAACAATCCCAGTTTGAATCAATTAAGATTTCCTTTGAACCCAAACATTAATGTTATCTAAAGTACCAATAGATCAAAACCAAGGTCAAGAAAGGGTAATGGGAGAAGAGAAAAAAATCAAGGTAAATAGGAAATGCATGGTGAGAAAAGAACATGGCATGGTATGAAAATATGGTATGAAATAAAGTAAGTGATCCTCATAGATAATATTTTGGGTCACTCAAGGAAAAAAGTACTTGATATGTATTATGTTCATCGACTCATCAAGTTCTTCTCTTTCTAGCATAGCTAACATATATGCCCTAGAACCATAGTTAGTGATAATGGCATAAGTCCCTAGAAAATCAGGCTTAAACTTGCCCTTTTTATCACATTCATAATTAGTGTTTTTTTTTGTTTTATTTAAGTACAATATCACCAAGCTCAAATTATTTATGCCAGACGTGCCTACTATACTAAATGCACATTCAGTTTTGATATGCTTGAAGTTTATTTAAGGTTACCATTCATTTTTCATCTAGTAATTCTAGTGCTTGTAAATGAGTTACTCTATAATCCTCATCATCAAGGATATGTTTCATTAAAATTTATAGATAAGGAAACTCAACCTTGACATGAAGAATGGCCTCAATACCATAGACTATCAATAAGGTGTGGCTCCTATTGGAGTGCATAAATTGGTTCAATAAGTCTAAAGGGCATGAAAATGTTGTAATCACCAATCACGACCAACATCATTTATGATCTTCTTGAGGATATTTACAAATGGTCTTATTAGATGACTTTTCTTGGTCATTGCTTTATGGGAATTATGGAGTGGAAAATATTTGGTAATATGGTATTCACAACAAAGGGATTTGACGTCCTTATTTTTGAATAAACCACCATTATCAGATATAAGGTCAGAGGTAATGCCATAGAGGTAGATGAGGTGATTGAAAATTAACTTGGATATCTATTTATTGGTCATGTAAGTTAGGAGAATGGATTGCACCAACTTAGTGAAGTATTCTATGGTAGTAAGGATATGTCTATGACCATATAAGGATATAGGGTTAATATTTTCTACAAGGTCAAATCCCCACATTAAAAATTTCCATGTTGTAGTCATTGGTTTGAGTTTTTGAATTGGATCATATATCATATTAGCATGCTTTACTCATTAAACATACCTTTTAACATATGTAGTGATATTAGCATCCAAAGTAACTTTTTGGTAAGGACAACCCCCGTGGTGTGTGCCCCATAAACCCCTTCATGAATTTTCCTTAGTATAAATCTAGATTCTACCAAGTTAAACAACAAAGAGTTTCATCAAAGCTTCTATGATAAAGTGTGGATCCAAGTAATGTGTAATGAGAGGTTTGATGGATGAAGGCTTTTTGTTTTTATGAGAAAGTATAGGTGGGATGATTTGGTCATGAATGTA
This sequence comes from Torreya grandis, assembly GCA_037957365.1. NCBI lineage: Eukaryota > Viridiplantae > Streptophyta > Pinopsida > Cupressales > Taxaceae > Torreya > Torreya grandis. The sequence goes on from JARHVA010002587.1 coordinate 451,027, forward strand.
ATCATATAGTTTAGCATACCAAGAAGAACTAGGACCAACAATATCACAAATCATTTCAATAGTCGAAGGTTCATGACTAGGTGCTAGAAGATTTTTAATAAGGAACTAATAATATTTGGCCTTATCTATGATATGGATCATATAACCAATCGTGGCTATGGTATCCATTGTTATCTTAATGCCCTGAGATATTTACTCAAATGGAAGATGGGAAATTTACTGTTTAAGAGTATATACTATGCCTTTATAAGGCATAATTTTCTCATCCTTGGTCTAAAATTTGTCTCTGACCTGATTGATAATAAGTTGAGAATCTCCACGAATCAATAAATGTTGGATATTAATTGTACCACTACCCAAAGTCCTATAATGAGTGCTTCATATTCATCCATGTTATTTATAAAAGAAAAATTGATATGAAAGGACTTGATAATAAGGTCTCATTACGGTGTTATGAATATGGATCATGCTCATAATCCACAAGATATGAAGGAACTATCAAAATAAAGTGTCCATTATTATGATTCAAGAGGTGCTTCTACTATAGTCATTATAGGCTCATTTGGAAACCCAAAAGTGAGTGGCTGAGTGTCAAAATACAGAGCTTCAATAAGATGGTTTACAAGTAACTTTCCCTTAATGGCCTTATAATTAACATATTCAATCTCAAATTTACTTAAAAACATGATCCACTTAGCCATGCAGCCTTGGAAAGTTGTTTTTGACAATAAATACTTGAGTGGATCTACCTTGGCTATGGCAATGGTCTTATTGTTAAGCATATAGTATCACCACTTTTAGGCTATAAATACCATGGCTAAACAATATTTCTCTATTGACATATAATTGTACTCATATGTGACCAATGTGCAGCTCAAATAGTATATTTTATTCTCTTTCCCTTGCTCATCATGTTGGGCCAAAAGTGCCTCCAGGTCATGTTCTATTTTAGATAAATAGAGAAGTAATGGATTTTCTAGTGTAGGTGGTAATACAATAGATGGTTTGTCCAAGTATTCCTTCAAGAGTTTAAATTCATTATGGAAATCAACATTCCATTAAAAGGTGGTGCCTTTTTTCACCAAGTGGGTAAATGGATGGCATTTATCAACCAATTAGGAAATGAAACATCTGATGGATTATATCTTGACCTACAAACTATGGAGCTACTTCAAAGTAGATGGAGGTGGCATCTCATTAATGGCCTTAAATTTGGTTGGATCAACTTCAATTCCATTATAAGATATAATAAATGCTATTAATTTTACTTAAATGTTGCCAAAAACACACTTTTTAGTGTAAACCCTGATTTTGTATTCATGAAACCTTTCAAAAATTCTTTGGAGTACTATTGGATGATATGCATAGGTTTTATATTTACCCAAGATATCATTGACATAGTACTCAAAAATGTCATGCATCATATCATGAAAAATAACTGTCATGGCTTGTTGGTATGTTTATGTAAATTTTTTGAGACCAAATGACATTGCATGATAATAATATGTTCCCCAAAGAGTGTTGAACATTGTCTTGTGTTGGTCTTCTATCATGATCCTAATTTGATTATACCCTAAAAATGCATCCATGAGAGGAAAAATATCATATCTAGTTGTGGATTCCATGATCATGTTAATTTAGGTATAAGAAAGTCATCTTTTGGGCAGGGCTTATTGATATTATAGAAATCAATACATAATCTAATGCCCTCTAGATTTTTGCTAACTGACATAATGTTTGAGATCTACTATTAATAGTCGATGGCATGAATGCATCTCACCTCTAAAAGTTTTTCTAATTATTTCTTGACCAAAATGGCAATATGATGATGCATTTTACTCAATTTATGCTTAATTGGCTTGACATTAAGATATACTACAATATGATGTACAACCAAGGAAGGATCCAAACCTAGCATATCATAATAGGCACATGTAAAAATATCAATGAATTCCCTAAGGAGAGTAATAATAACTTCATGTTCCTCCTCAGTGAGAGACACACCTAGTTTTATTCACTTTGGCTCGACTAGTGTTATAATATTAACTTAGGAAGTGTCCTCCATAAGGAGTGTACAACCATCTTCAAAAAGAGTTAACAAAGAAGTAAATTGATTAGTAATACCATATTCTATTGGCCTAACTAGTTCATCAATTTCACTCATATAAGATGAATTAGGATCATTGAATGGTGGCAAGGACCATGTAACAAACACTTATGAACACTTTTGGATAATTTTCTCAAAATCTTATTGTTGCTATGTACTAATATATGACCCAAATATGATTGTGGTATTGGTGGCATCCTAATATTCATTCAAATAAAGGTGAACATCCCCATCTAATTTCACTATTGTCATTATAAATGTGCACCTATGGATGCTCTATGGCATGGGGAAGCTTGGTGGTGGGCCACTAAGCACGAAGGCCTTACATGGGGTGTAAGAGTCTAAGGTGCTAGGCATGAAAGTATTATCATGTAGTTATGTACAACAACATCATTTATCTCATCACAATGATGGGAACATCCCCAAGGCATGAGACCCTTGCACTCTTTGGGATGAGCCTCTAGAATAAACCAGCTTCTTTCTATTCTAAGAACACCTAGTTTAAGACTAGCGCACAGGCCTAAAGAGTAGAAAGGTAAACTATTGCTAATATAAACCTATGATATTTGAGAGAAAAATGGAGGGAGAAGGTAAGAGTATGTTGAAATTAAAATGTGATGCACCTAGAATAGAGTGAGTGCTCCTACTACTATACGCAAATCACAAACTCTTGAGAACAAGGCATTTCCATGTAGATTCTACCAAGGACACTCCAGATGCATAATTTTTTTACATGAAGGTGCGGGAACACAATGTAACACTAAAAATGATGATAAACCATCCATAGACAACATCAATGCATACTCAAATGTACACAGGATACAACCTATAAGTGAGCTCTGAGTTCAATAAGTAGGTGTTGGGAATAAATGAAAATGAGAGGAGTGAACATTACTCATAGAAAAATATCAATAGACATAAAATAACACATAGATCATTAGAATAATAGGAGTTGGACTTAATTCTCATTGATCTTCTAGACTTAGCCAATACAAGTGCTCATAGAGGGAAATTTTAGCATCATAAGGTTTCTAAAATGTGTGGACCCTTTTACAATGGAAAGCTAGGATTTTATAGTGAATCAAGCCTATTTTACAATAAATATGCCACTTGGGGTAGTGGGTATAACTTTACAATTCACATGTGGTGCATCACCTTTAATTCTTGAATTTTAGTAGGCTGATTGGATCTAGAGTTGGTGGTAGGATCTTCTTAGGATACATGTGCATACAAGAACAAAAGATTTCCTGACAGAGTCAGATAGTGGTGTGTACTCAAGTCTTGATGTTTGATAGCTGATTCTACATTTAACCATTCTGATAGTGCCTTGATATTTTGTCAACCACCTCAAAAAATCTTCATTATATCTAGTAGTTACTCAACATGTGCAATTCCTAATTGATCTTGGGAGTGGCACTGTAAGAATTCCACATATCACTTTGGCAAGATCTTGAAAGAGTCCTTTGGAGTTTTTGGATGGATGCAGCATGGTTGTGACACATGAAAGGTTAGTTCTTATCCTAGGTGAATTGATAATCTCATTGTGTAGAATGAGTACCTGGCCACCACATAGAAATGGAAAAAATAAGGTTGCATCCTACACAATAGAAGGGCATATATGTATGATCCTATACATGAGCATGAAACTACATTGGATAGGCATAGGAAGTTCCTTGAATAATATTGCACGTGAAATTTGAATGTCTTTATCATGTTCTTTGAAACTTGTAACTACTCCTCACATGTTTCCTCTACTTTGGCCTTTTAGAACTTGGGGGTCAGACATCCTTAAACATGTGCACCTTTTGACCTGTGTGCCACAAAATCCTACATGCAAGTGAAAATTAGGAACCTTTAGTGAGCATGAACCATCTTCTTACTCTGCATATACCTACACCTCTATCTCAAGCTTGAGCATAGATGAGAAGTGGTTACACACCTTTTCCTTGAAATGTTTGGGTTATCATAGGTGTGTTAGCTCTTTATAAGCCTTACACTGATTAGGGGTTGACTTAGAAATTTAACACTTTTTGTGACCTCTATAGGCTTCTTGCCTACTAAGTAGGAATCTAGTGGAATTTGAAGTCATCCATTGGGTAGAGATTCATTAAAGATACAGCCTATGTGGCCTATGCCTGAATAGATTGAATTGAGTTATACCCTCAACAAAATAAAAGGGAAAAGAACAAGCAACAGATGTGTGAAATGTACTTAGGGGAAAACTAAACTAAACTAAGACTATATAATGTGCACATCAAGCACTTAGGAAAATATAATATAAGCTAATCTAATATATTAAATACATAAACTACAAACATGGGCCTTCACCATACTTGGATTAAACCATAAAAGCCTCTTAGGTCCTTTGCATTGTGCACCATCATATTGTTGATATGTGACAGGTGGAGGCATAATTGCATCTTTTTTTACAATAAAGGAGGTGCTCAAGGAAGTTAATTTACCTGGGATCTCCTTTGATGAATGACTCCATCATGTCGCATAAAAGTCTTTCTTCCAAATGGATGATGTCTTTAGTGTCAAACCAATCCTTCCCAGATTTCTTGGTGTTTAGCTATTCTATTTGCTTGGATAGATCCTTATAAAGTATGGTAGGCCTTTACATGGTTCTTGGGTAGCTCATGGATCTAGTGGGTTACCTTTTCTCATCTCATAGTTTCTACTCCAAGTCTAATGTGCCTCTTGGAAACCATTTTGTGACATGTCTGGGTGCACAAGGATTGATAAAACTCATCGCCATAGCTTCTTCTACATTTTCTCATGGTGCTTCAAGCTCGACCAACTGACATTGCTCTTTTAGTTTGAATAATTTCTAAGATGACTCATCCAAACCTAGGTGTGCGCTTTTCTCCCTATAAGTCTCTATCATATGCATGGTTGTAACCTCTTCTATGTTCACACCCTACCTATTTGTGATATGTGATTGAACATGGCCGTCAGTGTACAGAGCTGGGCATGGGTCTACTTCTTAGGGGATGTCGATTTTTCAAATAGGCCTGTGCATATAATTCATCCACCTCATCCCATAAGGAGTCCTCCTCTTGTATTTGTGATTACACCTATGAGATCACCTTGGGGTGATCACAATTGCTCTCTTTGATCATGCACTCCTATTCAAAGGTTAGCTTCTTCTTCAAGGTCTTCCTTCATAGTTTCTAAATGATAGTCTCATTCACCTAAGAGAGAGTCGAGGCCTAGGACTTTGAATGTACACTATAGAGTGGCACATATTGACTCTTCCTACATCGAGGTCCTCCCCTTCTACCACCACTTCGATTATTTACTCATCAACTTGTTTTTTCATATGACTGTATCTATCTTCTTCACAGTAGGGTTGATCTATTCTAGTGTGGTAGTGTAGAGGGGATTACCAATGATGATCTCCTCATCATATTCACTCAAAGTGTCCTCCTCATTTGAATGGTATACACTTACCTTTCATACAACTGGTCTTCCTTTAAAAAGGGAGATGGTCAGAGGGTAAGAGGCTTCAATTAGCATAGAGGATGGGGGATTTACAAGGTTGGACATTATGAAATTAGGATGTCATGGTTCTAAAAAGGCTACCATGACCACGCTTGAGGATATTTGAGGAAGGATGAGTTTTTGATTTGGCATAAGCTGTAGGCTCTTGAATTGGCATAGGTGCAGGCCTTCTATGAATCTTGATACTTTAAAAGAAACAGATTTACTTAAAGGCATAATGAAGCTATCTTGCTTAAAGCTAGGGACTTTGGGCATGGAAATTTTATGTCCCAGAAGTCAGCTTACAAGTGCCTAAGGGGATCTTGCTTGAAGCTAAGAAAGGAAGGAGTGGGGGCATCTGGTTGTGCTTCAATATTTTACATCTACATAAACTAACCAGTGCATTTTCACTTCTTTGGCTATGATTTGCCTAGCCATGCACTCTTCTTCATATTTATGTTACTTCATCACCTCTATGGTAAGTGTAAGCTTAATGAGCAAACTCCTCTTGTACTTTATCATACTCCTACTCTCTATTTTGATCTCCCTCATTTGTCTTTGAAAATCAAGGTGTGTATCATTGATGCTCTTTTGAGGCTAATTAGGAGGGAAGTAATGCTGATTAGGAGCAAGGTAGCTTACATAGGGACTGATTAGAAAAACAAGGGGGATACCATAGGTGATAAACTAAGGAAAGGCTACAAGCACTTGCATGAGCTTGATATGAGAAATGGGAAGTCATGAATGCAACATTTTCATGGAATGGGGGGTAGAAAGACATATCTTTAAGTTCTTAGATTGATTAAACCAGTAGATTTTGGTCATTCAAAGTCATTAGGTGCTCTTTGGAGTGTCTTTAACACTTGATATCTAAGGGTAGCACTAATTCCTTATCTTTTATTTGACCTCATCCCACTAGGCATGCCAAAAACTATTTTCATTTTTAAACCTCACCTATGGATGCTCTTCAATGTGGGGAAGCTTAGCAATGGGGCAATGAGCATAAAGGGCTTAAGCAGAAAACAAGAGTCTAAAGAATTGGGCATGGAAGTATTATCATGTAGTTGCATACATGAGCATCATTTGTCTCATCATCAATGATAGGAACATCCCTAGGGTGTGGGACCCTTGCGCTCCTTGGGATGATCTTTTGGAGTAGGTCAAATTCCTTCTATTCTAAGCACACCTAGTTTAAGACCAATGTATAGGCCTAAATAGCAAAAAGGTAAACTAACTCTAATATAAACCTACGATCTTTGGGAGGAAAAGGGAGTGAGAAGGTAAGATGATATTGAAAGTAAAAGGTGATGCACCAAAAATAGAGTGAGCTCTCCTACTACCATAAGCACATCACAAACTCTTGAGAAAAAGGCATTTCCACACATATTCTACCAAGAACACTAAAAATGCATAATGTTTCACATAGAGGTATGGGAACACAATGTACAACATTAAGAGGGATGACAAATGGTCCATACACAACATCAATGTAGACCCAAATGCACACAATATATGACCTACAAGTGAGCTCTAAGCTCAATGAGGAGGTGTTGGGAATGAATGACAATGAGAGTAGTGAACATTACTCATAAATAGAGATCAACATACACAAAATAGCACATAGATCATTAGAATAACAAAAAGAGGTGAACTTAATTCTCATTGATTTATAAGACTTAGCCAATACAAGTACTCATAGAGATAAATTTTAGTAGGGTAAGGTTGATAAAATGTGTAGACCCTTTTACAAATGAAAATCTAGGCTTTAATAGTGAATCAAGCTTGTTTTACAATAAATGTGCCACTTGGGGTGATGGGTATAAATTTAAAATTCACTTGCAGTGCTTCATCGCTAATTCTTAAACTATGGTAGGCTAATTAGATTTGGAGTTGGTGGATTGGTATACATGTGCATAGGGGAACAAAAGACTTCCATAACAGAGTCAGAGAGTGGTGTGTACTTAAGTCCTAATGTTCGATAGTCACTTCTACATTTAATCATTCTAACAGTGCCTCAAGCTTTTCTCAACCACCTCCAACAATATTCATTATATTCGATAGTTACTTGACATGTGGTACTTCTTGGTTAATCTTGGGTTTGGTGTTGTAAGAATTCCACACATCACTTTATCAAGCTCTCAAAGGATTCCTTCAAAGCTTTTGGATGGAGGCAGCATGGTTATGACATGTGGAAGGCTAGTGTTTGTCTTGGGTGAATCAATCATTTCATTTGTGTAGAATGAGCATCAGGCCACCACATAGCAATGACAAAAATAAGGTTGGATCATGTGTAATGGAAGGGTGTAGATGCAAGATCCTATGCACGAGCATGAAACTACATTAGATAGGTGTATGGAGGTTATTTAATTAAATCTCACACAAAATATGAAGCTATTCAGTGTATTTTTGTGACCTATAACTACTCCTTGCACGTTTATTATACTTTGGCCTTTTAGAACTTGAGGGTCCTACATCCTTAAACATGTGTGCCTTTTTACCTGTGTACCTTAAAATCCTATGTACAAGCTTGCATCAAGAACCTTTAGTTAGTGCAAACCATCCTCTTACTCTTGTTAGACCTACGCCTCTATCTTAGGATTGAGCACAAAAAATAAGCACTTACACACTTGTTGCGTGAAGTGCTTGGGTCATTGTAGGTGTGTTATTTCTTTGTAAGCCTTGGGAAGCCTTGTGTTGATCATGAGGTGACTTAGAAAGTCAACAGGCACCTAAAATAGGTTTTCACCAAGAAGCTAACCTTTTTATTTATTATTACCCTAGTCTAAAAGTGCCTTTGAGAGGTTTTCTCTTTGATGCCTCAATGTTTTATTTTATTTTTAGTTTTGGCTAAGGAAATTCACCCACTTTTTAAAATAGGCAGCAAGATCCAATGTGATATAAAACCCTTGTTTATTATCTATTAGAAGAATACTATATCTTAGGCCCATGAACTCATAAATGGCCTCATCATTTTAATACTAATCAAGTGATATTTTGGATCCTTATTGGTCCCAGTCTATGATTTGAGGATGATAGAGGAAATGTGGGGAATGATGAATGATAGGCATAATGGTACATATGGTATTAGAGTCAAATATATTGGTATTGGATAAGTCCTTATATATACTATAATAAAACTCTACATTATTTTTGTCATTGTTGTCATAAGTAATTAGTGTAAGAACATGAATAAGATGTGCAAGGTCACCCCCAAATAGTTTAAATTCTATCACATGTGTTTCTTTGTATCTGGGCATGGAGATAGACTCAAGAGTGCCTTTCTAATTTTCCACCAATCCTCTACCATCATAAACATGATTATCCATGATTTGATTAGGAATGGGATACTTTTTACTTCAATAGTAATCAAATAAATCATCATTATAGAGCTAAGAATCATCCTCAACAAGTGAGTCTTATTCTCAGCTAGTGGTCGGTGTGAAAATAATAGGTTCTTGTGCATTAAATTTTCCTTTATGATTCTATTGCATATGAATGGATTTAGATTTGGGTCTTCTATAGGATTTAGGGGCCTTTTGAAAGTTTATATATTGAAATGTATTGTGCATGAGGTATTCACTAAGACCTTTGTTAGAACTAGAAAAGTGATTGGCCATCTCAAGAGGAGGATCATATGAAGTGGAATAAAGGTTATATGGTTATATGTAGTTATATTTTATAAATTTAATGAGTGAATTTTTGTATTTTTTAGTGTAGATTATAATCCAAATCAGTAATTGTATCTCTCATATTCAGCTTCTAAATGCTTATAGAATTGATATGGTTGTAGGTCTATAGGAACAATCACTTATATTCTAGAATGGGGAAATTTGATACACCAATGCAAGGTAGAAGGTATTACATGAATCTCATGTATCCATGGTCAACCCAAAATCAATGTATATAATAAATCTAAATCCATAACATGATAAAGTGTGTCATGGGTTAAAGGCCCAATGACCACTAGTAAACAAATTGTGTTATGTGACTCTCTTTCTTCATTATTATAAGCCTTGATAGTAATTGTCTTCAGCTAAAGATTAGCTACCATGTATCAAATATGCTTGACTAACCTTAGAGACACAAAATTGAGGCATGATCCATTGTCTATAAGGATAGGTTTAACTTTATGTTAGGTTATGACAACTTCAATATGTAATATGTTATTATGTATAGGGCATAGGGATGATATGTTACTTTAGTCAAAGTTAAGTTGTTGGCTAAGGGATAATTATCCTACCAAGCCTTAGAATTTATCTATTTTAATATCATTCGGCACTTGGGATTGGCTCAAAAACTTAGTAAGGATGTTCTTGGAGGTATGCAACAAATCTAAGATAGATATTTGTCAAGTGTCTTTTATAATTGCTCCATAATATCATACATTTTATTCATGTAATTGGTAATTGGTTTGTTTCTTGTTAGTATGGGATTTTAGATGAGATCATTGGTATAAGAAGGTTGTGGACCTTGAATGGTAACTTAGCACACTGAGTTGTAATTGTGTAATTTAGATTGAGTAATGGGTAACTATAACTAAAAGAAGAGGGAGAAGGGCCTGGGATGGTAACCCTGGGGTTTTGATAAGCTTAGTTGCTAACATGATTCAAAAGAAGATTATCAACATAAGAAAGGGGTTGAATACTACTTGGTAATGGCCATGGGTGATTGGCTATTGATATAAGATTAATGGTAATAGTGCCTATATAACCACCCATAATACATCCTACAAATTTGTTTTAGTCATATAAAATAGCATGATAGGCCCCTTATATTGGTCATTCTAACCTTGGTTCTAACCATTTTGTGGTTGTTTTTTCCATTGTTGTTATTGTTGTTATGTTGGCCTTTGTTGTTATTGATTATGATTATTGGCATTGTGCTATGGAAAAGGGTTATGATAAATATTGAGGTTCTGATTAGAAGTAGAAGCCCAGTTACCCAACTCTATTTATCTATTTTCCAACATATTCTCAATGAGGTGCCTTAATTACATGCATCAGTGTATAGAATGCCTTTTAACTTGATGATAGTCACAAAAATAATGCTCTTTATACCATTCAGGTAAAGAAACACCCTTAGGGAAATGCTTTAGACTGGGTCAACTAATCATATTAATGGTAGATATTTTATGGAACAGTGATTCAATTGTCTCTCCAAAGTCATTAAAAGCTCTATGTATAGGTGGTCTTCTTAGAGGAGGCATTTGGAAAGGAGGGGTGAGAGTGTTTGAATGAGTCGAATTTGTTGAATAAAGGGTGTTTACACCATTTATACATAGTGTAATTCATTAACTCCATTACCAATAACAGTCTTATTATGGTAATAGAATTTAGGCTTCTCAAAATTACTAGTTTGGGCTAGCATAAGAGCCTATGTCTGAATTAGGTTTTAGATCTAATTTTGTCCTTTATTTTGATTTTATCTCTAGTTTTAGTTAGGACTGTACAATTTGATTATCCCTTTATTTATAAGGGATTTCTTGATTTATAGGCCTTTGTCGATAATTTATTCAAAAATGTGGGCACATTAAAGCTCCAAGTGATAGGATATGTCACTTTGAAAATTATGGGTAAATACCATTGCCAACTATTTTTTTGGTAAATTATGTGGAAATGGCTAGCAAGTTCCCTCCATCATTTTAAGTAGCTTGTTAAATTCTTGCCACTCCTTTATTGAGCTTGTCCCGAATCAACCATGGTAATATTGTATTCAAGATTATAGGAAAATTGTTTCACAAACTTATCTGATAGGCCATCCAAATCAAGCATAAAATTATTTAGAAGTTGGAGAAGCCATTCTAAGGCCTGTCCAACTAGACTACAAAGAAAAATAAGAATCAAATAGATATCATTGAAGGTCACTAATTGGAATGTAACATAAAATTATTTTGAATGTTCTTTTGGGTCACCTTTGCCTTTATAATTGTTAAAATTCGGTGGCTCAAATACTGACGCAAATGGTATCTAAAGGTAATCCATGTTGAATTGGTATGAACATATTTCATCTAAATTAAATTTCTTTCCTTTATTTCCTATCTAAAGAGTTGAAATTACATCCTTCACTTGTAATTATTGGGCTATGGGTGTAAGATGAAAAGGAATGGATGATTATGGTTCTGTGATCTAAGGTAGATCACTTTGACTAGGGTACAATGGAGGAATGAAATATTTTGGAATGTTTATTTGGATAGTCGCTCGACCAATAATATGCACCCATTAGTTATGAGTATATTGTTGGTGTGGCACATATTTTTGGTAGACATTTGGGTTGGGATTTACAGTGTGGATTTGACTTGGAGGGAACTATGGCCTAAATAAAGGTGTTTATTTTTTAGGAATGAATTTCATATGGTGGGTTTGTAAGGGAAATTTTTGATGGCTATTTGAACCTTGATATATGAAAGGAAAATGTTATTTTTTAAAGTCTTATTGTGGAAAGTGTTTCATGTTAGGCACGTGTTATATATAAGTTACATATTGTGTGTGAGGTAAATGTTGCCTAGTAGATATGTGTTGAATGTTGTTCACTTGGTGTGGTTTGAAAACTTGTTGCCTATTGGGTATTTATTGTATGTTATGCACTTTTTTTGGTTAGATTCAAGATTATGATGACTAACAAGGCTATTTTGTTGATTGGACAATGTTTGAGGTAGATGATTTATCGCTGGTTATGGTGGCACATTAGTCTACACCTATTTAGGTGGAATGTTTTTTAATACCTATTGGGGTGGAGTGATGGTAACGACCTAATGTGGTGGGGTATTATCTATCACCTATTGAGGTGTAACATTGGTTACCACCTATTGTGATGGGGTATATGATAGTGATTGACTGCTTAGCCCTTGTTGTATATTTGAGGAAGTGGATGGTCATGGAGGGATTATTTCATGTTTTGGTTATAAGCTAAATGTGCTTGTTCCATGTTATTTTGATTTAGTTGATGTATTTGAAGGAGGGATCTATTTTGAATTATTTAGAGGGTTGTTACTTTGTATAGTAGAATTAACTTGGTATGGATTAGGGAACACCTATGTGTTATCTACCACTTTTTGTAAAGGATCTCCTAAAGAAGTCACTGATTCTTCCTCCATTGTAAGAACATTAAACATGTTATCAACTACCATGGTTTGAGTGAATGACTCTATGTTTGTATTAGAAGAGCCTAACAAACTAGTTTGTAGGCCACTTGATAGAGCTATCTCTATAAGTGATGTACTTGTAATGGTCATGACATTAAATTTATTAGCTATATCAAGGTAAGTTTGACATTCTTATTACACTTATGTTAATTGGTCAACACTTTAACCTTTTCCTATAAAACATGTGATAAGTTCTTGGTTAGTAATTGGTACAAAGGCCTGAGTTTGAATAGAGGAGGCCTAATCAAATTTTTGGATAAGAGGTGAGTGACTAGGTGATCTAATCAAACAAGGTAGACTTTCCTATATTAAATTTGATGGTAAATTAGCACCTATTTCAATTTATTTAATAAGAATCTCATCTTTATACTCTAAGATATGGTGATACAATAGATATGGATTATAACTCACACGAGATGGTGTGGTCACAAAATATGGTTGTTGTTTAACAATTTCCATACTAGATGGTAATTTGGTAAGGTACTATGTAAATGGGTCTTGTTCATACCCTAGATAAATGGGTATGTTTGTGAGGAATTATGTTAATTGGTCTTTCCCCTACCTTATGTTATGGGATACATACGTGGGATATATATCTATCTCATATGTTAAATTATCACCATAAGGCTCATTATCAAAAGGGTCACTTGTGATGATGTCCTCATAAGTAGGATTTTACATAGCTCCATTACGTGTATATAGAGGCATGGTTAAATAAATTTTCTTTGTCTTGGCAAGGGTTTGTCTAATGATTCAAAATTTTGGAACTTAGTTTAAAAAAGATCTTTAATTGAAAATTAAAAACATGGAATTGGTCTAAACTAGCACAAAAACACTCTTACCCTTTAGAAAAAAATGGTATAAAAAAGAAACTTGAATTTGGCCTTGGCAAAGGTCTACATCTAAATATAGGTCTAAGAAAATTTGAATCTTGAAATGAAAACTTGAATTTGGTCTAGGAAGATGAGATATTAAACTAAACTAAAATCAAACTAGGTATATTTGCAATCAAAAATGCATCATGTCTATAAATCAATCATGGTTTGAAGAAGATAGAGCATACCTACACTTATGATTGGGAATACATTTGTTAAGAATGAGCATGACCAAGATGGGGATCCACTAGACCTGACTAGGGGATCACTTATCACAATACATTATGCTAAGGATGGTTCCAAATCCTCCACACTAACACATTCATGCAATAACACTATGGGGGTCCTAGGTTTTGATATTTCACTTATTCTAATAGCAAGAAAGTAAATCTAATCTAGTACTCACTAAAGTTTGTGGAAAAATATCAGGAGTTAGTAAAGAAATAAAAACATGTATAGTAGAATCTCAATTAAGCTAAGTATGAGTAAGACCTTAATACATGTAATATGAAGAGTAATATTATTCGAGCCAATACTTATGTTACTTCTATCTACTAAAGAGAAAAGAATAAAGTTAGAATATACTTACCTAAATGTGAACCCATTGAGACTCAATCTATCCCTTGGCCAAAGGGGCTTCACATAAGGTTTTTGTGGTTTTTAAGGATCACTAAGAAAGGCCAAATCATCCAAGACTTATCCACAAGACTAGATTCTCTAAGTAAAAACTCTAAGCTAAGACTTCTCAAGTAGAATGGTGGAAGAGCAAATTGTAAAGAAGCATGAATGAATAATAACTCTTGATTCCATATTGAAATAATGATGAAATTATATTGTATATATATATGTGGATATCACCCTAAATATTTTTGAATATGTCAATTGTACAGGGTCAACCCAGTTGACCCTATATGTTTTTGGTCAATTATTCACTAGGTCCTGAGCTAGGTCAACCAAAGGGATAACATAACTCTCAAGTGAAAATATCCTAAAATAGTATAGGGTTGATCCAATCAACCCTATATAATAATCAAAGGCTAAAAATTGTATAGGTTCAACCTAGTACAGTCAACTATCAAAAGGGGATTAAGGTAAGGCAAATAGCGATAAAAAGAAGAAAAAGACTAGAGTGTGAAAGGGATTATTAATAGCTTAGGGAATGGTTTTAGGAGGTGGTTAGATTGGTAATAATGTGTCAATAAGGTACAATAATCCTATGAAGTACCAAAGGTCTACCCACCCCTTTCTTGATACACCCCTTAGGGTGTGTACTTAAAGATATTAAGTCTCGATAGGTTCCTACAAGATGTAAAGCATTAGTATTTGATAAAATTTGAAAATATTATGTGTATACATATTCCTAACTTGAATCTTATCATGTGTCATGCAAGTGCAACATGGGATGGTGCTTTGAGAATAGAACATGATAACACATAATGTTGATGCTAAGTAAAGAGCATAAGCAATAAAATAAGATAAAGGAAAAGATACAATTGAAAAATGCATACCTTTACTTACCTTAGTGTGATACATAAAGAAGTAGACTAAAAGATAAAGTGAAGGAATCCAATGTGAAGAACACTAGGTAAACCTATAGAAGTTAGTGCAAAAAATAGCCAAAAATAAAAAAAATTGGAATATATGAATATGATAGTAAAAAATGAGTTAAGGCAAAGATATGAGGATATTAGGAAATTTTGGAAATTTTGAATTTTTTAAGATAAGGATAGAATTTTAAATTCAAATCAATGACAAAAGGATGGAAAATGAATGAAAAATGATTGTAAAACACAGTAAATCATGTTGGAAAGCTTGTAAAAAAATAAATGGAAAAAAGGGATGTAGAACATACTAAATTACGTTGGGAAGTATGTAAAACATAAATGGAAAAAAGGAATATTAATGCAAGAAAACTTTAACAAAGATATGTAAGAAAATAAAAAGTAATCTCATGTAAGATAGGCAAAAATAAAAACATGAAAGACTAAAAATGAAATGTAATTGAAGATGTGACACAAAAATGAAGAAGTCATACATAAAGAGAAACATGTGAGAGTGCCAGTTAACATATATAAGATAAGTTAAGTCCACAAAAATAATAACATGATGGGTAAATGAAAATCAAAAAGATATAAAGGGTGAAAAATCAAACTTAGTGCTTGTTATAAGATGTGATGTAAGAAAACACAACCACCTAATGACATGACTAGTATGAAAATGAGATGGTGTGGTAAACAAACGATGTAAGGGTGTAATCCATATTTTCTTAAACATGTTGGTTTTACTGTAAGGATAGATAAAACTAAAACAACGTAATGCTAGCATGTTTTTAATTTGCTTGTTAAGGGGGGAAATGAAATGGGTGGAGGGGAGAATGAAGTAAAAACCAAGGTAGAGGAACTCTTTAGCAAAGTCAAGACACTCAAACTAGGTTTGTCAAAACAAGAAGACTTTTGACCTTAAGGACTCTGAAAAACTTCTCTTAGCTATACAAGTCTTAGGTCAACAAATGTAGTATATAGATCATCCCATCAAGGCTATATGCATGAAAATTAAATTGGACCTACCTTCCCACAACATGTTCCTCATTCCTTAGGACTCCTTATAGAGTCGTCAGTCTACTATGAAGATTGGGTAATTGCATGAGAAATTAGGTAGCACCATATTTTATTTTATTTTTGAATTTTCCTATTCCAATCTACTGGCCTACAGCACCCCAATGGACCTCGTCTCTATGTGAGGCCAACTATGGAGTTTGAGATTCGATTAGAGATAGAAGATGTGCTTGGAATCACATATTTTGGTGTGATTTTGAATTTTGAAATTTGTATGTTGCCTTTTGATTCAAATTATTTGGATTTTAACTTTATTAATGGTTTTTTTAATTCCTCCTCCATATGGATTTGGAAAACCAAACATGGGTGCTAAAGCTTACTTTGATTTGAATACTCTAGAATTGGTTTCTAAGAAAGATAACTTCAAAGAGCATGGGATCTAAGAGTCTCATAAATATAGATGAAATAAAAGTGATATCTTGACTTCAACCTTATTTTATCCAATGTGGAGTGATAGGAAAGGAAATCAAGAGGAATGGCACATGGAATAAATTTAAATTCCTTCAATTTGCAAAAAATGTGACAAAGGGAAAGAAAGGGATACAATGATAGTAAAGTTTGATTCCTTGTCATAAGAATGAGGGAAATGAATGAAAATATGTTAACATAGATTATTATGCAAATTCCATATATAAAAATAAGCAAAAGCTAAAGTTGAGAATAAAGATCAATAATGTGTAACCATTGCAAAATTTATTCTAGAAAAAGAATGAAAATATGGTAATTTTATGAGGAGGTTTGGGTCCTATCTATGGTCTTACACTATAACTTCATAAAAGAGAAACCCACAAGGGTGACAAAAATTATGTATGTGAAAATAAATGAGGTATACAAAAAGATGGTATTTTTTAAGGAGTGTCGGTTCCTATCCATGGTCTTACAAAGAAATTCATAAAAGAGAAATCCAAGGGGTGAATTCTAAATAAGGGGAAAAAGATAATCATAAAACTACTAATGAAAAGAATAACATAAAAAGACAAAAATAAAATAAATATATGAGGATAAATGAAAGCAAATACCAACTGTAATGTGTAAAAAAACTAAAGAATGTAAAGGAAGACAATGATGCATGGTAAAGTGAAAATAAAATGAATAAAGTACAAAAATATAGAGAAACATGATACAAAAAGAACATGTAAGATTTATGTTAATGTTTGTATCAAAGATGAGTATGTGAAATACAAGTCTATAAGTCTTAGAAGGTTTATTGAAGTTGAATTTGGTTAGTATTATGCATTGTAAAATAAGAGTGGGCATCACAAGATGCCCCAATGGGTAAGTGGATATAGGGATGAGCATCACAAGATGCCCCAAAGTCTAAAGGAACATGTGAATGGGCATTGCTAAATTCCCCAACATGTGAGTTGGATTGAGGTAACATTGAACTATTAGAATGATTTGCATTGGGTTGGTAGGTGCATTTGGAGATAGGTAAATGTGTTAATTTGTTATATTTTAAGGAGGTTGAATGTGACATATGATGGGTAGGAGAGGTATGAGGAGGTAAAGGAGGTAAAGGAGGACCATGTATGATATGTGTTGGAGCAGGCATTTAAACTTTCTTTTGGTTTAGGTGACCTAAGAGGTTGAGGTTCGATGGATGCAATGATATGTTTAAAGTTATTCATGTGAACTATCCTTTCCTTATTGGTGTAAGAATAAGGATCAATTATGGGTTAAACAAAATTAGTGGATGAGGTGTAGGTATGGGATGATTGTTTTTTATCATTAATTAGTTGATGTTGATGTGATTGTTAGATTAAATTTGAGAATCTTGAAGATAGTCTTGATAGTGTTATTTTATTAGAGTATCAAAATTTAAATGCAGACCAAGTAAGGTAAAAAAAATAAATCAATGAAGATCATGATAAGACTCATAAAAATGAAATATAGTATCATGCCACCAATAAAATTTATCAGGATTGTAACATTTTGGAGGAGGTTTGGAAGGATCAAATCTCATGGGTTTAGAGGGTGGTAATTTTTTATTCAGTTGTTCTAGACTCAAGGAAGGGTGGGTTGGTTTAAAATTAGTTGAATTGGATGCTAAATTTTGAGGTGGAGGAGGCTTGGATGAATCAATGTTAGAGAAAATGATTGAAAATTTGATTTAGTTTTTGTTTGAGATGGTTCAAATTGAGTCATAAGAAAGTCTTACCTTTTTGCTTGGTCTAAGGCTTCTTCTAATTTTTTAGGTGAAAAGATTCAAACTTTGTATTGAAGGGGAGGTTTAAGAGTAGTAAAAAATAGTTTTAAAAGAGTATAATCATTCATTTTATGGTCCACTTTATGAGCAAGAGACTTCCATCATTAATGAAAGTATGAACAGATTCATTAGGAAGTTGTTTGACATTGATGAAATGGCTAAGGTAATTTTGAGGAAGGTCATCATGTTGGAATTCCTTCACTAGAGCATTGACTAAATCCTCTAGTTTTGAGATGGAATGTCTAGGAAGTTGGTTATACCATTCAAGTGCATCATCAACAAAGGTTTTGGATAAGATCTTTCTGGTAGCAAAGGCATTAGTTTGGACCCATTCCTTATAGAGATTACCAAAAGACTTAAGAAAGATAGTAAGGTCCTTAGTCACATTATATGTGATAGTTGGAGAAATGTTTCCAATATCTATGGATGAAATAAATGGGGATAAAGGTTCATTTTTAAGATGTTGAAGCATTTTTTATTCATTGGAGATTGAGGGATGATATTCCCATTGGAATCTCTAAGAGGAAGGACAAAATTTTGATTTGGTTGAGACATGATAACTTGAGGTGGTTGACTAGACATGTTTAATAAATATTTTTACATGTTCATAATTTGAGATTGATTGGTTATTTGCATGATGTTAATTTTTTGAACTACATGTGAAATAAGTTAAGTTGTATCAATAAGTGGATTGGTGTTTTTAAGAGGGCCATTATTTGGTGTAAGATCCCCAACATTAGTGTTAGGTGTCTTAACTGTGGTAGAAGAATAAGGAATATTGGTAAAGCTACCATTCTTGGTAGGAGTGTAAATAGTATTATCATCAAAGTTTTTGAATAATTGGGAACCATCTAGATTATCAATTTGAGTGGTTCCAACCATGTTAATTTGGGAAGTGATAATACTAGGTGCTCTTATAATGGGTGTAACAAGAGGATTGTGAACATTGGTATTAAGAGGTGGAACATAATGTGAGGTTCCAACATTTGATGTAGATGGGTTGATGAGTGTAAAAATTCTAGGTTTAGAAGGTGTAAAATAGGTATAAGGTATATGATTTTCATGTTTTGGGATTTGTCTAATTGGATTCTTTGGATCTACTATATGGTATGGGGTAGATCGAGATTGAGAAGATTTAGAACCATGTGATGAAGAGTTGCACCATAAAGATTTGTCTTTTATAGTAGATAGGTGAGCTAGGAGAGAACAACCCATGTACATTTGGAGTGGGTTGAGATTATCAAGAAATAATTTGATAAGAGGCTTCATGATACCAAGCAAGAGTGGATATCAGATGGCTAGAAGGAAAAATAGGGACAAAATTGGCAAATAAGGAAGGCAAAAAATAATATAGGGTTGAATAGCAACCTAGCATAGAAAATAGGGCCTATAAATAGTATAGGGTCAATTGGGTTGACACAATACAACAAATAGAGGCTAAGAAAGTGTACAAGGTCAATTGGGTTGACCTAGTACAACAGATAGGAAAATTAGAAAGTTTTAAAAATATTGTAAACTATAACAAGATAATTTTTGCAAGTGATTTTGAGAAGTAAGAACAGAAGGGATATAAATAATCAATTTGATTAATGTTGGCCAATCCAATTAAGTCACACAGCATAAAACCTTGCACCAACACTGGTTAATGCAATTTTTTACAATATGAAATACAATTAAACAAAGAGCAAGAAATCAACTTGAAAAGTAAATAACTAGATAAATGGTCAACCTAAATATTTATAAGATTATTATAATATGTTTTTAAATGTGATGGGAAGTTGGATATAAGTAAGGAACTAGAAAGCAATCTAAGGATAGTTTCAAGTAGTTTGGGCTAAAAGGGATTTATAGTGGCAATGATACAGGCTTGGTATTGGGGCCTATCCCCTCACTTCACACACTACATTGATAATGGTGTCAGGTGCTTATCTAAAATATACCATTAACCATGCTTTATACTTGACCAAAATATCAAGGCAGCTTCCCCCTTGGTGATGAAAGCTAAGTAGGTTCGCCTTGGGTAGTCAAAAGTTAAAAGGCTTCTTTAGATTTATGATTTGGTTGTGTGTGCATAAAATAGAAAATAGTGAAACTAAATGATTAATTTAAAACCAACTAATTAAGTTATGTGATCTATTCTAGGCATGCAAGTAATAATAAATGAAAGCGTGAGCTAATTACTAGCATATAAAGGTTAATTCCAAATTTGAAATAAGGTACAGTATCGATACAATTAAAAATATATGCACATAATATAGAATAAGGTTGATAGGGTTGATCATATATTATGTTTTGGTGCTTTAGATTGATCATAATATAGAAGAAGGTTGATAGGTTTAGACCCTTTGAAAGGAAACTTAGATCCTTTCTTCCACATGGCACAATGGAGACATTTCTCTTGCTATGGGCAGCAATATTGAAGAATGAATCTCTAGATTAAGGGCTAGCTCCCCTTGATGCACCTTGAGGTCCTGAATTTCTACTGATAATTAATGAGGGGTGAAAAGAGAGAGGGATAATACAAAATCAAAACCTAACTAAAATGGTGATGCACCAAAATTGATTAATCTACTCATCTTTTATCTATGCTTTGTACTAAAAGGAGCGAATAAACACTTCATTTGAACAAGAGACTAGACTACATCAATGTTTTAATAAGGGGTTTGATGGAGGTATAATGAAGAAGAACCTACCATAGGTGTTCTAGAGGCACACTATTAGATGGTTGCTCACCTACACTTATAATTCAACCTAGATGCTTCTTGTTAACTTGAAGAAGAAGATCTTGGATACACTAGATACACTGGCATCAACCTATGAAAACATTAAAATAAATGACTAAACATAAGGTAATACATAGACATATGCAGAAGTGTAAGGAATTAGATGGAGGTAAAACACTTCTTTTGATTAAAGGCAAATTTTTTTAAGGCTTTGCCATACAAAAGTGAGAGATAGATCTTCAAAGCTGAGAGGTTACGATATATATAGAAATTGAAGAAAGAACTTTGACCCTTTCAAGAGCAAGTGGCCTATACAACATTAAACACCTTGGCAAGAGTAATTCACCCATTATGTTGTCATCTTCCCATAAATGCACCTATAAGGTCCATGTTGTAGGTGTCCCAGATATTGACTTTGCTACCCAAGATACATTAAACACTCCTGCTAAAGCATGGGTCACTTTGCTCCTTGAATGACAAGGGTACCTCTCACCACGTTCTGAGTTATGCCTTGTCCTTGAATACTCTTATAACTCCCCTTAATGGTTATTCATTAATGTCAAACACAAGGAAAATCAAGCTATCTTCTTGAAATCTTACGCAGCCTTCTTAATGGATATTCATCGATACTATTCCATTTACAAGCATTTACTTCTCCTACCAACACCTCCTATGCCACCTAGACTAGTCTGGTTCATTATTGCACTTGGTTGGCTATGTCACCTAAAACATTATGAATGTTTATATTATATGTGCATGGCTATGTTTTGAGTCATGCTCTCTCTCTCTCTTCTCTTTTCTCATCATTTCTTTTCTTTTCCTAATAATTCAGGCTCCTGGGGGATATCTTTTCTCCTTCAAGCTCCTTTCTCAATGGTTTCTTGAATCTTTCTTTGGGCTTCTTGGCATTTCTAATTTCTTTAGTTGAAATGCCTGAAGGAATGCCCTTAATTATGCTCACTAATTTGACACCCACCTTTGATGACACTTAGGGCCCGCACTCTTAGATTCTTTCAGATAAAATGTCTAAAAGAATTATTCTTTGGCCTTTCTCTAATGCCTAGCCCATATTAAATTTGACATTCATGGGCCCATCATCAAACATTTAAAAATAAATTACTATATTATCACCATAAAATTGATGTCCATGGGCCTGTCACCATTTGAAAACTAACAGCTCTTTCGCTACCTTGAATTTGATGTTCACAAGTCCATCACTAGATATTTGAACTTCCAACAACTAGCTTACCATGTTAAAGTTGACATTCTTAGGCCCGTCACTACCCTTCAACAATTTTCTCAACTTTTTGTAAATAGACTTTTTTGAAGGGAAAGCGACCCTTCAAAAAAATGGGAAGGTCCTCTTTTGATGGCCAAGTTTCCTCCAAAAGGGAACCTACCCTTTAGGTTTTTTATCTTATTAAATTTCTTCAGATAAAATGTCTAAAGGAATTCCTTTGAACATTTTGTATAAAGGAATTCATGCCTTTGAATTTCTTTCTTGGATTTCCTTGGTGAATTTCTTTAGACCAAATGTTTGAAGGAATTCCTTTAGACATTTTGTCTTAAGAAATTCATTCCTTGAGTTCCTTCGTTGAATTTTTTTAGACATTTTATCTAAAGAAATTCATCTTTAGGCTTCTTCATAGATTTTCTTTAGACATTTTGTCTGAAGAAATTCATTCTTAAAATTGTCACTTTTTTTGAAGGAAATCCTTCTTTACAGATTTCTGGTCTAGCCTTTACAAATAGACCTTCTTCCCTCCACGAGGGCACTTTGGGTCCAAGGTTACCCTTTGGATCTCCTTGAAAACTCCCATTTGTTGCTTTTCTACCCTTTTTAAGGGAATTTTGGGCTTTGAGTAGTCTTTCAGATGAATTCACAAAGGCCATGTTTTGCACCCGACTACCCTTTGTAAGGGAACCTAACTTTTAGAGATTTTGTAAAAGACTTCTACCCCTTTGAAATTGGCCCATTTTTTTAATAAAGGGCTCACTTGAAGTAATTTTTTTGCCCTACTAATATTTCTTGGATTGAAATGAGTTTCAAATCAACCCAAATACTTGAAAGACTCAAAACACTTAGTTTTTTATGGAAATGGGCCTATTATAGAGAAAAAATCATAAGATTGTAGTGGAGTGAACTCATTAGAAACTAGCTAACAGGCCTTACAAAGGTAGGGAAAAGAGGGGGTTCTCAATTTTGTTCTGTAGGACCAAAATCGGTCAACACATTTGGCGATTCATAGGGGAAGCATGCCTACTATGCTTGAGAAGACTGGTGGCTTAAAGGTCCATTGGGCATGGAGGTAGGGTATAGCTTGAAAGGCTAGCAATAACCTTGAAAAACTTAAGAACCAATGAATATTTACCCCAAATGGTAAAGAAAACACATACAAGGCTAAAAAACTACAAACATGCATAAAATCACTTAGGGAAAACAAAGAAAAAAATAGGGAAACTATGTGCATAACAAAAGAATGTTAGTGACAATGTTTAAGATATATCCCATTGATTGGGATATGTATTTATTCACCATCCAACCTAGAGATTTGGCATGTATTATGTTTCTTGCATTGGGTGATGACGTATGAACCACTCCACAAGGCATCTAACTTTGTGTGCTTTCCAGGTTTAGCTTGGTCTTCATCCTATTTCAAGACAATGTCACCTTTTGAGAAGTCTTTTGATGAGTATTTCTTGTCAAAATGTTTATTTATTTATTGTTGGTGACTGGTCATGACATCCATGGCTTGGTCTCTTGCCTCTTGAAGCTCCATTAATTCATAAAATCTAACTTCCATGTTGTCACTCTCCTCGAATTGTAGCTGATGGGCAAGATCCAAGGCTTGTAATTCAAGTGAAATAGGAAGTATATCTTCCCTTCCATACACAAGTGTGTATGGTGAATTTCTAACTACCCTTTTTAGAGTGATTATGTTTTCCCATAGGGTTGTCTTCAACTTGGCATGCCAAGTCCTTTGATTTTCTTTGATTGTCCTTTTAATGATCATGATCAGGTTCTTACTGGTGGACTCAACCAACGCATTCCATTATGGGTAGTAGTTGGAGAAAGTACTAAGATATATGCCATATCCTAATTCCCACTCACTCATCTTTATTCCCAATAAATCCAATGCATTATCCAAAATGATTATAGCTGGGACCCCAAATCTCATTACCAGGCCTTCATAGAAGTCTAGAACCGTACTCTCATTGGCTTCCTTCAAAGCAATGGCTTCTACCTAATTCATGAAATAATATATAGAGAATAAAAACCCACTTATGGCTATCACTATAAGGAGGGTTGATCATCCCTATGAAGTCCAAACCCCATTACATGAACGGTTGTTCCACTTGAATGGGTTGCAAAGGCATTATAGCCAGTTGTTATTTTCCATCAAAGATAGCACATTTATGTCATATCCTCACCAAATCATGAGTGTATCTAAATAAATTTGGCCAAAATTAGCTATCCTTCATAATCCTTTTAGCTATGGCCTTGGAGCAAAGTGACCACCAACTAGTCCATCATGAAATTTAGATAGTACCCTGTCACCCTGATCTAAATCAATGCATATTAAGAGTACCCCTAAAAATTCCTTTCTAAATAGCACTCCATCAACCAGGATAGAAGGAATATATTGAATCCTAAAATATCTC
Source organism: Torreya grandis (assembly GCA_037957365.1). Classification (NCBI taxonomy): domain Eukaryota; kingdom Viridiplantae; phylum Streptophyta; class Pinopsida; order Cupressales; family Taxaceae; genus Torreya; species Torreya grandis. Next base: position 475,840 of record JARHVA010002587.1, read on the forward strand.
CTCTTAGTTCTAATAAGGCCTTATAGACACTCACTAGTTTGAAGGAAATGAACCATATCCTATACCCAGCTCTTCATGATTGTAAGTACTTCTACCATAGATTCATCATGGAGTATCAAAACACCTTCATTAAGCTATTTGAAGTCTATAGTAAGGTTTTCACATAGCCCTCTTCCCCTTACCATCTTGGTGGTGTTGATCTTCACATCATTCTCCATTACCTTGGTAATCTACCTTACCCTTTTTTCATTCAAGTCATGGCTCATTAAGAAGTCCTTTACACTAGGATGTGGCACCATGATGTGAATATTGCAATTAGACAACATATGTCTAAATGTATTCAAGATTCATATGATTACAAGTGATTGCTTCTCAACATATGTGTACCTAACCTCATAGCCCTCTAAGCCCTGGCTAAAAAATGCAAGAGGTTGTTCCAAATTTTCACCATTTGCTTGAGTGAGTATAGTAGAGATTACCTATTCATTGCCAAAGGTGTAGCTATTAAAGTCCTTAGAGAAGCCCAGACTAGTCAAGGTGGGAGCCTAAGTGATAGCTTGTTTTATACCTTTGAAGTTATCTCTCCTCCTTACTATCCATGTGAACGTCTCATCCTTCCTTAGCATGGAAGTTAGTGGCTTGACTAGTTCAGAAAAATTAGGGATGAATCTCCTAATAAAGTTTTTTTTTCCAAAGAAGCTTTGTAGGCCCTTCTTGTGTTCAGGCAAGGACAATGCTGAGATGGCATGCACTCTTTCTGGATCAATGGTCAAGCCCTTTTTTTAAATTACATGACCCAAGAGTTTTCCTTCATGGATAATAAACACACATTTCTTAGGGTTGAAAGTGATGTTGAACTCTCTACACCTCTAAAAGATTTACCTCAAGTGTTTTAGATGTTATCCTACCTCCTTGGATAAAATTATCACATCATCAAGATAAAATAACACAATGTCATCTATCAAACCTTGGAAATCCATATCCATAACTCATTGGAAGGTAGCTCCAACATTTTATAGTCTAAATGGCATCTTCCTGTAGGCAAAAATTCCCCACTTGGTGGTGAATTTTATCTTATACTGGTCATAGTCTTGAACCAAAATTTGATTGTATCTAGAGTACCCATCCAAGAGGGAGAATCATTCACTAACTATCACCATATAGAGAATCTATCCCATACTTGGGAGGGGATAGTGATCTCTTAATAATACTCTATTTAGGTCTCTAAAATCAACACACAATCTAATCTCCCCATTTTTCTTCCTAATGGGGACCAAATTGGCCAGCCAAGAAGAGTGTTTGATAGGAAAAATGATCCTGGACTCAATCAGCTTGGTGAGTTCCTTCCTCATGAGAGGCTCAATCCTTTGGTTGATTGGTCTCTATTTTTTCTTGATAGGTTTGGCACCTTATTCTATCTCAATGGTGTGTTGGGCCAAGATTGGATCAAACCCCTTTAAATCACCATATTCCCAAGCAAAGACATTAGTAAACTCTTGGCATAACAATATAAAAGAATGTCTTTCCTCATTTATACATACCTTCCCAAGTGCAAGAAACTTATCCTTGAATATTTCTACCCTCTCATTTTTCTCTTTCTTGGTTGACATTCTTGCTTTGTTGCTCTTGAGCTGGTCATCCTCATTGAAGATGCTCTCAAGAGTGACCAAACCTTTAGGAAGTATGTTGGTTTTTAGCTAAATGATCTGCTCCTCATACTATTGTTACAACTTGGATTGATTCCAAAAGTGAACTCAGCTTCCTCATGTAAGAAAAGTGTTATTTGTTGGTCACTGTCAAACACTTGCCAATTGATGACATTGTCTGGTATGGAGGGTGTTACTATCACTTTTAAATGGTGCTGATTTCTATCCTAACTTATTCCCTTGGGAATGTCAAACTAAGCACCAACTACTGTTAGTCTATTTGCATGCTTGTTTTTTCTCTTGGGATGAAAATGATGTTGAAAGTAGTGAATCTTTCTATTAGGTCCCACACCTTGTGCTTGTAAGACATGAGCAAGGAATTCTTGGTCAAGTTTTGACCTCTCACCTAGTTTACAAATAACTCATCATCTCCAAAAACTTGTAATTCTTTGATTCCTCTTTTTCTTGCCCAGTCTAAACCATGAACAAGATATTCATATTCTACTACATTTCAAGTGCAAGAGAATTCGAACCTAAAAGTTGAAAATAATTTTACCTTTGATGGTGAAACCATCATTGCTCCACCACTAGCTCCCAACTTGCTTCTACATCCGTCAAAGAAAAGTTGCCACAAACCATAGCTCTCTTGGTTTGCCTTCATCAAATTTGGCATGAAATTATATTTTTCATCCATGTAATAAACTCCAAGACCTGCCTCTTCAATGAACTTGTAAGGATCATGTTCAAATTTGTCATTTCCCCATTCATCTAGGAGTAGGTCAGTAACTCCTTCAAGGGAAGATGGTGGGGATTGGTCTACCTGGAGTTCTTCTTCATCAATGATGGCATAGCTAACATTTGATACCTTAGGTGATTATGGCTCTAGGTGATATTTATGGATAGGATCTAACTCAATCTTCACTTTGGTTCCATATTTGGTCCTAAAGACCATGTAAAACTAATTTGTTGCTAAGTACCCACCTATCTTGGATGTGAAATCCTTGGATAAGCAAAGAGTGAAGTAAGGGGGAACATCTACCACTACCACATCATGGGGAATGGAGAAGGTTAGATAGGTATGGAGAGTTAGATTTAATCCCCTTACCACTTCCAATGTCTTGGCTGGTGATCCATCCAACTACAAAATTCCCTTGGCCATTTGCTCATATTTGAGTCTTAGCTTGTCAATTATGCATTTAGGCATTACTAAGGTGCTTGCTTTACTGTCAATGATGAAATTATGGACTAAGAAATATCCAATTAATCAAGGATAGATATAAAGGAATGGCATTTGCATCCTTCTTTGCTTGACCTCCCATGGGAGGAGCCCCATTCATAATCAACACATTATCAACCTTTATTGGGATAGCTTGCTCACTCAACCCATGCAATTCCTTTTGGAGTATTTCCTTTTGTCTTATCATTGCTAAGGAATTCCACAATGAGATATTCATGTGTAGCTTATTCATTTGGTCCACCACATTTATTGGAGGGTTGCATCCGTTTGAGTTCTCCTTGGGGGTATTTTCAACTTGAGGTGCAACCCGAGGAGTTAAAGCTGCAACTGGCTATCTATAATTAGGAAATTTTTGGTTTACTTGTGATGAAAAAGATGACATATATACTTGAGTAGTTGCTTGAGCTTCCTCCATAGATCTCTTATTATACTTGGTGTTGGCTATAATGTAATCACCCTAGTTATTTGTGGTCTCCACATAATTGATTGCATAGAACTCCCCTTCTAAGTGGTTCATAAGAGTGGAATCAGATTGAGCTTGCCTGTTGTCCATCTCAGATTGTGTTGATGCCTCAAAACTTGGGAATTGGGTTGTCTAATCACCTTATGTGTGTATACATTGATTTGGTAGCTCATTAGCATAAAAAACATGTTCTTGACCATAACCTAGGGGTAGACAATTAGGTTATTCCTATACCAAATTATTCTGAGTGGGGATAAGAGCCTTGCATGATGAAGGGGAACTTGGATTATAACTCTGATAACGTCTGACCTAGGTAATTTGACCTTGCCCTTGATTAAAATTCTAGAAATGAGGTCTATTTGTTTGCCTAAACTATTGGTACCTTTGATTCAGTTGATAGCTTTGAGCTTGTTGCCTCTTGAGGGATACTAATTTGTTGGTAACACTTTGCAGTAAACTCTTAACCTCATGGAGGTCATTCACAGGGGTAGTAGCTAGCATTTCTACACTAGGAAAAGGAGATAAAGTGGGTGTGGTAGGTTGAGCTGAGGGTTGTAGATCATAAAAGAGTGCCATATGGGGTTTAGGGGCTATCTTTCCTGCTTGTACTAAACAATTTTCAGTAACTATGGCTATTTCATAAGTAGTGGGTAAAAATTTTCCACCCATGGACTATATCATGAGAGCAATGTCTCTATTCAAGGCCTTCAAGTAGTAAAGGAAAGCATAGCTTGGGGTCGACCTCACTAGAATGGGGATTTTGTCCCAAGTCTTTTGGAACCTAGTGTTAAAATCCTACATAAATTCATGTGGAGCTCTTTTCATAGTGGTCAATTACTCAGCTAGAGATAGATGGTCACTCTTCTCTCCAAATCTATTTTTCAGGAGGGTGCCTAATTATTTCCATGAGCTAACTGAATTCATAGGCAAGGTCCCATACCAATCCAAAACTTTACCTTTAAAAGACAAGGCTAGTATCTTGATGGCTATGTTTTCTTCAGTGACATTATGGATATTGTAGAGGTTGGCTATGTTTCTGATATGCTCAATAGCAATGATTGGCCCCTCTCCACTAAAGGTAGGAGCACTCTTAAGATTTATCCCTAAAATTGGGTCATACTATAGAAGGTTTAAAGGACTCTGACCATTAAAGGTCATAAAAGGAAAATCCATGGCTGTGATAGGATTCAACATGGGTCTTCTTGTGTAGGTATATCTTATGGCAAGTCTGGAAACTAGTTTGTCATGTAGGGATGAGTCATTACAAACCTTAGCCTCTTTGCTAAGTTTAAAGGCAGCTCAAAAAATTTGAAATGGACACCCTTAGAAGAAGATCTTGTGGTGACCTTAGGCATGGGGTGCCAGGATGATCAGTAACCAGGGACTAAATTCTTAAAACAAAGTCACCAGATGCTAGATTATAGATCTTGCTTTTGGATTTTTTATAGTAACTGGACCATCATCAATCCTAAAACTCATAGGACATAATTTATGTCTCACTAGGTGTGCTAAAAATTGTTGATGATATGGATTACACCCTTTGAAAGGAAACTTATCTCCTTTCTTCCATGCGGCATAATGGAGACATTCCTCTTGTTATGGTTAGTAAGATTGAGGAATGAATCTTTAGATTAAGGGCTAGCTCCCCTTGATGCACCTTGAGGTCCTGAATTTCCAATGCTAATCAATGGGGGGGTGAAAAGAGAGAGGGATAATACAAAATCAAAACCTAACTAAAATGGTGATGCACCAAAATTGATTGATCTACTCATATTTTATCTACACTTTCTACCAAAAGGAGCAAACACACACTTCATTTTAACAAGAGACTAGACTACATCAATGTTTTAAGTAGGGGATTGATGGAGGTATAATGAATAAGAACCTACCATAAGTGTTCTAGAGGGACACTATTGGATGGTTTCTCACCTACACCTATACTTCAACCTAGACGCTTCTTGTTAACCTACAAAATAATATCTTGGATACACTAGATACACTAGCATCAACCTATGAAAATCTTAAAATAAATGACTAAACATAAGGTAATACACAAACATATGTAGATGTGTAAGGAATTAGATGGAGGTAAAACACTTCTTTTGATTAAAGGAAAATTTTGTCAGGGATTCACCATACAAAAGTGAGAGATAGATCTTCAAAGCTAAGAGGTTACAATATATATAGAAATTGACTAAAGACCTTTGACCCTTTCAAGAGCAAGTGGCCCATACTGCATTAAACACATCGACAAGAGGAATTTTCCCATGCTGCTATCATCTTCTTATAAATGTGCCTATAAGATCCATATTATAGTTGTCCCAAATATTGACTCTGTTGTCTAAGCTGCATTAAACACTCCTACTAAATCATGGGTTGCTTGCTCCTTTAATGATAAGGCCACCTCTCACCACATTCTGGGTCATGCCTTTTCCTTGAATGCTCTCGTAACTCTAGTTAATGGCTATTCATTAATGTCAAACACAAAAAAAATTAAGCCATATTCTTGAAATCTCATGTAGCCCTCTTAATGGCTATTTGTGGATACTATTCCATCTATAAGCATTTACTACTCCTATCGATGCCTCCTGTGCCACATGGACTAGTCTTGTTCATTCCTACACTTGGTTGTGTCACCTAGAACATTCTGAATGTTTGTCTTATATGTGTATGGCTAAATTCTGAGCCATGATATCTCTCTCTCTTCTCTTTTCTCATTATTTGTTGTCTTTTCTTGATAGTTCAGGCTCATGGGGGCTATATTTTCTCCTTCAAGCTCCTTTCTTGGTGATTTATTGAATCTTGCTTCAGGCTTCTTAGCCTTTCTAATTTCTTCAGGCAAAATGCCTAAAGGAATTCCCTTCATTATGCTCACCACTTTGACACCCACCTTTAATGACACTTAGGGCCCATGCTCTTGGATTTTTTCAAACAAAATGTCTAAAATAATTCTTTTAGAGATTTTGTCTGAAAGAATTGTTGTTTGGCCTTTCTCTCATTGCTAGCCCATCTTCTTAAATTTGATGTTCATGTGCCCATCATCAAACATTTTAAAATCAATGGCTATCTTATCACCATAAAATTGATGTCCATGGGCCTATCACCATTTGAAAACTAACTTCTCTTTCGCTACCTTGAATTTGACGTTCATGGGTCCGTCACTAGATATTTGAACTTCCAACAGCTATCTTACCATGTTAAAGTTGAATTTCTTGAGCCCATCACTACCCTTTAGTAATTTTCTCAGCTTTTTATAAATGGACTTTTCTAAAGGGAAAGTGATCCTTTAGAAAAATGGGAAGGTCCTCTTTTAATGGCCAAGTGCCCTCCAAAAGGGCACCTACCCTTAGGGTTTTTTGTCTTGTCAAATTTATTTGGACAAAATGTCCAAAGGAATTCCTTCAAACATTTTGTCTAAAGGAATTCATGCCTTTGAATTTATTTCTTGGATTTCTGTACTTGGTGAATTTATTTAGATAAAATGTCTGAAGGAAATCCTTCGGACATTTTGTTTGAAAAAATTCATTCCTTGAGTTTTTTCATTGAATTTTCTTTGGACATTTTGTCTGAAGAAATTTATTCCTTAGGATTCTTCATGGATTTTCTTTGGACATTTTGTTTGAAGAAATTCATTCTTTGACTTGTCACTTTTTCTGAAGGAAATCCTTCTTTATGGCTTTCTGGTTTGGCCTTTACAAATAGACCTTCTGCCCTCTGCAAGGGCACTTTGGGTCCAAGGTTGCCCTTCAGAGCTCCTTGAAAATTCCCATTTATCACTTTCCTACCCTCCATAAGGATATTTTGGGCTTTTATTAGTCTTTTGGATGAATTCACAAATGCCCTATTTTGCACCTGACTGCCCTCGGCAAGGGTACCAAACTTTCAAAGCTTTTGTAAAAGACTTTTACCCCTTTGAAACTGGCCCATTTTGTCAATAAAGATCTCACCCAAAGTAATTTGTTTGCCCTAATAATCTTTTTAGGATTGAAATTAGTTCTAAATCAACCCAAATACTTACAAGACTCAAAACACTTAGTTTTTTATGAAAATGGGCCTGTTACAGAGAAAACCCCATAAGATTACAGTGGAGTGAACTCATCAAAAACTGGCTAACAAGCCCTGCAAAGGAAGGGAAAAGAGGAGGTGCTCAATTTTGGTCTACAAGACCAAAATTGGTCAACACTATGGAATGAAGATTTGATAATGAACAAGGTTATCAAATTCAAACTAGTTATCCAAATAGCACACAAAATATAGAACTAGGTCAACAGGGTCGATCTAGTTGACTATATAAGGGTAGTTTTGAAGATTGAAAACTATGAAAGGAAAGACTATAAATAAAGAGATAGAAGGATAAGAAGGAAACTTGGTGGATTAGAAATGTAGATAAGGAATATTACTATCAGATAACTTTGTGAAATGTTTGCAAAACCTGCTAACTAGGTTGATTAGGTCGATCAAGCTATGTAAGAACCTATTGTTGAGTGCTTGTTCTATATAAGGTCAACTAGGATGACCTGGTATGCTAAATAGGATATCTTCAATTTTAAAAACTATACTGGGTCAAATTGGTCAATCTAGTAGTTTGGACTAGAAGTTTGGAAAGCTAAAAACCTATACTAGGCTGACTGGGTTGATTGGGTCGATCTAGTAGCCTATACCTAAAAACCTATGCATAAATATTAGAGTCGGGTTGATGCAGTCACCCAGTATGTAAAATATATGATAAAAATAATGATGAAAAAAATGAAATAAGTCAACAAATACTACAAGGGTTAGTTCACATCGAGTTCACCAAAATGTATGCGATTAGAAATACATCATGTTTATAAATCAATCCTAGCTCAAAGAAGATAGAGCATACCTATACTTTCGATTGGGAATACATTTGTTAAGCAAGATCATGACCAAGATAGAGATCTGTTAGATCTAATTAGGGGATCACTTATCATAATACACTATGTTAATGAGGGTTCTAAAGCCTCTAGACTAACACAATCATGCAATAACCCTAATGGGGTCCTAGGTTTTGATATTTCACTTATTCTAATAACAATAAATTAAATATAATCTAGTGCTCACTAAATATTGTGGCATAATATGAGGGGTTATTAAATCAATCATAACATGTATAGGAGATTCTCTATTAAGCTAAGTATGAGTAAGACCCTGATACATGGAATATGAAGAGTAATATTATTTGAGCCAATACTTATGTTCTATCTACTAAAAAGAGGAAAACAAAGTTAGAATATACTTACCTAAATGTGAACCCATAGAGACTCAATATCTCCCTTGGACAAAGGTTATTTTCAAGAGGTTGTTGTAGTTTGTAAAGATCATGAAGAAAGGCCAAAGCATCCAAGACTTATCCACAAGACTATATTCTCCAAGTAGAAACCCTAAGCTAAGACTCCTCAAGTAGAATGGTGGAAGAGAAGATTGTAAAGAAGCATGAGTGAATAATAGTTATTGATTTAATATTGAAATAATGATGAAATGATCTTGTATATATATGCAAATCTCATCCTAAATCCTTCAAAATATGTCAGTTGTATGGGGTCAACCTAGTCGACCTTATATGTTTTTGGTTAATTATTCACAAGGTCCAAAGCTAGGTTGACCAAAGGGATAACACAAATCTCAATTGAAAATCTCCCAAAATAGTATAGGGTCAACCTAGTCAACCTTGTACACTAATCAAAGGCTAAAAACCATACAAGGTTGACCTAGTTGACCTAGTATAGTTGACTATCAAAAGGGGATTAAGGTGAGGAAAATAGGGATAAAAAGAGGGAAAATGATAGAGGAGTGTGCAAGGGAGGAGTAATAACTTATGGAGTGGCTTTAGGATCTATTTATATTGGTAATAATATGGTAATAAGGGACAACAATCTTGTGAAACACCAAAGGTTTTCCCACCCCTTTCTCGATGTACCCCTTAGGGCATGCACTCAGAGAGATTGAGCCTCAATGGGTTCCTACAAGATGTAAATCATCATTATTTGATAAAATTTGAAAATATTATGTGTATACAAGGTCCAAGTCTAAGAACAAAATTGAACTAGGTCTTGGTCTAGGAACATGAGATCTTAAACTAAACTAAAATCAAACAAGGTCTAGGTCTAATAACAAAATTTAATTAGGTCTTGGTCTAGGAACATGAGATTAGTCATAGAATGATCTTAGTCTAGGTATGGACTTGAAACTAATCTTAAGTTTAGGGAGTTTGTTTGAAATAAAAGGTACACTTGGTCTATGTGAAATTGGAAACAAGGTCAAACTCAGTCTTGGTCTAGGAAAATATCTTAAACTAAACTGAAATCCAATCTAAGTAACACAATCTAAATATATAAATTAAACCACTCAAGCCCAAGTAGTAGGAACTAATCAATCATAAATTAATTGTCCTTAGATCAAAACTTGAAAGTGGATTTTGAAATTGGTTTAAGAAGCACTTGGATTTTAATAACGGATTGTCAATTTAAATGAAAAGTGTAACAATCTCTTTCAAAAACTAAATCATGAATGTTTTTTTCAATATTTTAGACTAAGTCTAATGGTTTTGAACAATTTGTGTAACATAATTCTTCTTGGTGCAAATGTGTGTGTATCATGTGTTTTGACTTTGAACTTGTTTGATTATGTGTAATGGGTTTGGATTCAACATAAAAGTAAATAATAAGTACACAAGTACATGATTTTATCTAAATACTGACACAAGGTTGCTTTATATCCACCAAATTCCATCAATATACCCATTCATGAGAGGAATTAAGTGGTAATCCAATAAATAAAAGTGCATTAAGGTAGAGTTTTTATCCCCCTATGTCTTTCAATAAATAGTACTTGGCATGGAACTTAGAATGCCAAAGCAACTCAATATTGGTAAGATAATTTGTGGTAAGTGGGGTCTCTTAGTCTAAAATTTTTACATTAGCTTTCTAAATGTTCCACAATATCAAATAATACTTGGGAATAATAAAATATCCATCATTTGGATGTCAAACCATCTAAATTATTATGAGATGGTTTTTTTTCCTTTTACAACCACTACATCCATCAATTACTCAATGAAGTGTGATGTCTAGAATGTGTATGTTCCAAGGATCCATTTGACTTGTCAGGTTAATCACTCAGCCACTATCAAATCAAATGGTGTGCTCAATTTGTATACACTAGTGGATAAGTGGGGTTGGTATGATGTTGGGATATGAAAATCCAAGTCAATTCACCCCTAAAAAACTTACAAGGAGGTAATGAACTCCTACTTACTAAGCCATAAGAAAATAAAAAGGGAGAAAGGCAATTTTGAGTCACCCATGTCTAAGAAAATGAGGGGAGGACATACACAATTTGAACTCTGAGATACAAGAAACAAGTAGCTTAGTCATGTTTTTGAGTCACCCTAAGGAGGGAAGAGTGTACACACAACTTTGTTAAACAACACTAAAACATAAAGAAAACATGAAATGTAAATCTTTTTGAAGAACTTTGCTTAAAACTTGGAAACAAAAACTTTGAAAGTTGTTTGGTTGATTTTAAATCACTAAAATAAATGTTTGAAAACTTTGAAATAAAAAAAGTTTAACCCTAAACACAAGTATGAAAATGCTTTGAAACTCAATAAAAAGTGCAAAATGGCTTTGTTAGTGTATCAAATTTCTTATTTTTTCCTTGTATCCTACATCAAACAATTAGTGAATTCATGTGTGTTGATTAAGTTGCACAAGTTAAGCAAAAAACTAATTTTTTTAGCACTTGATTTTATGTCTCAGAGCAAAGTCATAGTTTAGCAGTCTGCATTATCACCATTTTCTTGAAAAACTAAAAAGATAAAGAAACTAGTAAAGTCACATTAACATGGTAAAGTCATTGATTAGTAGATTCAAAGTCACTATTTTCTTGAAAAAAGGTAGCAAAGTCACCAATTTCATAAAATATTTATACTTGGCAAAGTTGTTGATATCTGGGGATGAAGTCACTATTTTTTAGGGTCAAGTTGAAGCCAATGATATGTAAGGTCTAAGTCATCAATTTCATGAAAAACACATAAAACTAAAAAAACATAGAAACCAATGAAGTCGTCATTTTCTAGTGGCAAAGTCACCATTTTAATGCAAAATTAGTAAAGTCCCTGATACATAGGTCAAAGTCATTATTTTCCAGTCAAACAAAAAACATGAAAAGTTTAGTTGAAAAAAATAGAAATAAGTTCATTAATGAGATTTTTTTATTTTTAAGAGTCCCAAAGTACTCCTAAGATGAATGTGGGGTGTGGTGTCCCATCAGACGCACCATTATGTAATCAAAGAATCCAAAGATGATGTTAGTCTAAGCATTAGTAAGATAAATCAATGAAAATGCATATAAGACTAACATTCCAAGCCTATATACTTAAGGGAGCAAATAACAAACAAACAAAATACAATAAGAAGATAAAACAAAATCTTTCACTTTCCTTGATAATTTTATTTTTTAGGTTGCCTAATAGTGGAATGTGCTCAACTTGTGGATAATGAGTCTTCATCAATGGTGCATGTGCATCATCTCCCCTTGTTCACTTTGGAAACTAGTTTGGCATGAGTTGATTAATGAAGTTTCTCTCAATAGTTCTACATATTAAGTTTGGCTTAAGAATCTTGTTGAAAATGTGTGAAGACCTTACTAGTTATAGCATGATTGAATGATATAGAGCATCCATATTAAGAGCAAGATGTGTGGTCCAAAATAAATTCAACTTTGGAGACCAATTTCAATAAATGTAATTAATATTTGGAATAATGGAGCAATCAATAGGCATAGTTTAGCATTTCAAATATTTATTGCATTTATGTTGATATTTTGCATTTTGAACTTTGTGTTTGTCTATGTCATGATGATGTCACCTTTTCATATATTTATTAAAATTATGAATTTTCAAAAATATAAATTCATTAATTTGATATGGATTTTTGCATATGGGGTATTACCCCAAATAAGGATACCTTAACATGATTTAGGGAATTTATGTTCAATGTGTAGATGAATTTGGATGTTTCAATTATTTATAAGCTTAATGTGTATTATTTGTTATAAATCAATTTGATATCTATTTATACACATAAGTGAAAAAAGGAGCATCTACAATGATCAATCTACATTTTATTACTCAAGATTTTGTTATAAATCAGTTTGATGTCTATTTAGACATAGAAATAACCAAAAGGGAGTGTATGCAATGGTCAATCTACATTTTATTGATTAGGATCTAATGATTCACTCAATAAGCTCTAGGTTATTTAAGATGAAAAAATATTAGTTGGAGATTATTTAGACTAGGTAATTCCAAACCAATAAAGCATGAAATATATAGAATCTAGAAATTAACAACAGATAATAAATTAGAGTGACAAAAAGTGTATAGAATTTTAAACTAGACATAAGTTCAAACCCTCCTTCTACAACCAATTTTATTAGTCTCAATTTCTGACCTATGGTAGAAAAAATTATTGGATTAACTATTTTGATGGGACATAGGGAGTTAACATAACATGGGACATAATGTCCCCTCATTTTTAGGATTTAACTAGTTGAATCCAAGGGTTGAGAACTTTTTAATTTTTTAGTTGGGTAAGTAATGGTAATTAATCATTAGAATTCCAATCCACTCCATATTATCTGAGAAATATTACTGATATTTTCTTAAGTCCTTTACTTCCTCATTCACATAGGGAAATAAATTAGGTGGTTCCTTGACTGAAATGAGATTATTAATGTTAAAAATTGAAAGCATGCTTGATCATAATTATACCATTGTGTATTAGGTCTCTCTATAGCACAAACTAAATCAACTTAATAGGCAAGATACTAAGAATTTAAATGAACATATTAATCTAAAATTATATTTAAATACAATCATATTAAATGCATGTAGCTACTACATAAAATGGCTTGACATAGCTTCAAGTTAAATACAATATAAATTTAGAACCAAATAGACTAGCTATTACATAATATAATTGCATATTCATTAGTAAACAAGAATTGTAATATTTTATTAACATTAATCATTTTTTTTCCATCAAGAAATGAATGGTTTTATTAAATAACCACATGAATTTCCAACTAGACTGGTATCTATTTTAATGTTATTACAAAATAATTTAAGTGTGTCCTTCTGGTAGACAATCACAAGCCAAAACAAAACAAGAAAAAGAGAGGACTGAGCCTACAATAATTTTTGTAGAGTTTTGGTTTATAACATCTCCCTCTTTTAAAATAATAATGAGGATTACCTTATATAGAAAATATAATGGGACTTGTCTTCAAGGAGTACAAGGCTCCCATCTCTTGTCATGATTGCCACTTCAGGCTACTACAAATGTAATCCATTAGAATATTCCCTCCACTCTAAAAGGAAATCCATAATCAATTTTATATTTTATCCATGGTTGTGACACTTGTCTAACTAAAATGATCCTCCACTTCTCCCTTTTGGATCAAGTATTTTTAATGATTTTCTATTTGGCCCACATAAGAAAATATTCAAGTCCAAAATCCATTATTTCACTCCATGTACCTCCTTTAACTAGTCATACTCCTCAAAAACTAGATCAACTAATTATTTTGTTTTTTTTTCTCAATTTTATCCTTTTTGACATTTTGACATGCTATCAAATTTAAGATTGTGTCTTTTATGATAACTCAATTGATACGTGGTTCAAGTTCATCTTATTTTATGTCCTCAAGTTCTCCTTCATTGGCCACATGGCTTATTCTTGGTCTCACATTCCTTTTCATTTCCTAGGCTATTCAATTTTCCACTGAGTCCCACTTTACCATTTGGTATCTTTTCATCACCCCTAAGCATTTCTTTTTTATTTGCCTTTATCATCATTCTATCCATGTGTCTCCTTCTTATCTCAGGTTATTCATGCTTTGGCCTAGTGTTGTTAATGCCTTGGGCTCTGAGATCTTGGGAGGGTGTCACATGGTATCTTCTCAAGGCATAATTACCATGGGAATTTTCTAATTTTGTTCAACTCCTAAGCTTATAGGTTAAAACTATAATACCCCTAAGGTTTTGAGGTTACAAGCTTATAAGGTTTTGAGGTCCCAAGGCTAATTCCCTAATGTCATCAAGGTTTTGAGCTTCCAAGGTTTCAATTTTATGAGATTTTGTTAATGAATTCAACTCTTCATTGGGTTGGGTTATCAAGATTATGCCACATGGTATGATCTTGGGGCCATATGGCTTTAAAAATACTTGATCATTTTTTTAAAAGATTGTATTTCAAAGACATACATTGATGATATTTAGACATGTGGAAAGATTTAGGTGACCCTGGGAAGTCTTCAAAACCTATATAAAAGATAAATCAACAAAAGAACTAAGGAAAATGAAATCATTAATAAGATAGCCCAAAAAGTGATAAAATCCACCAATGTGTAAAACAAAAGCTAGCTTCTAATATTGAACACATAATATAGTTCATCAGTCACAACAATGAATTCATATTATTTTCATAGCTTGAATAACTTTTGAATAACCAAATCTAAAATCAAATATCAATCAAGTATTTATTATGTGAAATTATAAATACTTGGTCACTTTTAAATAAAAATAAAAAAAAATAGAGGTACAATTTATACTGGGTAGATTAGACATAGAACTTATTATTTTCAAAAGGCTTGAATCATACTTCATTAATATCAATGAGTATTCAGATGGTATAACTTCACATCCATAAACCTACAAACTAAATACCAAACTGAAAAAAGAGGGTCCTAATTTGAAATCTAAGAATAGGGCATGTTAGACCCAACACATAACTTAGGTGGGTAGAATAATTGGGTCCTAACACAAAGGCCTGATGAGGTACCCAAGTACATAGAGATGATCCCCCATAGGAGGAAGAAGTTACATCTACCCTATACCCAAATAAGAGCCCAAAAATGAAAATACTTACTCTCAGTGAAAGGTTTGGTGAATATATCAATAATTTGCTCTATTATTTGGATGTAGTAGAGATCAATGACTTTCTCAAATGCATATGAATCTTGATATGTTTGGCCCCTTGATAGAGTAATATATTATTATATTTTTGGATTATTCTATGGTTGTCATAAAAGATGACTATTGGTTATTGAAATTAGATGCCAAACTTAATGAGAATTCCTTAAATCCAAATAGCCTCAGTGGTAGCATTAACAACTCCTATTTATTCTACCTCAGTAGAAGATAAAGAAATAAAATTATGATTCTTTCTTGACTAACTAATCAAACTTGAACCAAAGCATAAATTTTAGCCTAAAGTAGACTTATGATTATGAATATCACTAACCCAATCTGAATCTGATAACTAATCAAGTCAACATTGATGACTTCTCCATAGTGAATCTTAAAACTATAAGTACCTTGAATGTAGTGGAGAATTCACTCAGATAATTTCTGGTGTGGTTCATGTGGTTCCTACATAAATCTAGAGACTATGCCCACTGCAATGAAATATCAAGTATAGTGTGTGTAAGGTAGATGAGACTGCCAACAAGTTATTGATATGAGGTAGTATCAACCAAAGGAGATAGTCTTAAGCTTCACACCAAATATAAATGGACTTGGAGTTAGATTACAGTTATCCATGTTCAAATATGCAATAAAATCAAGAGCATACTTGGAATTTACAATAGTGATCTCAAAGTCAAACAAAATTTTCAATCCTGAGGAATTAGTGCAACAAGCCCAAGTCAGCCATTAAGAACCTATCAAACAAAGTAATTTTTAATGTTTTGATGGTGGATGAAGAACTCCCTATGATCATTAGGTTATTCATGTAGAGATATATAATCAACAATGAATAATCCTATCATAAAATGTAGACATTTAAATCAAAATGGCATCTGGTGAACCCAACCAAAAGAATAGAGTCCATCTTGTCATACTAAGCTTAAGGAGCTTGTTTGATGCCACAAATAGATTTTTGAAGTTTTAAAACTAATGAAGAATCTTCCAAAAATATTTTTGGTTTCTTCATGTATATTTCTTATTTGAGGTCATCATGAAGAAAGTCAATCTTAACATCCATTTGATGAAAATATTAGTGATGTATTATGGCAATGGAAAGAGTGAGTTAGATTGAGTTCATTTTGGAAACTAGGGAAAACATCTTGGTATATTTAATGCCAAGTACTTGTGAAAAACCCTTTGCTACCAAATGTGCTTTGAATTTGTCTACAAATCCATATATTACAAAAAAAATTCTATAGATCCACTTACATCAAACATTTTTTCTTCCCTTAGGAAGAGGGACTAAATCCCAAGTGTTGTTCCTTAGCAAGGAATTATATTCCTCTTCTAGATAGTAGTATCCCAATCAAGAGTACCTAATGCTTCACAAAACAAATTTGGATTAGAATTAGATGAAATGAAATCATTTGGGGAATCATATAATTATGAATGAGTTTAGTTGGTGTTTGATGGATCTCCAACACATTGGCCAACACTTTGTAGTGTTTATCTATCCCAAAAAGGACCCATGTTTAGAGATTAAAGAGGAGATTCATTATCCTCTAAAGATATTTTGGGAGAAGGATGAGGTGTGTCCTCATCATTACTCTCATCATCAAAACTAGAATAATAATCTAGATCATTAATAAGCTGCTCAGGTGGATCTAAATCATCAAAACTATCATCAAATCCCAGTGCATCCAAGGAAGAGGGAGGAGTGTCATGTGTGAAGACTTAAGGACCCTATTGAAAGTTAACACTTATTTCAATGAAAAACTCATGGGTGGTGGGATGTATAATATTGTATCCCTTAACACCCTCAGGATATCCAATGAAGATGCAAGTCTAACTCTAAGGTTACATTTCCTTACATTTCTTATTAAGACTATAGGCCATATCAAGAGATATAAACACTCACAAGTGTTTCACTATGATATTTTAAGTACTCTAAGATTCAAAAGGAGGGAATCCCTTCAATTTTGTATAAGGAACTTTGTTCTATATATAAAAATCATAGTTGATGGTATTAGCCCAATACTAAGGTGCAAAGACTTAGAGTATAGCATACAAATGGCCATTTCCTTCAAGGACCTATTATTTCACTCTAAAACACCATTATACTAAGGACTATATAGAACTATATAATATAGTTCAATCCCATATAAAATTTATAATTAATTAAAATAATTACTAACATACTCGCCACCATTGTCAATGTGTAAAATCTTGATGGATTTACGTGACTATTTTTATACAAGTGCCTTGAAGTCCTAAAAATAATCAAAGGCCTTATATTTATTCTTTAAAAAGTAAACCAAAGTATAGCTCAAAATTCATTGATAAAATTAAGAATGTATTTATTCATGTTGATTAAAGAGCTATAAAATGTCCAATAATGTCACTTTAAACTAGTTCCAATATCTATTTAGATCTCCATAATTTACCTTTGTCATACTTCTCCTTGGGATACTTACCAAGTTTGCAACCTTAGAAAATGTCATCAAAAAAATGAACACATGGAAACCTTGAAACCATGTCATGATGACTAAGTTATTATAGGTAGTGATAATTAAGATGGTTGGATTGTTCATGCCATAATTTACTCACCACATCTCAATGAGTGAGAAGTGCAATAGAGGGTTGATCAAGATAAAAATGTGAGAAAGTATAAAATCAAGACTGATGATTTGCTTTCCCAAATGCAACTATGCAATCATTGTTAGATTCCCTAATAACCAATGAATTATATGTGACTTCAACTCTCTTACCCAAACCAATGTGAGTGATTTGATAAATAGATAGGATATTGGTGGATAAAGAGGGAACACATAGAACATCTTGAAATGTCCCATCATTCACTTCAATGGATCCTCTCCCACTAACTTCTATAGAATTATCATCACCCAATAATACATAATGCATAGAATAAGGTTCCAAGGATGATAATGTGTCCTATGATGAATCCATGTGATGTGAGGTACCAGAGTCAATTACCCATGTGAAAGGTTGGGATGAAACTATAATAAGTGTTTTGCCCTTATCTTTACCCTTTTTATTATATTTGGCTTTATGAGACTTATGCATTAATGAACTCTAATTGGAAGAATAAGGGACATTGATGTTATACTTCTCGAGCATCTTAGTCAATTGGTCAATCAGCTTCTTCATGCATTTGGATTCATTATGCCCAAACTTATTACATTAGGCACATGTGAGTCACTCTTTCTTATGTTTTCCATCTGAAGAAGAGGACTATTTTGATTATTTTGACTTACCATCAAATTCCTAACCTTTTATTTTCTTTGGGTCCTTATTATGTTCTTATACTTACTACTAGAATATTTCTATTTATCATGACTCATAATTAAGGCATGATATTTAGATGACTTCACCATACCCATTTGGATAAGCTTGGATTATTCTAGAATCAAGTCAATAGAAAATTCATCCAAGGATGGCATGGTCAATGTAGCACCAAGGGCACATTTGGTGGCTTGGAAGATATAAATGAAGACAAAATAGTCATATCCCAATTTGGCAAAGATGGAAAGAATCAATTGATCATCATTTTTGTCAATGATGCATAATTTCAACTATAATCTAAGTGATTTTAACTTTGTGAAAAAGTCATGTATAGTGTCAATTTTTTTTGGGCTCAAACTAATGATCTCATTCTCCAACTCATGACCCCTAATTATGTTTTGCTTCCTAAATAGTTTTCCAATCTAGTCTAAACTTCATTAGGAGTAGTTATAAATTCAATATGAAAGAGTACATCGAGAGACATAGACAAGCATAGTAAACCATAGGCTTCATCACTTATATTAAACTACTTTGATTTTTTTGTATCAAGTATCAATTTTTTGTACCCATTATGATTCAATGTATGCCTTTGATCCTCAAGAGGATTTTCACTTTAGCTTTCCACTCTTGGTAGATGAACGATGTAAGAATCAGAACTTGATTTTGACCCATGGTGTAGAAAGGAAGTATGTTCTGAATTATACATGCTTGAAAGACTTGTGTGTAATCCCCCTAAATCTATAAAGGTTAAATAATACAAGTCACAATAATATCACCAATGCATATGTTAGGTATTGTAGGATCCAAATACAACATAAACTAATTCAAATATAAATCATGGTGAATACAAACAAAGAATAATATTTAATCTCACTATATTATATTTCCCTATTACGCATACCCATAGTTATATAAAAATATATAGGTAAACCATAGCCTATAAATAGGGATTCAACAACCCATGATTCTCTCCTAGAGTCATGTGGTTGTTGGACCCATACAAATAATAATATATTACAAACTATATTTATAATATATTAGACTAACCAAATAATAACTATATTAACCATATGGTATATAACAAATAGTAAATAGTAGTTTACCCAATGTAAATAATAATTCCCAACATTTCCCCTTTAATTTTTACATGGTATAACACATCTCATTCTCAAACTACAATGTGCTACCAAATGAGCTAACCTCGTGATCTTGATCCAAAACAAAAGTCATTCCTCATCAAACTTCCATGATTTTCAATAGGTTTACCATAAATTTAGACATGAATAGGTTCCCTTAAACCTATTCACCTCATGTAGTTTAATGGATCAATACTAACCTTTTCAATATCCATTAGTACTATAGTAATTCATCATCAGTACTCTAATATGTTTTTACATTAGGGGATTACATAGGAATAACTCACATAATACTAGAAAATAAAATAGTATTAGGACTAAATCCTCATTATCTTATTTTTTAGCCTTTGTTCATGTTTGTTGCCACCCAAAAAAAATTATAGACAATATTCACTACCACTAAAAAACTATCCTTGGCTTTAGCTGATTTGGCACAAAACACACCACACTAAAAAATATAAAAACTGAAATCCACATGACACAACTAAAATAAATGTGCCACTAAAGCATATGTGCCCCATTATTGGTAATTGGTAAGAGGATTATAAAACATCATTCCTTCATTAATTTTTACCTCCTTAATGGAAATATTATTATTCAATTTATGAAGTATTGAAGCTCATATGCATGTCATTTTGAATGGAATAGGGTCCCCCCACAAGATTGACACTTATTATACAATGAACGTTGGGTCAAATAAAATTGTGTCCATTACAAGGAGAGAATTTTTAATTTGAAAATTTTGAAATGATTTAAAAATTACTCTTTTGATAAAAAAATACAACTCTAATACTTACTATAGACATAAATACTTTCATATTTTTTAGTATTGAAATTATTAATTTTAGAACAATACTCTAAAAATAGTCTTATTTGAATATGAAAACTTATGATATACATAACATTATAGCTATAAAAATAGACAAATACTAATAATAAACTATGATTAAACATATAATTATAAAAATTTATAATAATAAAAAAGTAATATAAAACCTAAACCAAGCTAAACTTAAAAAATGATCGTGTGATTTGCATGCACCATCAAGTTTGAAGAATGAACCATATGAAACCTTCAAGAGCCAAAGATTTTGGAGATCATGATTGAGTTGAAAAAGTGGTTGAAATTTGTTTGAGTCATTTGAAACCAACTAATATATATAATCAAGACCCAAGTTAAACAAAATATGCATGGATGTACATGAAAATGTAAAGTCTATAGGTCTGATTTTATTTGCTCCAACAACATCCTGCATAGTTATTTAAATTTATAGTGGGTTATTGTATTATTTTATAATATACTACACATGATATATAAAATTTGAAAAATAATTTTTTTAAATAACATATGTTACAGGATCTACAAAAATTATTAGGTATAAAAGAGTTGTCAAAAGTAAATGCATAGAATTGAGTATCTTCAAATAGGTTGAGTAGTTCTTTATGGAGTGATTGAAGCAATGTGTTTAAGAGAATTTAGAGATGTTTATAATAATATTCTCTTCTAATTTTTTTATTTCAATTCATAATCAATTCAAAATAAAGTAATGCAAAATTTTTGAACACTGAATGCAATTTGGTAGTAGAGTCATTTATTTAACATGAACATCGATTAAATGTCAACATCAAAGCAATATTCTAATACCAAAGTGTTGATCTAAAATAAAAACTTAACATATTTTACACAAATATTTACAAAATATTCTTTTCTCATTTACAGGGAGAGGAATAATTTAATTGGCCTTAAATTTCTCTTAAATCTCCATCACAAAAAATCATGTTATGTTACCACTATTAGGTATTATAGGATCCAAGCATAATAGAAAATGATTCAAATATAAATCATGGTGAATACACACATAGAATAATATTTAATCACAATATATCATATTTCCCTATTACACATACCTGTAGGTATAGAAAAATATATATGCAAACCATAGCCTATGAATAGGGAGTCAACAACCCATCATTCTCTCCTAGAATCATGTGGTTGTTAGACCCATACAAATAATAATATATTACAAACTATATTTGTAATATATTAGACTAACCAAATAATAATTTTATTAACCATATGGTAAATAAAAAATAGTAAATAGTATTTTACCAAATGTAAATACTAATTCCCAATAATGTAGAACTAAAAAACTTGCACTTTCAAAACAATGGCACTTGAAAAGGAGTTGTTGGCTAAAAGTTATAAAAGTTTGAATGTTTCTTGCTCATAAAAAATAATGATATCCATTTTACATAAAAATTAGGTGTGCAAAATTTTGGCCAACTTTTGTGAGGAAAATTTAATCCTACTTAGGTTAGTTGTGACCAAGGGTTAAGGGTTAGGATGAGGGTGACCCCTTGATTGATTTGATTGATGTGGCAGTGATATCACCCCAAAAATGGATTCACTTTTGAAATGAATAGTACCACTTTACACTCAATTAAATTTTAAATCATCCAAGCCATTAGAGTGTGAAAATAGGGAGTTTAGAATCCACACAATGCTTTTCAGGGGTCAAAGTCTACCTAGGTTACTTACATGGGTGTCAAGTTCTGATAGGTGTGAAAGTAGGGGTCATAGGGTCTAAGGGGAATGTAATCAGGGGATACAAGTTCTAAAAATCATTCAAGCAAGGATCATAGGTTCTTATAGGCATGCAAGTAAGGTTTTTAGATCTCATCATGTGCTTGAGTAGGGGTAAAATTTCACTGACTACCACAAATTACCAAAATTGCTTGCAAGGTCTAGAAACTCCATCAAAACTGGAAAACCATAAAATATATAGATTTCATGTTGTTTATTAAATAAAAAATAAATACCTACTTGGTTTATTGAAAAATCTAAAAAAACTTATAAATTGTTTTTCCTCAAAGTCATTAGATGTACGATTTTTTGTATAATTCAAAAAATGGTCTTAAAATCCTACAAAATGGTCAAAATTGACTATCACAAAACTAGGTCATCTTTACAATCATTCCTAGGGTTTTTTAACCTTATAAATTTAATAACATTGTCCATTTATCACTTTGAGACTCTGAATATCCATTTTTTCATGAATTTTTTAAAAATCCCACCAAACATTAGAAAACTAAAATCAATAAAAAACCACGAACAAGCTAGAATGCTAGATCTTAAAATAAAATTAATGGCATTTATCTATTATTTCAGCTATGATACAATGTTGGGATGGGTCAAAATTAAGGATTAGCCTAGATAGGATCAAATTCATGAAGTTGAACATGTATAGAGTAGTGAAATCATAAGAACAACTCAAAAGGCAAGAAGCTTGTCTTCACAACCAAAAGTTTTATTAACATCATTCATTAGCCAAAAAGTACATAGGAAGGTAAATTATATAGTGAGTAATTAGGTCACTAAAAAAAATAATTATCTCAGCTCATGATTATAAAATGACTTAAATTACATTTTTCCTAATAACCTATTATTAACCTAAGCGAGTTAATTAGATTGTGTAGGTAAAATCGAATAGTGGGAAAAATCCTATACTAACAAAAACATTTACACCATGACATTACTTATGCACTTGGGTTATATTCACCATGATTTACACCCTCTTATTAGATAATTTAGAATATTCAATGGGACCTCACAATAGGTTCTTGGTGAGATTTACTTATCTTTATAGATGGATCCCACACATGTGGTTACTACCTTTTTAGTTATACCTTCCACATGTGTCTTTGATATGTTATTCGGATTCCTTTGGATACATACTCTTCAATCAATAATTTTTATAGTGCATGGGTGTGTTAAATACATTCATACCAATCAAATAATTAAATTTTTTAGAGTTTCATATGAGAATGCTCTTAAACAAGATAAATTTATACCCAGATAGTTAATTATTGATCCTACTAAGGTTAATCCACCACAAAAGGGTAAGCAACATGCAATCTCATTTATTAGGTAGCCAATACTTGAGATAACTTTGCATCATAGATCCATACCGGGTTCAATGGAATCCTCATCTACTACACACTATAGTCAAATATCAAAAGCACCTACTCATGTTCATATTACTGATGTTCTAAATAAACCACAAAACACTCAATGATTGGTTCTATAAACTCCTACTACTCCTAATGTTTCTTCACGACCATAGAGTCTTATTATACATATGTAGAGCATCCTAGATACTATAGTGATATATTGCACCTATACATGTTCTTCAGAAGCATCACTATATTATTATACCATGTTCATAGTGGACAGATATCTATGAGCATCCTTTAGATGTGATCATAGGGTAGTCTCTTCACATATCCCAAAAATACCAAAAAAATAAAAACATTCAAAAATCCAAAAATATTTTCAACATCTATATACTATATTGACTCCTTGGCATCTATGTGATAGTTTCATGTTGATGTATATCATATTAGTTACTTCTATATACACATATTTCATGATTTTATTTGAGTGTGATACATGCATACATAGATACATGATCTATGCACTTTTGATTGTTAAGATTTCCCTCTAATCACATTTCCAAGACATTTTGGCATCCACCTCTATGATCATGATACATCCAGGTTACATCATTCTATGGTCACTTTACATTATCATGTTTGAGCTTATATATGTACTTATTATTGGGTGAATATTTTGTCACTAGCTAACTGATAGGCAAAATAGGTTGTTTCAACCACAGCATAAGGAGATTGGATGGTGAAATGTGTAGGTTTACCACATCAAATGGGGATAAATCTCTCCTCACATCAAGGGGAGGTTCCCTATAAATATGAGGTGCTATAATATATATAAGCAAAAAATAACACTCAGGGGTAGGACAATGCCATCCATCTCTCTTTTTTCATAGATGATGTTCACAGACATAGGAAAGTTTTGGTGAAAACATTGAAGACACTTCTCTTCTTTCAGAAGTGGTCTACAGCAAATAGCAGGAATTCTTTCTAGAAAGTAACTATAACAAGGAGCAATAACTAGCAGAATGAGGTGTAGCACAAAGTCTCCACTTCAACTGCCAAAGAGTCAAATATGAAGGACAATGGGGACACAAAGTCATCCCAAGATCCTTTACACAGAAATAAACTAAAAACACACACACTAAAGACAAGTGTAGTAGCACAAAGTCTCCCACAGTTGGCTTCAGGACACTTTCTTGATTACTTCTACTAGTTCTGCTTATTTAATTAAATGGAAAAGAATGCATTTAGGAAACAGACATAAGAATAATTTTCTCAACAACACAGATTATTCTAGCACAAAATCTGAAAGGTCACTTGTTTTCTCATTCAAATAAAGAAATATGATTAATAATCTAAGCTCAAAGTCTCAGTAATCGCCTTTCAATTTGGGCAGAGTTTCACTTCTATAATAGAGAGATCCCCTTTTTCATAAAATAAGAGATTACAATATATAGCAGCTAAGAAAGACTAGGTGCTTTGTTTCATGAAAAGGCCCATGCTACATTCAATGCCTTGAATGAATTTTTAGTTCTATCAAGGGGTCATGCTGGAATAGGGCACTGGCCTTGACTTTGGTGTATAGAAACATCTTGAATGTCTTCTCCTTGGCATGGGTCATCTATTCTATCTCTAGATATGTACACAGATGTCCACTCACATTTATTCAAAAGGAGAAAAATAGGCTACACCTTTTAATGTTTACGCACTCAGATGTGTACTTGGTGGACTATTCCACCTACTAGAATAACACTTGCATAGATATTTTTGGTCTTTATCTCTTGTTCCCTCTTTTCTTGCTATATTTTTCCTTTTCTACGTGATCTAAGCTTTCGAGCTATCTCCTTCCCTTTTTGCAGGCTCTTTTAGCTTCTTCTTCAGTTGATCATTGAGTTTGGTTCTTCAAGTTTTGTGCCATATTTGAAAATAAATGGGAATTTTATTACCTTAAATTTGACATCCATGGGAACATCACTGGTTGCTGGTCACGCAAACCATATTGAACCTTGAACCTTTGAACCTTTAGAGTTCATTGGTTCCATGGTTCAATAGTTCGGGTGGTCCAATTGGCTCCTTAGTTCATTCGCTTCTTTAGTTTAATCACTTTCTTTCCTCTTCAGTTGAACCATCTCTTTGAACTTGTCTCTGGAATCTTTCACTTCCTTCCTTTGTTTGAAGCTTCTTTGAACCTTTGAACTTTGAACCATTTTGGTTCAAAATTCAACGGTTCATTTTCTTCCTCATAATCTTTTGGTCCTTCAAAGTTTCTGGATCCTTTTCCTTTCTGTTGAACTTGTTGAACCTTTGAACTTTGAACTCTTTTGGTTCAAGGTTCAATCGGTTCATTGGTTCATTCTTTATTCTTTGAATCCTTTGTTTTTATAAGTCTTTCAAACTCCCTGAAGAGAAGGTGTCCCTTCAGGGCTTGAGAATGGTCCATTTCATGGTTGTCAAGAGTCCCCTAAAAGGTTACCTACCCTTTAGGGTCCTTCGAGCGGCCTTGTTCTTCAAATACTTCCGATAAAAAGTCTGAAGGAAATCCTTCTAACATTTTGTCTAAAGTAAATCTTTCCTCTACCTTTGCCGCTTTCTGTTAGGCTTTTGAACATTCCTTCAGATAAAATGTCCAAAGGAATTTCTTCAGACATTTTGTCTGAAGGATTTCTCTTGTGAAATCTTGACACAAAAAATATTTTTGAAAGATGTCCTTTTGTTCCCTACCCTCCACAAGGGCACTTGTCCTTTAGGCTTTGGGAGACTCCTTTAAACCCTGAGATTGAACCGACAGATTGAACCAATCAATGGTTCAATAGTTCAACAGTTCAATGGTTCAATACTATGTTCTGCTCATTTAATTGACTGCTTGAACCAACCACTTTGTCTTGAACCTTTAAACCTTTGAACCATTTGGGTTCAAGGTTCAACAGTTCAATAGTTCAATCTTTCTTCTTTAAAGTCTTCTTTTCATTAAGTCTTTCAAAGCCATTTGAACTTTCTGAATTAGTTGAACTTTGAACTTGCCAAAGTGCTTAACTCTTTTAAGTCTGTTGATGTCATTAAACCTTTAAATTTTTAGAGGTGGGGTTCAATGGTTCATTCCATTTGTTTTAAGCCTGTCGATGGACCTTTTAGTTGAACCTCAACGTTGAACCAACCTTGAAATTGCCTAAGTGTTGGGAACTTGTTTCTTTGTGAGAGCTCGCCTATGGAAGTTATTAAACCCATTGAACCTGTGATTCCCTTGACTGAAAAAGATTGAATAATTAAAGAATTGGAGTGCTCAGAAAAAAATTTGAGAAGGGAAGAGAGAAATTTGGCCTATAAGACCAAAATAGTAGATATGTTGTCCCCAAAAAATGAGTGACAGATTTTGGGAATAACAATTGGCTCCAATTGGGGAACTTCCATTGATTATGAGAATAATTGAAGTAGAAACCAAAATCTCTAATGCCTTTAAGTATGCCATTGGGCTATGGAGTCATGCTACCCAAAAAGAAAAGCACCAAAAATAAATGAAAATGAAAAGCACAAAATTGAACTAAAGACTATACAAATATACATATGTACAACTGATGTCACCTGATACTTCAAGGATTGAAGTGCTTTAGATGCTGCCCATTGTGAGGTAGAGAAAAGGGTGTGCCATCTTGATAGTTCAATAGGAAACTATTTTCACCATTGAGCTAATGGATAGTAAACAGGCCTCTCCATAGGGAATCAAATTTTCCATGCATTCCCTTGGTTCTCTTCTCTTGTCCCATAATAGAACTTGATCTCTAATCTAGAAATCATGGGTTTTTACTTTATGGTCGAAGAGCTTCTTCACCAAACTTTGATGCATAGCAATTCAGTCCACCACCATAGTTCGTTGTTCATCCAGCTTAGTCAGGCACATGATCCTTTTGTCATTGGAGCTTTCATATGTCTGATCTTCGATCACCTTTGCCAATTTTAGTGCTAACAATTCCAAGGTGATTGGTATCTCTGCATTGAGACCATACAGAAGTTGGAAAGGTGACATACCTATTGCCCTTTTAGGCATAATTATGTCTACCCATAAAGCATCAACCAATGTTTTATGTCAGGTTCGTTGGTTGTCATCCACCAGCTTCCTAATGATGGTCACCAGGTTCTTATTGCTCGATTCTACTTGGAAATTTCCTTGCAAAAAATAATCAAAAGAGTGGGAGAGCGTAATTCCATAATAAAATCAGAACTGAGTAATCTCATGGGAAGAGAAATAGGTTGTATTTTCTGTCACAATCTTGGTTGAGATCCCAAACCTGGAAATGATGTTCTCCTTGAGGAAATTGCATACTACTTCTGAAGTATCATGCTTGGTTAAAATAGCTTCCACCCATTTGGTGAAGTAATCTATGGTTGTGAGGACATAATCATGTCTAGTGCTTGAAGATGGATTAACAACACAAATAAAATCAATTCCCCATTGCTGAAATGGCTCTTCTATTGCCACTGGCTTAAGAGACAAAGTAGCCAACTTGGGTCTTCCAACAAACTGTTGGCACAGTTCACATCTTTGTACCTATTTGTATACATCTTGAAATAGAGTAGGCCAGTAATACCTAGCTCAAAAAATCTTATGGGAAGTTACA
The DNA here is from genome assembly GCA_037957365.1 of Torreya grandis. Lineage (NCBI taxonomy): Eukaryota > Viridiplantae > Streptophyta > Pinopsida > Cupressales > Taxaceae > Torreya > Torreya grandis. The sequence continues at coordinate 504,178 of JARHVA010002587.1, forward strand.
GGCATAGAAAAATGTACTCCATAGGCCAGATTATGGAAGGACTCCAAAATTTGGTTATGCTGCTCTTTATCCACGCAGCAAAGGAACACTCCATCGAGGTTCCTTTTATATAGGCCATTGTCCCACAGGACAAAGTTGGCAACTTTTAATTTAATAGTCCTCCTTTCTTTATGAAACAGGTGAGTAGAACACTCACCATAGGTAAGGAAATGAGCAATATTTGAATACCACTCATTTGTTGTGGTGATAAAGAGGACTGTTGGCATATCTTCAACTTCTACTTCTTCATGCCTTGTTTCTTCTGGTCTATTATCAGCAATCAATTGGCAGAGACCCCTTCCCCATAAAAGCTTTGTTGGTTTGATAACAAGATCAAACTCTTGGATTTTATCAATCTAATTTCCCCTTTTGGTTCCAAACTCTTACTAAGTTAATATAGATTTAACTGTAGTATCAAGAACCAGGGCAATAATGTGTGAATTCAAGATGTAAAAACGAAAGTGCTTTACTATTTTTACCACTGCATAAGCATGCTTCTCTAGAATTGAATATTTCATTTCATGAGCTTTGAGAGGATAGCTCATGAAGGATATGGAAGATTCCACACCTTCTTTGTTCTGTTGAACTAGAATGGCTGAAAGTGTGTGTTCAAAAACATAACTGTACATTATGAAGCCTTTGGTATAATTTAGACAAACTAGAATTGGGGCATGGGTGATAGCTATCTTGATGTCTCAAAATGCCAATTTTCCTTCTTCAGTCTAGCTAAAAGTGGCCTTTCCCTTAATCATGTTTACAATATGGTGAGTCTTCTCTATGAACTCGGAGATGAACCTTTGTAAAAAATTCACCTTTCTGAAGAAAGAGTGAACTGAAGTCTTACTTGTAGGTAGAGTAAGCTCCTAGATGGATTTAAATCTTTCTAAGTCAATCTTTATGCCTTCTTAGGATACAATGTGTCTGAGAAGTTTCCCTTCAATAACCCCAAATACAGACTTCTTAGGATTTAGAGAAATGTCATTCTAGCAACATCATTCTAGCACTTATTGTAAATGGTGTACATGATCAGGATGATGCTTGGAAAAGACTGTTAAATCATCAAGGTACACCATAATGAACTTACCCATTTCATCTTTGAAAGCAAGGTCCATTGCTCTCTAAAAAGTGGTGCCAACATTTATCAAGCCAAATGTCATTCTTCAATATGCAAAGGTGCGCCAATGAGTGGTGAAGGTAGTCTTATGCTAGTCTGCTTCACCAACTTCAACTTGATTGTACCCTAAGAAGTTGTCTAACATTGATAACATCTCTGAACCAGTCACCATCTAAAGGACTTGATCCATGATGGGTAGAGGGTAATTATCCTTTAAGGAGGATTGATTTAAATTTTTGAAGTCTACGTAGAGGTGAATCTTGCCATTCTTTTTTCTCACAGGTATTATGTTTGCAATCCATCTGGAATGATGGATTAAGAAAATTATTCTAGCATTCAGCATTTTTTGTATTTGAAATAGAATAGTACCTGATATCTTCATATTATACTACCAATATTTCTGCTTGTAAGGCACCGAATCACTCTTGAGAGGAATTTCATGGCAAATTTCTTCAAGCCTAAGTGACTTCAGATCATCATAGGAGTATGCCAAAATATCCATGTAATGGCAAAGCAGGTCAGTAAATTTGAGTTTCTCTTTTAGAGTGTAGCACTTCCTAATGTTCACCATCTTGGGATTTTCCTTGGTACCTAAATTTATTTGATCAAACTCCTGGGAGGAGCTTGAATCCATTTGTTGTTTTTTGATGAACCTATCATGCTTGTCAAATAGCTTCTCAAAGGAAACCAATCCTTTGGGAATTTTATTCCCTTTTAGCTATAGGAATTATTCACCTACATCTGAACTTATTTTAGGAGCTGATTCAAGTTTCTAAGACTTATTACCTTCGAAGTGAAGCTATTCAAAGCTATCTTTTTATTCTAGAAAGGTGATGATTTGGTTGTCACCATTAAACACTTGCCAATGATTGGTATTGTCAGGCACACTTGGTTGAAAGACTAGCTTGATAGTGTACCTGTCTCCCTTAAAATTTGGGTAGGGAACTAAAAGAGTTATAGAAATAGCTAATGCATCAGCTCGGTCATTAAATTCCCTGAGTAGTGCAGAGATATTGAAAGCATCAAAGTTTTCAATTTGATCCCAAACTAGATTGCAGTAATGATGTAATCTCTCATTTTTGGTTTGGTACAGGTTCCTGACCTAGCAAACCACTAGCTCAATATCTCCTTTGGCATGAAGGAGTTTGACACTTTTTTCTTGAGCAACCTTAAACTCGAGTAACAAAGATTCATACTCAATAGTGTTGTTGGTGTTGCTAAACTACAATTTGTATGAAGAAGGAAAAATATCTCCTTGAGGAGATATCAACACAATCTCGGCTCCTGAGCCAGTAAAATAATAGCTACCATCGAATTCAAGAATCCATATGTTATCAGGGACTGTGCTTTCCTCAAAAAAAATTTAATTGGAGGGAAGGATTCTCTTGCACTTATACTACATTCTACCAATCCTTCTATTGTTCTATCTGAACCAATTTTCAAATTATCATTTTTATAAGTTTCATCAGATGCCACATGAACCTCCTCCATGGATAAGAAGTAATTACCCATACCTGAAGACTCAAATAGAATTTGAGCTTTAGGCACTGATGTTTTAGTGGTAACATATTTTGCCTCCTTTTTAGGGAGCAACCTCTGCATGACACCTTTGACTGGGATCCTCACTTTAGACAAGTCCATACTTAATTCACCCCCAACATCTTTGCAAAAGTTTTGCCCAAGAAGAATGATGTATGAGGCTGGGACGTTGGCCACCATGACTATCATCTTGATTCTCTTGTCTGGAAATGTTATAAATGCAAATTGGGCATCTTTGATTTGTCTCAGTAGTGGCACTTGTTTGTTCTCCATGTAGAAACATCTCCCAAAGGTCTTGGTTAGTGTGAGTCACTTTGGCAAGCATGACATTGTCAGATGCACCTAAGTCTATGATTCAATTATTTAGTTGGTGTCCATTTATCAGTAGGGAGACATAAAATGGTTATGTCTTCTCAGGAGCAACAAGAGGAGTAATGACAAGGTTATTCTGGGTGGATGTGGGGATCACCTTTGGAATAACTAGTCTTGTAGGGATGGTTTTATTCTTTACGCATTGAACCAACTTATCCAAATACTCAGGGTTAGATTATAGGAATTCAAATTCAGACATTTGAATTTTAGTTTTCTTGACATGGTCGACTATGTCAAACGTCTGAAATGAATTAGGAATAGGGAAAAGTAGTTCATCCTTTTGGTTTTTAGGGGGGGACTAATTTGCAAAATTGAAGTTGAAGGTGAATTAGTACTTGAGGTACTTACTTTTTTATTACTCACTGGGTCCTTTGGCTGGAAAGGCAGAGAAGTTCCTTGTTTGGCAATTGAAATTGTTGGTTGAGGTCACTCCTCTATTTTTTCCTTATCAGCTTGTTCGGCTGACTGGTTCTGGGACTAGGTAAATACAATGTATGATCAATCAAATGCTTCACCTTTACTTCTGGGTTCATCTTGGTAATTCAAAAAACCAATGTTGGAGTCACTAGCTAATTCTTCTTCTCCCTCAGTGAAGATATTAACATCATCTTCTGGGTTCAACTCAGGATGGAAGGAGAAATTAGATTCTATTTCAAGATATCCAGCTATTGAATTGGTTGGAGGTGCTTCAATGGCAAGTTTCCTCTGTGGGGGAGGAAGACAATTTGTTTGCCCCTAATTCTTGGCAGTGTTTCCTTGATATGATTGATTGGAGAATGTCCTCCTTGGTATATCTCGGTATGAAGGAGCAAAAGACATCCCTTGCGCCATTTACTTCTTGAGAGCTAGCAACTCATTTTCAAACTTCTACACCATTGGATTAGTGGTGCCTGTAGATGGATATTTAGAGGATGAAGAAGATTTACCTCTGTTAGGATATCTCTTTATCTTTCCTGCCAAGATAAGGTCATCTTTAACCTTAGTGGCCAAATCCTGAGCAGCAGCAAGGTCTATGTGGCCAGCCTGTCTCAACAGGAAACTCACTTCAAGCAGCTATGAGTTGATGAAGAAGCATTTGAGATTCTTAGTCGTTGGCTAAGTAATGGTAGGAATCTTGTTCCTCAGCTTGTCAAATTTGGTGATGAAATCCCTCATTAGTTCATGAGGTTCTTTATTCATTTGTGTGAGTTGGCCTAGCAAGGCATGCACATCTTCTATAGGCTTGAACTTGGCTTCAAATTTGGCTTTGAGAGTGTTCCAGTTAGTCACTAACTGAGCCTGTAGATGGTAGAACTAGTCTTCAGTAGCACCTTGCAATGTCTCTATGAATAGCCTGACTGATACGTCTTCATACTCCACGCCTATCCCACCACAGGCTATGCTGAAGGCTTCAATATGTTCATTAGGATGAACTCTCCCATCACCAAAGAATTTGGAGAAATTTTTTATTGAACTACATGGTAGCTCATGTAGAGGTAGAGTTAAATTGAGTGGGCCAAAAGAGTTACCCCAGGGGCCTTGAACCTCCATGATTTGATTACTAAAAGGAGCAATAACAAATCTCTAATGAGTATGGATTGATAAAGCTCTACTAATAGTAAAAATGGACACTTTGCCTAGTAATGGAGACCTAACTTTTGTAGGAGGAATACTCCTGGTTCACTGAAGATGAGATGGTGAAGGGAAATGATAAAAAACACTTTGTTGTACCAACTCAAATATAGGGTCAACAATACCTTTAGCTCTTTGGCTTTGCATATACCATGGATCTGCCAGAGTGTAAAATTGAAATGGAAATGCGTGTTCTTCCCCATCAGAGTCATCAAAAATTGTTGGGTGAATATTTTGTCACCAGCTAACTGATGGGCAAAATATGTTGTTTCAACCACAGCATAAGGAGATTGGTCATCCAAATGTGCAGGTTTACCACATCAAAGGGGGACAAATCTCTCCTCTCATCACGGGGAGGTTTCCTATAAATATGAGGTGTTATACTATATATAAGCAAAAAATAACACTCAGGGGTAGGAAAATGCCATCCATCTCTCTTTTTTCTAAGATGATGTTCACAGACATAGGAAAGTTTTGATGAAAATACTGAATATACTTCTCTTCTTTCAGAAGTGGTCTACAACAAACATGAGGAATTCTTTCTGGAAAGTAACTATAATAGGGTGCAATAACCATTAGAATGAGGTGTAGCACAAAGTCTCCACCTCAACTACCAAAGAGTGAAATACGAAGGACAATGGGGGCACAAAGTCATCCCAAGATCCTTTACATAGAAATAAACTGAAAACACACACACTAAAGACAAATGTAGCAGCATAAAGTCTCCTACAGTTGGCTTCAAGACACCTTCTTGATTACTTCTACTAGTTCTATTTATTTAATTAAATAGACAAGAACACATTCAAGAAATAGACATAAGAACAATTTCCTCAACAATACAAGTTATTCCAGCATAAAGTCTGAAAGGTCACTTGTTTTTTCATTCAAATAAAGAAATATGATTAACAATTTGAGCTCAAAGTCTCAGTAATCACCTTTCAATTTGGGTAGAGTTTCACTTCTATAATAGAGAGATCCCCTTTTGCATAAAATAAGATATTACAATATATATCAACCAAGAAAGACTTGGTGCTTTATTTCATGGAAAGGCCCATGTTGCATTCAATGCCTTAAATGCATTTTTTAGTTCTATTAAGGGGCCATGCTAGAACAGGGCATTGAATTTGAATTTGGTGTATAGAAACATCTCAAATGTCTTCTCCTTGGCATGGGTCATCTGGTCTGTCTCAGATATATACTCAGCTATCCACTCACTTTTATTCAAAGGGAGAAAAATAGGCCACGCCTTTTAATGTTTACACGCTCAGATGTCTACTTGGTGGACTATTCCACCTACTAGAATAACTCTTGCATAGATATTTCTAGTTTTTTTTCTCTTGTTCCCTCTTTCCTTGTTGTATTTTGTCCTTTTTTATGTGATCTAAGCTCTCAGGCTATCTCCTTCCCTTTTTGTAGGCTCTTTCAGCTTCTTCTTCAGCGGGTCATTAAGTTTGGTTCTTCAGGTTCTATGCCATATTTGAAAATAAATGGGAATTTCATTACCTTGAATTTGATGTCTGTGGGGATGTCACTAGTTACTGGTCACTCAAACCATATTAAACCTTGAACCTTTGAACCTTTAGAGTTCATTGGTTCCATGGTTCAATGGTTTGGGTGGTCCAATTGGCTCCTTGGTTCAATCACTTCTTTAGTTTAATCACTTTCTTTCCTCTTCAGTTGAACCATCTCTTCAAACTTGTCTCTAGAATCTTCCACTTCCTTCATTTGAAGCTTATTTAAACCTTTTAACTTTGAACCATTTTGGTTCAAAGTTCAACGGTTCATTTTCTTCCTTAGAATCCTTTGGTGCTTCAAAGTTTCTGGATCCTTTTCCTTTCTGTTGAACTCGTTAAACCTTTGAACTTTAAACACTTTTGGTTCAAGGTTTAATTGGTTCATTGGTTCATTCTTTGTTCTTTAAATCCTTTATTTTTCTAAGTCTTTCAAACTCCTCGAAGGGAAGGTGTCCCTTCGGGCCTTGAGAATGGTCCATTTTATGGTTGTCGAGAGTCCCTCGCAATGGTACCTACCCTTCAGGGTCCTTTGGGTGGCCTTGTTCTTCAAATCCTTCAAACAAAAAGTTTGAAGGAAATCCTTCAGATATTTTGTTCGAAGGAAATATTTCCTCTACCTTTGCCTCTTTTTATTGGGCCTTTGAACATTTCTTCAGACAAAATATCTGAAGGAATTCCTTCAGATATTTTGTCTGAAGGATTTCTCTTGTGAAATCTTGCCGCAAAAAATCTTTTCAAAAGATATCCTTGTGTTCCCTGCCCTCCACAAGGGCACTTGTCCTTCAGGCTTTGGGAGACTCCTTTGAACCTTGAGATTGAATTAACTAATTGAACCAATCAATGGTTCAATGGTTCAATGGTTTAATGGTTCAATACTATGTTCCACTCATTCAATTGATCGCTTGAACCAATTGCTTTGTCTTGAACCTTTGAACCATTTGGGTTCAAGGTTCAACGGTTCAATGGTTTAATCTTTCTTCTTCGGAGTCTTCTTTTTGTTAAGTCTTTCGAATCCGTTTGAACTTTTTGAAGCAGTTGAACTTTGAACTTGCCAAAACACTTAACTCTTTTAAGTCTGCCGATGTCATTGAACCTTTGAACCTGTTGAACCTTTGAACCTTTGGAGGTGGGGATCAATGGTTCAATGGTTTAATGGTTCATTCTATTTGTTTGAAGCCTACTGATAGACATTTTGGTTGAACCTCGATGTTGAACCAACCTTGAAATTGCCTAAGTGTTGGGAACTTGTTTCTTTGTGAGAGCTCACCTATGGAAGTTGTTGAACCCATTGAACCTGAGAGTCCCTTGATTGAAAAATCTTGAATAATTGAAGAATTGGAGTGCTCAAAATAATTTTTGAGAAGGGAAGAGAGAAATTTGGCCTGCATGACCAAAATATTTGATTTGTTGTCGCCAAAAAATGAGTGACAGATTTTGGGAACAACACTTATACATGACTTTATCCATGCTTATATATTATACAGTGTATTTGATATGCTATGTACTTGAGTTTTTTTCTAACACATTTGATCTATGGGCTATTATGATTGTTTATGTTGGTTGCTTATGTTTTAATTTATGCACTTCTTTGAGTGTCTTACCTTGCTAGTTTATTATTTGTTAAGCATTTGAATATGATCCATTATTTGTGTTTCTCATGCCTTTGTTTTCCTCTAAAATTTAAATATGTCATTTCTTTTTGTGTGTTGACATTCTAGTATGTCATTTATTTATTTGTGGACATTTGACTAAGTCTCTCCATTTGATTGTGTGGCATTTGAACGTACCCCTTGTTTTTGGTCTCCTTTGACCATTATGTTTTGATTTTATTTTGAAGGCCCTTGCATGTGTGTTTGATTTCTTATTGATATTATATTTTTACTATCTATATGTTGCCATGATCTTTATCAAGTATCTTAGTCCTTAATGTGATCATATTTTATGCACTTTAATAATGCATTTACCTAGACATGTTTTCCTATATACTACATGGTCCATTCATAGTATATGGTTATCTTATCCTTTTGAGGTGAGGTAACTATCATTTTATATCTTCCCTCACTTTTAAGGAGGGCATATCAGTGGGGTCATGTCATAGAAGCATGGATTTCACACATTCACATTTTTAGATTCAAATGGGGCATGTCATATAGGCATGGATTCAACACATTGATAGTTTAGATTTAATGGGGGGCATGTTTTGTAAACATGTTACGCATACTTACCTAATATTAGATGTACCTATATTATAGTAGGGGCATGTGTTGGACACATGTCATTCACATTATAACTTATATCAGTTTTTAAATTTCTCCATATACAGTGGGGGAATATTTTGGAAACATGTTGTCCACACTTACATAATTTTTAGATTTGTTATATTCATAATTATATGATCTAGATACACATTTGTGGTAAAATTCTATACATTGGTACCATTGTTATACACAACCTCAAAATGAGACATATCTATGTTACATATGATATGCAATGTGTTCCTAACATTACAAAATCAAATTAGCTTCTAAAAACTTTTATGTACTATCACCACCCACCATGTTGGACTTTTATGAACTATATTAAGCCAATATAATATAGTAGTTAGGTCACTTTTTGATAGGTTGAGGTTATTAAATCACTCAATCTTTTCAATTTTTTAGGTTGGACTTGATTATATCATCCAGCCTCACTAGTTTGATAGTGTGGGTTGACTTGGTTCACTCACACTCACTAGGTTATAAGTATGACTGGGTTGTACAGTTGAGCTAGTATCAACTACCAAGTAGAAATCCACATTTTATCCAAGGTTGGGGGTATGAACCCTCCTATCTATCCATCTCTCTCTCCCTCTCTCTATATCCTTATATATATGCACTTTATAGATTTAAATTTTCCCTGTCTCAATTTTTGTGATTCATACTGATACATATTTTAAATGAAATTATCAAAAGGCAAGATAATTACATCAATACATAGGTGTACTCCTAAACCTTAATTTATTTCAATTTAAAACATTACAATACTTTCAATTTTAGATTATATGCACTAAGTATATGTTGTAACATGATCTTTGTTGTAGGCCATTCACCAATAAATCACTCAAGTTGGACTCAAGAAAATACAAGGTGGGTTATCCACACCTAGGTACACATTCCTTTCCTTTAAACTAGAAATTTCATTATTAGATTAAATGGGGGAAATGTAAATTATATTTATAAACTTTATAACACCTCAGTCTTGTACACTTGGAAAACTCAGACCTTGGTTGTTCTTCTTAGTTATAGACCTTTCTTGCTTTTCCAAGTCTCACATATGCTCTTTTATGCCCCTTAGCCTATCTCTTATTCTAACCAATCTTATGTTGATGTACCAAGCCTTTTATCTTTCCCATAATGATTAAAAATTGCTTCTCTTATGCTTCTAAAAGTTATGGACCTGTACCTATTTTCTAATTTATTAAACACTCATGTCCTAGTTAGATGATTTTATCAGCACAAGTGTCCTACCCTAGCGCAAGTGTCCAATACCCTAAAACTCATCTAATCTTATAAATAAAAATGTATCCTAATGGTTATCATAAGTGTTATTATGTGATATATTATCCAAAGGGATTAATATAAACACAAGATCAACCCTTATTCATTCTTAACCTATAAAAATAACTAACACAAATGAAGTCAACTTATCAAACGCATTCTATCAAGCATTCAAGTGAGTAAAACATCCCTAATTTATCATATTTACATATAAATCATAGGCATAGAACATCTATAAGTCTGAAGTACTGAAGGAGCAACCCAAGATCTATATTTTCCAAGTTACAAGCTAGGTCATTGTTATACCTACTTATCACACATTGTATGATTCACACACAAGCAGAAATGTAGGGGAGAACTACATAAGTCTAAGGCCCTCTTAATAGTATTATCTATGTAGGTATCACTCATTGATAGAAGGGTTTTTGGGGAAGTTCAACACCATGTGCCCACTAACCCATTTTTTCCATAGACATTATGAAGATGGAGAACTAGGATTTTGATCATTTGATAAGGAGTGATAGTCCATAACCTAGATCTAAATACACTAGAATGAAAGTGATGATAAATACAAAATCATCCAAGTGGTCACAACCTATTTCAACAATTAATCCATACTAGACACCTGTGTCTAATTTAGACACTAGTATCAACATAATTATCCTAGGCTATTTCAAGTGTTTGCAACTATAGAGGTTCTTAATCTAGAATTTGGTGATTGTTCCAAAATATTCTTACAATCTAATTCCTACTTGTTTTATATCTAGATCTGTATTATCATTAGAACTAGCTAAGTATCTAGTTTTCATTATCATTATAATATCTATCATAGCTATACTTTTCATTTTTAGCATATCTCAACATACTAAATTTAGTATATATTCTATCTAGAAAAATTATTTAATTGGCCTGCTACAAATCTATTTATCACCATTATGTTTATTCATTTATATATTCTTAACCCTATTTACCCATAGTAATATCCATATCTAATTTAGGGTTAAACACTACTATAGTATATTGGCTCAATAATAGTCCATAAAATTCCATCATGGGTATGATAACAGTCTATAATATTATTTGAAATCTAAAAAAAATGATTTTACAATTTTCGGTGCCCTTTGTATGGCATATGCACTTCATATATGTCTCAAGATGAAACATGGGTATAGTAACAATAACAATGTATATAATGTTACCACAAATATGTATCTGAATAATATAATTATTAAATTTGGTGAATCTAAAATTAGTAAAATTGTGGAGAACATATTATGACACATCCCCATTGAATCTATAAAATTTGAAAATTTATGTGAAATGTGGAAAACATGTTTCCATAACATGCCCCCATTAGTGTGGAGTTCATTCCTTTTTTACATGCCCTCTTAGTAATCTAAAACTATGAAAGTGTGGAATCCTTACCTTTATGACATGCCCCCACTAATATGGCCCACCCATTTGAGGTGAGGGGAAGTAGAATCTGGTAGTTACCTAGCCTCAAAAGGATAAGATAATTATATATGTATGGATCATATAACATATATTGGTGACATGTTTAGGTATATATAGAAATGAATCACATAGTATGTGATCACATTAAGTCCTAGGATGCATGATGTAGATCATGGCAATGTCTATAGAGTAACAGTACAAGCTCAACAAAAAATTAAGCACACACACAAGAGAGCTCAAAATATAATCAACAAAAATTTGTCCAAGGATACCTCATTCGAGGGACATGTTTAAATTTCACACAATCGAAGGGATATGACTTAGTCAAATGTCCATAAAGCATAAAATGACATATTCAAATGTCCACATATAATAAAAAATAACATATTCGAATGTCAAAATAGGAAAACAAAGTCACAATGATCATAATCAATGGATCATATTAAAAATATCAAACAATAAATACCTTGTAATACAATATTAAGTAAATAACACACTCAAGGAAGTGTTAAAATTGTAAATTAGGAAAATTATTTAAAACCAACATGCAACTAACATACTAGTTCTTAAACATATATGTTTGTAAAATGTTATATACATAACATATCAAGTACACTATGAAAGGTATGAGCATGAATATAGTAATGTGTAAGTATATATATGCTCAAACATGACAATGGAAAGTGATCATATAATAATGTAACCTAGGTGTATTATGCTCAAAGAAGTAGATTCTCCCAATGCACTTAAGACATGAGTGGAGGAAAATTGTAACATATATGTGTGAATGTATCATGTATTTGGGTATGCCTATATCACACTCAAATGAAGCATGAAATATATGTTTATGTAGGATATAAACGATATGTTATCTACTAACATGAATCAAACAACATATGCATAAAAAAAAGTATAATTAGGAACATGTTGAAATTTTTTGGTATTTTTTCAATATTTGCTTTTTTTGAATTTTTGGTATATTTTAAAAATTTAAATTATATCCAATGAATGTATTCTCATTTACAATTGATTTTAACACTCAATATGGCATAAAAAACTAGTGGTACTGCTAAGAAACATGTATAAGTCCAATATCTGGCATTGTAGGCTTTGTAATGCTCTGTTTATGTATCATATGAACTTGTAGTCTCAAAGAGGTAATATAAGGTTTAAGGGTATATGGAACCCATAATTTTATGCTATGTGGTGTATTTGAATTATAAATAATAGGAATGTGTTAATTCTCTATATATAATTGAGTATGTTGCATGGTAGTAGATGAAGATTATGTGAAATCCATCATGTATCTTTGAAGCAACGGTCTCTCAAGTATGGGACATCTAGGAAATGGAATTGATTGTTTCTTACCCTTTTATGGAGTATTAACCTTAGTAGGTTTGATAATTATTTGTCTTGTAATAAATTATTTTTGTTCAAATGGATGTTCATATGGAATTTTAAGAACTAGAATGAATGAAAATATGAACTATGATCCACTATCTCACTATCATCAAATGTAATAGATGGTCTTTGAACCATAAGAGGTATATGTCTTGTTTAAGCACCAATAATACCATATAATGGGTTCCCATAATGTGGTATAGGAGGATGTGCATTATATGCCTTATTCACTTCCAAATTCTTCTTATAATGGTCTTGTAATGGATCATTAAACATCTTTTGGTTTTGATGATCACTAGGTTGTGACCCTGATGTTTTTGCAGGAGCATCAAAAGTAAGTTCTTGGTTATCAATAAGGTACTAAATCTTATGATTCAAGGTATAAAACTGATTAGTTAAATGATAAAGTCCTTGGTGATAGTCACAATAATCATTAGCATCATATCCATAAGGTATAGGTCTATTCATATCAATCTCTATGGGAGGAGGGAGAGATATGAGATGACAATTTACAAACTTATTAAATAGAGAAGCTAGAGACTTAGGTAATCATGTAAATTTTCTCCTTGGTTCAATAGATAAGATAATACAATTATGTTTTTGTGAAATTTCATTAATATTTTTAGTTGTATCTTTTTTAGGTTATATAGGTTTGATCTTGTAGCTTGGTTTGATATCAAACATGGTAGTAGATTTAGTTAGTGTGTTTGCTACATACTTAAGCATGTTCAATGAAATAAATTTCATTTCATTATCTCTAACAATATGTTATAAGTCATAAAAAAAATTAATTTTTTTGAAAATAATGGACTTATGTAATTGGGCAAGCAAACTTTGCTTTAGGATGTCTTCAAGTTATTTCTCTACCATTTGGTTATCAATTTGGCCAACATTATCTTGTACCTCAAGACATACTCATTAATAGGTTGATTGGTTCCTTGTTTTGTTTTTTCAATTTGGGATAAGGATACCTTTTCAATAATATTGATAAATAATTGTGCTAAAAATTGGTCCACAAGAGGTTTTAATGTTTTTATTGATTGAATTGGTAAATCATAGAACCATCTCAAATCATAATCCTTGAGACTCCTTGGAAATAGTTTTGTTAGAAAAAAATCATTAGAGGTGTAATCAAGGCATGAGACATATAAATATCAAATATGTTGTTTAAGAACACCCTTACCATCTTTAAATGTGAACTTAGGTGCAACAAAACTAGTTGGTAATGGGTGCATAGATATACATATACAAGAAGATTATGCATCACCTCTTGTGAATTAATCACATAAGGTGACTTCCTTATTTTATTTTTTCAATTTAGGATAAGGATACCTTTTCAGTAATGTTGATAGATAATTGTGCCAAAAAAATTTCCAAAAGAGGTTTGAATGTTTTTATTGATTGGATTAGTAAATCATAGAACCATCTTAGAGCATAGTCCTTGAGGCTCCTTGGAAATAGTTTTGTCAAAAAAAATTCATTAGAGGCATAATCAAGGCATGAAACACCCTTACCATCAAAAAATTTGACCTTAGGTGCAAAAAAACTAGTTGATAATGGGTTTACAGATATATCATATGCAAGAAGGTTATGCATCACCTCTTGTGAATCAATAACATGAGGTGACTTCATAGAATTGTTCTCAATATTTTTAGCCTTATCTTACAAATATTTTTTAGTTTGTACAAGATATTTTACATTTTGATTTCTAGGGTTTTAATTTTGAGAAGTCACCAAAAAATATGTGCCTAGAGTTTGAGTTGATATAATTGTTGAAATTGGTATCTGGGTTGAAGTTCTAATGTTTCCCATGGAGAGTGTAATAATTGTAGGATTTATTTTAAGGAATAATGGTGTAAACACATAATTCATGCCCCCATTATAAGTATTAACTAATGATGTGCTCAAAGGGATGGCTATAGGAATATGGTGATTTTCCATAACCCTAATAGCATGATCAATATATGAACCTAGTTGTTCCTTTACACCTTTTAGTTTTTAGTTTATAATATCATTGTTTGGATATCATAATGAGATTGAGGGTTTTGATGGATTAACTTTTAAAAAATATCAAGATCTTGTACTTATTCATTATCTATTTGATGTTTGTATTAGATACATTATTTTCATGATCATAATCATCTTCTTTGATAACCTCTTCAATATTTGGTTTGCATTCATTATTGGCACTTTAATTAAGCATGAGATATGATACTACATTGGTTTAAGCCATATTAGGTTGAAAATCAGGAATCTTCGAGTGTTTGATAGAAACACCAACTAATTTAGGGATATGCCTAGGTTGAATACAAATAATAAAATAAATCTGGAAAAAATTATCATAAAAAACCTTAAGAGGCTACCCTAGGGAAAGCTAGGGTTTTTATAAATAGACATAGAGGTTGGGTTCACCAAATGGTTAACCCTAAATTTATAAATGTGTGGTTTATCTAGGGTTAAGGGGTATTAGATTATATTTTACACAAGGATGGTGAACTAACCTAATGAGCATACTAATTTATATAAAACTTAAACAAATAGTATTATGAATTTATATAACTGAGATTTACTAAAAATAGTAAAGTGTGTGTGTGTGTGTGTGTGTGTGTGTGTGTGTGTGTGTGTGTGTGTGTGTGTGTGTCTATATATATATATATATATATATATATATATATATATATTGAAATAAATAGGGAATAGGGCTAATTAGTTGGTTTATTATGCTCATGCAAAACTGATCCAAAATAGGTTAGAAGTGGACTGGAAGATTATCTTAGAATAGTCATTAAATTTTTGGAATATTTTTTTTGTGGCCTCATATGCTTACATCAAATTTGTGTTGTTATATCAACATAGGTGTCTAAATTGTACATAGTTTTCTTATACAAAATACTAATTGGATATGGATGTGACTAACTAGATCCTTGTAGATTTTCTTTCACCTTTATTCTTATCTTTAGATCATGCACATAGGTCATCGCTCCCTGTCAAATAATCAAACCCTAGCTTCTTCACCCTTGGAGTTACTGTAGAAATAAAGAGTTAGTGGGCTCATGGTGGTTAGCTACTCCAAGAATCACTCTATTAATGGGTGATACCTACATATCATTAATTTGAATATGGCATCAAACTTATGTATTTATCACTTATGTGTTTTCTTGTGTGTACACAAGGATGTGATGTGTGATAAGCAAATACATGCAGTGACCTAGCTTGTAACTTTTCAAATATGTCTCATGAACTACTTTTGGAGTGCCTCATAAATGTGGAAATATTTATCCTATGAATGGTATAGAAATAGGTAAGAATATATAAGTTTTTTTCACTTGAATGCTTAATTGTGTACTTTTTGGTATATTTCCTTGTGATTTATATGTGATTTCTAGGCAATTTCTAGGGGAGAAATGAATGGATGTTGATATTATATATATACCAATCTCTTTTATAAATATCTCACATTAAATCACTTAGGATAACATTTAGGATATGTTTCATTTACAAATTGGATGATTTTTTGGCACTGGACACTTTGTAAGAAAGGTGAACACTTGCATTGATGCAGGTATATATGTGGAACCCAAGTGTTCAGGAAGCTATAAAATAGGTACAGTTCTAAAACTGGTAGTGAAGGATAATAATCGAAGTTTAGATGTTTTTGAACACTATATAAGGCTTGGTCATTAGAATAATAATGGTTATACTAAGATATAATAAATTTAATCATAAAGAGATAGTGAACATGAGCCTTTCAATATCAGTCAAGTCTATAACTAAAATATACAACCATGATAGGTATATTCCAAGTGTAAAAGATTGATATGTAAATCAGATTTTAGTATCTACATTTTCCCTATTATCTTATCCTTTTGAGGTAAGTTAACTACCAGATTCTATTTCCCCTCACCTTAAAAGGGAGGCATATCAGTGGGGACATGTCATAGAGGTATGACTTCCACACTTTCATAGTTTCAGATTATAATGGAGGCATGTCAAAAATAAATGACCTACACACTTATTCAGTTTATGACATCTCTATATTATAGTGTGAGCATGTTATAGAAACATATTCTCTGCATTTTCACTTGTCTAATAATTCTCCATATTTAATGAGGCATGTCATAGAAACATGTCCTCCACACTTTCACCTATTTCAAATTCACCATATTTCATAGTTAAATGATTTAGATACACATTTGTGGAATAATTCTATACATCTACCCAAATTTCAATAGGATACATATATGGGGTGCAATAAGAGACATTTATGGGGTGCATATGCCATGCAAGGGGCACCTAAAATTTGCAAAATCAAATCATTTTCAAGATTCTAAATATTATTATGGATTATTATCATACCTAAGATGGATAGTTATGGATTGTTATTAAGGTAATCTACTACAATAATTGATTGTCCTTTGGAATATTGAGTTGATTAAATCACTCAATCTTACCAAACTTATAAGTTATATCTGATTAAGTCATCTAACTTCACTATAAATATAAGTTGGATTAAAAAAAACTCATCCACCCTCATCAAATATATTATTTTATTAAATCATCTACCTTTATTATAATTATAGGTTGAATTTTATTAAATTATCCACCCTCATCAGATATATAGTGTGATTAAATTGCTCACATTCACAAGGTTATGCACATATTTTGGTAGCACGACTAAGATGAAATAATCTCAATGATTATGTTGTAAATCACCTTTACACAAACATTGGGATAATGTTATCACATATATATATATATATGCATTCACAAGTTAAAAAGCATCCCAACATCAGCTTCAATGTATTATAATGAGACATCATTTCAAATAAAATTTTCAAAAGGTAAGATGGTTGCATCAACACATAGGTGTACTCCTAACCTTCTTCTTCTTACTTTCAAGCATTTCAAATTCTTTCAATTTTATATTTTATGCATTGATTATATACTATAGCATTCTCTTTATTATAGTTTATTCACCATCAAAGAACTCAAGTTGGGATCATACAAATAAAAGGTGTGTTGAACACACCCAGGTACACATCTCTTTCCTTTAAACTAGCAATTCCATTACTAGATTAAATGGGGAGAAAATGTAGATACTAAAATCTAATTCATATACTACCTCCGTATTGTACACTTTTAAAATATCTATCATGGTTGTACCTTTTAGTTATAGACCCTTTTTGTTACCAAAAGGTTTGTGTTCACTATCTCTCTATGCCAAATTGATTATCTCTTAGTCTGACCATTGTTATTATAATGACCCATGCATTCTCTACTGTGAAAAAAGCTCTAAACCTGATTATTATCCTTTGATGCCATTTTTGAACCTATACCTATTTTATATCTCTCCAAACACTTGCATCTTAGGTGGACACATTTGATACAACTTTCCATTTTCTTACAAAGTGTCAAGTGCCCTAAAATCATCCAATTTACAAAATAAAAATATCTAAAAGGTTAACCAAGTACATTAGTGTGAGATATTTAAAAAAATATTGATGTATATATAAGATCAACCCTCATTCATTCATCACCTAGAAATCACATACAACTCACAAGTCAATATACTAAGAAGCACTCAATCAAGCATTCAAGTGATAAAATATGTCATATTGGTCCCTATTTCCATATTAGTCATAGAAGCAGTATTTTTATAAGTCCAAAGCATTCATAGAGTAGCCTATGAGCCATATTTTCCAATTTACAAGATAGGTCATTACATGTCTTTATTTATCACACATTGTACCTTTATGCACACATAAACTAACACATATGTGAGAACTGCATAATTTTGAGGCCCTCTTCAAAGTAGTGGTTATGTAGGCAATGCTCATTAATAGAGAGGTATTTTGGGTTAGCTTGACACCGTGAGCCCACTAACCCATTTTTCCACAGTCACTCCAATGGTGAAGAGCTAGGGTTTGATATTTTGAAAAAGAGTGATATCCTATGTGAATTATCTAAAGACATCAAAAAAAAGGTGACAGAAAACCTAGAAGTCTATAGATGGTTATATCCATATCTAATCAATATTTTGTACATGACACTTATGACAGAGTTATACAGTTATGTTGACACAATCATCTAAATCTGATGCAAACATCTAAGGTCATAGAAAGGATATTTTAGAAACTAATGATTGTTCCAAATTCATCATCTAATTCACTTCTAGCTTGTTATTGATAAGACATACATGTGCACAATAAACCAGATAAGTATCAGTGTTCCTAATTTATTACAATATCTATTAATAGCTATACTTTTTTATTTTAGCAATCTCAGCTGTATAAATTTAGAATATTATTTGTTTGAGTTGTTTATTAATTAGTCTACTTTTTAGATTATTTCACCACCTTTATGTAAAATATAATCTAATTTTCTTAACCTTAGATAACCATATCTTCTAAATTTAGGGTTAAACACATACCCATAATCACACATAACTAGCATCATTAATCACACATGTTTGGTTATTAATCCATTCATTATCATAAATATAAAGGATGGAGTTGATAGATAATAATAAATCCATAGGATGAGAGGTACTAGGGGTTTCTTATTAGTTCTGTATTTTAGATTTATCAAACCTTAGAAAAACTATTGAAATAGAGGAAATGCCTTTTGGAAGAGGTAAACAAACATAGAGGCACTAGGGTTTTGGAAATAAAAACCCTGGGGTTGAGGTCACATATGATGGATAAATCATAAATTAGATTTGAATATAAAACCCTAAGTTTGAAATCTAAAACCCTAATAAATACCTAGGGTTTGGCATAATTCGAGTAATGTATGGGTTCATAATATGTTTTACTCTAATTTGGATTTAGAAATCATAATAGGATGGAAACTATTATTTGAATTCATATTAATATATATGGCATTTAAGCATGAATATGAATGTAAAATCTTGAAACATATTGTAATTATTTGATAAGTGGCATGTGCCAAATATAGTAAGTATAACAAAGGGATAATTACTTAGCTATTATTATTGATTGTTTGACTCTGACTAACTTCTAACAATAGAAAGCAAAGTAAAGTATGCATGTGATTCATCTAGATTTGAAACTATTATTCTATCTACGTATGGTCATTTTTTTTAGCTCTGGTTTAGTATCGACTATAAATACCAACCTATATTGGTTGGTAGCGACCTATGTGTAAAAGAGGATATGTGACTATATGATAATCTTTGCCTTTCTTTGAAAGATTTATCTATGTGATGCTAAACCCTGATGATTTTCATAGTTCTAAAAATCAGCCTCTTTCATTAGGTATGCTTATGAGGGATAGAAACCTATAAAAACTAATAAACTATAATGTGTTGAATTGACCCAAATCACCTCCATTGATGATTCACCACTAACTATGTATCTAATACGCTAAAGAGATAAATCAAGCCACATGTAGTTCTCCCACCTAGTGTGATTTTTTAATTGTGATCATTTTTTGTATGCATGAAGCTAATGATTTGTATTTTATACTTGATAATTATTTCTTTGAATTGGATTTGATATGCTTCATAATTTGTTTTTTACTACTCCTAAGATTTATTTACAATCTATAAATAATAGGGCAATTTTTTTCAATGTACAATAGTGTATAGATGTGTAACAAATAAGTACCAAGTCCCCCATCAAGTGTTGTATTAATTTGTATATATATGAGTCCAATTGGGTAATTTATCACAATAAAAACATGCTAGGCAAATGGGTTGACCATAAATAAGTATTTGATTTTAAAAATTAGCCATTGTTGGAAGAGGATCATTACCATCAGGATCAAGTTAGTAATGACTAGTGATAGTGACATGGTCTAACATTAGTGAAATATGCATATGATGACTAAATTGAGCATATGATCATGTCTATGTAGGATAGTATGCAGGTTTAGAATAGATAATGAGGTTCATGTAGGTGTGTAACAAAAAAATGAAAGGGCAAACTCATTAGATAGCTTTTAGGTGTGAGAGAATGGTGGGTTAGGACTAAATTCATTCATGCACATCATTCATGGTAAATGTGTGTCAAGATTGTCATCATAAATTAATTAGTACCATATTTTAGTATCGGTAGTAATTTTTTTACATTATATTTACACTTATACATCTATTCAAAAACTATTTGTTGGTATTGATTGTATTCAAAATTTAGTGGCATATGTTGAGGATATTAATGACTATAATATTATCCAAAAATATGGGGTATTTAATGTTATATCTTGATGTGAGTGATTTAAACACAAGTCTTCATCCTCACCTCAAAATGGGGGCATATTATTAAAAAAAAAATGGAGCAAACTTGAGCGAACTTGATTAAACTTGAGAAGATTTATCTATTTCATTGATCAAGAAGTAGATTATGCACTATGACTCTTAAATAAGTGTTGGATATATTTAAAAACCTATCCAAATTCTAATTATGTAAATAAATTTGTTGTGTCATTAAAATAAAATACCAAGTAGATGTATTCACTCCAATGCTCTCTTTCAAAATTCAAAATAGCCAATTCTTTAAATTTTCAAATCTTCAAAAAATTAAAACTTCAAATAGCTTTCATGAGCATTGATTACATGTAACAAATGGAAATTTTTTAATAGGTCTACCAAAAATTAGTGTGGATGGAGGCTTATCTTGAGTTTGCATAAAAAAACTTTCATCCTTCCCTAGCTAGGTGAAGGTGTGTGTTTCAATTTTTTTACATTTGTAATTTGATGTAATCATGCATTGACTAATGTTATTGTGCCTATGTTAAATTTAGGTAATTATGTGGATACCCAAATTTGGCATAAGACCCATATTCCTACTATCTTATTCTCAATTTATCATATTTTAATGAATTATACATAATATATTGATTCTTGATCCATCCCAGACCCACTAAGATCCCTATTAATCCCTTGAGCTTAAAAATCATTATCTAACACTTATTATAATCCATATTTATTGTAGACACTCCATTTTTATCACTTTTTTTTTGAAATTATAAAACAAAACAACTTTTTGCAATAACACATAAACAAGTCAAGAAGTACTAAAACACTCAAATTCATCCACACACTTGACGTGCATACTCTGAAGCACATTAGGTCATACTTGGTTGAGGAAATGAACCATATCCAATATCAACCATACTTAATTCATCTCAATTTTAAAAAAAAACTTTGAAAATGAATCTCTCAACTAATTGAGTGGAAAAATTACTCAAACATAAATATTGCATAAATCACACACAAGTTAATCAAGATTAGGTAATAGTCAAAATCAATCAAATTGATAAATATAAAATCCATGGGAATTGGATAAATTAATAATTATGCAAATTAAATAAATTCAACAAATATCCTCATCATGACATCATAGGCCAAGTTTCCCAAATTTAAAAAATTATTATAAATGCAAATAAATATCTGAAATGCAATCCATGCTCAATTCATGAAAACTTTATCTCAAATATTAATTAAATTTATCATCCAAATTAGATTGAACCTCAACCACTCATATAGATTATCATCCAAAGGTTGAAATCATTCTGGAAAAGCTATAGATAGAGGAGTCACCTTATATTCTTAACAAGCTTTTTTGTGAAATCACCTTATATTCTTAACAAGCTTTTTTGTGAAAACTTACTCTATCAAAATCTGCCAAAAGCTTTATTGATTCCTTCATTTATTAAAAAAAATGCATAGCACAAGAGGAAGTGCCATAGGAGTGACATTGTGACATTGATGAAGACTCCAAGATCTACATCTGGACCAAATAAACCTATATGCTAGTAAGATAGAGAGATCTAAAGGGAAGGTAAATTATATTGTTTATCTTCCTTGTTTTTTATTTAGCTCTTCCTTATCCTTGCCTATTCTAAGGATATACATTTGGGTTTTAGGTTTGTATATTTGATTTTTTTTCATACTAATGACAAAACTAACTCCATCATATTCATGTGTTTACATATGGCATGCTTAGTGGGACACTCACCCCAAAATCCTCTTAAGAACATTCTATCATCCTCTAATTATGAAAGTAGATCAATTTTGAGCCTAATTTTCCTTCTTTTCTTATCATTGTTAGGAATGGTAAAAACATTCTATGAAGCCAATATCTAAAGAGTTTTAAACAAGAACATCATAATTAGTTGTAAATCAAATGAAATGTAAAACAAGGTAGATCAAATTATTATTCAAGATGAGATAATGAGATGATGGTATAAAGGTAAGCACTTGCTTATATAGATAATAATTCATACAAATTTATCTAATTTAACAAATGTGGGATAGATCAAACCCTAATAAAAGATGAAATAACTAGCTAAGACACTAGAAAACATGATAAATACACATGAAATACATACTCTAACACCCCCCTAAAAGTGAAGTTAGGGGTTAACAAAATCCAAAAAAAAAATAGTGGCATATCCATAGAATGAGTCCCATTAATTAGGCCTAATACGGTACTCATGTGCAATATCTATCCATTAAATGAAGATGGAATTTATCCTCATGAACACCCCCAAATATAAATTATAAAACCCAATCATGTCATGTAACTCAAGGAAATGAGTTGATGCAAAAGGCTTCATGAAGATGTATGTAACCTATTATTGAGTTAGAATGTACTCTGAACTAAGGACACCATCCTGATTATGTTGATTAATTAAGTGAATATATACCTCAATGTGCTTGGTCCACTAATGTTCAACTAGGTTATGAGATATGTGAATTACACTCTAGTTGTCACACCAAAGTATAGTGGGTGAACCCTATGTAAAGCCAAACTCTGTCAATAACTGACAAAGCCAAAGAACCTACTGACTCATTGTAATTATTACCTTGTACTCAGCCTCTATAGATGAAAGTGAAATAGCCTATTTATTATTTCACAACCAAGCAATAGGTGAAGAACCAAGACAAAATATGTAGCCAAAATTTGAATGCCTATCATCAAGAGAACCTGCTCAATCTGAATCACTATATCCAATCAACTAAGTAGAACCCCTAGTGTAGTGTAATCCAAAATGAGTAGTGCCTTACAAATATCTCAAAATCCTCTTGACAACCTACCAATGAATATCATGAGGGTCATGTGCAAACCTAGATACAAGCCCAACTGTAAATGAAATGTTGTGGCGAGTATAGGTGAAATACATAAGAATCCCTACCATCTACCTATACAATGCAAGATCATAAAGTGGAGTAGTACAAGAGGTAATGAGAGTCACGTTAGACTGAAAAGGAGTAAAACTTAGCTTGCTATCAACCATGCCAAAATGTTGACTAATATAAAGGGTGTACTTATGCCGACTCAAATAAATCCATGTATCTGATTGTGAAATCTATAAACTAATGAAGTGTAAAAGACCAAGATTTGTCATGTTGAACTATATTGAAAGTGCCTATTGAATAGTCTAAATCTGAGGTAAAGAGATTTTTGTGAGAAGAAAAACATCAATATACAAGAACAAAATAAAAATTTCCTCCCAATATACTAAATATACATTGTGGGATCAGAGTGGTAGTAAACAAAGCTAGTAGAGAGAAGAAAAAAATCCATCTTCTCATACTAAGCCTAAGGGTCCTATTTGAGACTATAAATAGACCTCATAAGTTAATAAACAAGAGAATAATCATGAACAAACCTAACAATATGCTCCATATAGATTTCCTCGTGTAAGTCTCCATGTAATAAAACACTCTTCACACCCATCTGATATATTGTCCAAACCTATGATGCATCAAGATAAAGTATAAGGTGAAAAAAATTCATCTTATCAATAGGTTAAAAAGTCTCAAAGTATTAAATACCTTTGACTTATGAGAATTTTTCAATAGGATGTGTCTTATACTTATCAATGGACCCATCAACTACATACTTGGTATGGTAAATCCATTTACACCTGACCAACTTTCTTCCCTTTGGAAGAGTGACCAAATCCCAAGTGTTATTTTTCATCAATGAATAATACGCATATGTCATCACATTATCCCACTCCTTTCTCCCATGATCCTATGAAATAGATTGTGGATCCCTAGATGATGCTTGACATAAAATTCTAGTACCCATAGAATGTGCATAATGATGTTGAGTAGGTGGAATATCTTATATGAATTGTGTTGCCTCATCAACTATAGTACAAGCCCACTTAGGCATAGTGGCAACATCAATGTGAACAAGATCCTCATCCTCATTGACCTCCTTAGGAGTCTCCTAGACTGGTTCCTCAAAGAATGAATCCTTGAGAGAAGGTGAATCATGGAAAGAAGAAGTAGGCATGGAAGAAGATGAAGAGTCATGAGATGTGAAACACTCATCAAATTCTATATGTGTTCAAAAATTGATATCATGAGTATCAGGGTCTAAAAGATGATAAGCTCTCATGTCCTTGAAATACCATACAAATACCAAAGGTTTGCTCTTCTTTTATAATGCTTTCTTTTTCTGCTTTGGTATAAACACCCAAGCAAGGCCTCTAAAGAATCAAAAAATGAGACATCAGGCTTCGATCCAAACCAAGCCTCCTCTGAAGTCATATGCTCAAGTGCTCGATGTGGTGTGTAATTCTAAATGTAGTTCACATAATTAATTGCCTCTACCTAATAGATAGGAGGTAAATCTTATGAATGCATCATGAAGTTAGCCATATCCTTTAAAGTCTAGTTCTTCCTCTCTACTAAGCCATTCTACTATGGAATATATAAAATAAAATGCTAGTGAACAATGCCATGGGATGCTAAAAAATTAGTTAACTCTTAACTGAAGCACACCCCCCATTATCTATAAGAATCTTCTTTATGCAACTTGATGATTATTTCTTGACCAAATACTTAAATACTTTGAAGTGAGCAAAGACATCACTCTTGTACTTGAGGAAATAAACCCAAGTACACCTTGAGAAATTATCAATTAAGGTAAGTGCATACTTAGCTCCATTAATATAATAAGTAGGTAAGACCATCAAATCACTGTGCACAAGCTCAAGTGGTGAATAAGATCTCATTAACATACCTTCAGGAAATGGATCTTGGTGTTATTTCCTCAATGCAAAATGAGGGTAGACTCAATCAAGACATGAACCTATAGGAATACCCTCTACCATACTATGAGTTTTCAACTCTTTCAAATATCTATAATTGAGGTGTCCAAATCTCTCATGCCAAAGCTGATTCTTAGAATCTGCATAAGAAACTAAACATGTCCCTAAAGGAGGAGTATTATCAAAACCCTCAAAATATTAAAGTCAAGAACTATGATCAAAAACACCCTATGTAATGAGTATGTGTGGTTCTAATAAAGCTTTAACTTTAGCACCCTATTGTGTGAAAGTCATTATCTTTCCCTAAATAGAATGACAAATTTGATACATTGAAAATAGATTGGTGGTGATGTCTAGAATATATAATGCATCATTAATGCACCAACTATTGACCATTTTGGTCCTACAGGCCAAAATCGGTCCCCTTCTTCCTTTGAATGTTCTGAGCAGTCAAATTTGGGTTGCACAAGTCTTTCAAGAGAAGATGAACCAGTTCAAATAATGAAGATGAACTAGTGCAAAATAAAGTCCAAAGGCACTTTTCAAAGGGGAGCCTATAAGCAAAAGGAAGTAATTCTTTCAGACTTTTGTTCGAAGGAATACTTTGGAGAATCCAAAAGACCATCCAAACAAGAAAGGTAGAGAAAGTACCCTTCAGAAGGGTCATTTTCAACATTATCGAAGGGCACCTACCCTTCGAGAAGGAATAGGAATGAATTTGGGACATTTTCGTAGCACCCGAGTGCCCTCCAATTTTCATGAAGGGCACTTTTTCGAAGGCAGTGGAAGGAAAAGACAAGGACATAATTCCTTCAGAATTTTTTCTAAAGGAATTCCTTTAGACAAAAAGTCTGAATAAATTTGAAAAGGCTACAAGAAAAAAAGTTTGAAGGAAAATAACTAAAAAAGACTAAGGCAAAGGAAAGAATGTTTTCTTTCAGACTTTTGTCTGAAGGAATTCCTTCAGACAAAAAGTCCAAAGAAATTTGGGAAAAGCCACAGGAAAAAACTCGAGAAAAGGCTCCGAAGGAAAGGAAGCAAGTGAGATAATTCTTGTAGACATTTTGTTTGTGAGAAAAATGGCTGAGACAAAAGCCCGATCGAAGAGAAAAGACCTGAGGAAATAAGCAAAAACAAAGGAAGAAATCCTTCAGACAAAATGTCTAAAGGATGTGACTATCAAAAGGAGCCCGAAGGACCTTGAAGGGTAGGTACCCTTGCGAGGGACTCTCAACCAAGATAAAGGGACACTTCTCCAAATCTGAAGGGACACTTCCCCTTTGGGAATGAACTAAGAGAGAAAGAGACAAAAGCTAGAAAAAGATAAAACAAGGAAAAGACGAGGCTAGGAAAAGACAAAAGTTAAGAATGAACTTAGCAACCTGCTAATGAAAGAGCGCAAGGAGCCAGCAAGGCTGAGAAGATAGCCCCTGAGGGCTAAAAGATCTAGAAAAGACAAAGCAAGGAAGAGACAAAAAAACCAAGTGCAAAAATGGACAAAATAGTCCAGGTGGCAAAGGGAGGTGTCGACTCAAAGATTTACTCCTGCAGTTGGAACAGTGCCCACCAAGTGGTCATCAAGGGATGCAAATAGTGAATGGCACACCTTATTTTCTCCAGTTTGAATTTATAATCAGACAAACCACTTGAATGCCTTCAAAGATCACTCTTGTTTTTAGACAAATGGTGTGGCTTGTGTTTTTAAATGCCTAAATTCAAAGCAGGAGCTAACACAACATTATCTATCAAGTGGCTTCCTCTTCCAAGGCTCAGAATGCACATGGGACACTTATAAAAAGGGGTGCCAAAGTCTTTTCCAAAAAGTGCCAAAGTCTTATTCTCTATATAAATTGTAAACTTCTCATTTGAGGAGGGATATCTTAGCCTATAAGGCAAAGCTCTACCCAAAAAATCTCTAGACTTGTAAGGTGGAGCTCTGCTAGATTTTACCTTGAATCAAGACTTAAAAAAATTTTACCTCCATTTAAACTTTCACTCACGCATATGTCTATGTTTTCTTTTTGTGTTAAGTCATTTTATTTTATGCTTTCATAGAATGATTCCAGCATGTCTAGTGCATTGTGAAGTTTCTTCTTCTACAGGTCTACAAGGAGTGTCTACAACAAGAATATAGGCGCATGTGAATAGGCTGCCATAGTGTGTCTTAGAACACCTCTGATATTTCTTCCTCCATGTATCTATAGAGGACCCCTAGCTCACTGATGCAGAAGATTTTCCCATATCAAATGAAGTGTATGCTAGCTTCTTGGTGAAAAGCATATGTTTGAGCTAAGTAGATCAACTTTTTTGGTGTATCACCTTTTAGTTTAGGTTTAGGTTCTATTTTCATCATCCTTCTCCCTTTTCAACACCCCCCCCTTTTTCATTTATTTGTTAGCAGTAGGAAATATAAGACCTAAAAGATATATCAAAGGGAGTTAGCCCTTATCTAGAGACTCTCCCCCCAGTTTTGTCAAGCCCACAGAAAAGAGGGGAGTTTCCATTGTTGCGTGTGGAAGGCAGGAGCTCAGCCTCCTATCGAGGGTGTAATCCACTATGTCAACAATTTTTGGCACACCTGGTGGGACCACGTTTGGACACTCAAAAAAGTTCCAAGATTGGTGTTGGTCTTGTTACAGTAGAATGAACCATTAATACAGCATCTGACCTTTAATTAGGTGATTGTGGGACAAGTTTTGTCTAAAGAGTTGAAAAAAAATTGGTGTGTCCTTCAACTAACTAGCCTTTAGATGCCTTTTTCATCAACACCAATGGTGACTCTGAGTTGAATCAGCTGGTTAAGCAGTCTAGGTGCCATCAAGAAATCTTATTTTTTGTATGTATAATCCCATTGATAAGAATCATGGACTTTGTTTTCCTTTATATAACTTTGATCAAGCTCAAGATGTTCATGGAATCACCTCAAAAAGCACTCCTAGTTGCCCTTCAACTATAATGTAAGTAGCACAGGAGTTTGAGAATCAAGTGATGGAGATAGATAGTTTAGATGAGCAGTATAGATATTAGCAAGAGCTGATGTACAAGGAGGAGTGTTTGTTTAGGCAAGCTCAGGCCTTACAATCCATGGAGGAGGAGGTAGTAAAATGGAAGAGTCCATTCATTCAAGATAGTCAGCCTTGTGTTCCCCCTCCTATTCTAAAGAAAGTCCCCTCTTGTGCACCAAATCCTTTCTACTAGATAGCACTTGCTCACTCTAGCTCATCTGATGCATTAATCACTCTTGCTCTTAACCCCTTACACCTATCTTTCAAACATCAAAGGGCATTAGAGCAACCTCTCATGGAAATGAACCTTCTTAATTTCTTAGAATGTGAATCTTCCTTTGAAGGGAATACCATGAAACATCACGTCTCTCTTTAAGAAATTCTTCCTGAGCATGAGCAGACCCTTCCTAATCTCCCTTAGCCTTCTCAGGTCTCTCAGCATGATGTCAAGATTCCAAGTTGGAAGAAGGAATATCATGAACCAGCTTAAGAACTTGAAGAGGATAAAGTTACTCCCTATTCACAAAGGGAAAATTCCAATCCCAAGGTCATGAGTTAGAAGCAAACAATGGAATCATAGGGTAAGATGGAGGAGGAGAAAGGTTTTGCTCAAAACCTTGAAGAAGATGAAGCTGCTCCTACTCATCATGATTATGATTGTGACCTCCAAGAAAGGCTCTTCCAAGAAGATATAGATAGGTGAATTGTAGAGTTGGAGTCCAGAGCGAGATTCCTCAGCCAACATGTGATGAATGTTTCAAACCAAATAGCAAATTCCATGTCTGAACACACCCCATCTACACACCTCCAAGATAGCTATTAGGCCACATCTAATATAGATGAAGTGATATTCAAATGGAAGGAGGAGAATCATTCGATTCTAGCTCAGGGACTACCTCCTCTTCCACATGGGTTTAATCTTCAGCCTTCCACTTCATCCCTTCTCAGAGAGGAACCTATTTTGTAGGAGGCAAGTGAAGAAGAGAAGATCCAATCTACAGTTGTCCAAGAGGCTATCATGAGCAATAATGAAGATGAAATCATCATGGAGGCTCCTTCAAAAGACATCATCAGCAATGGAGAAGACGTAGGTCATGCATACATATAGATGTTCTAGCAATATGAAGAGGAAGGTAAGCATGGTGAGCTCTCTCCTCCCTTATTTGATGAACTTCCTTGTTGCTTTGATAAGCAGGATGACTATGCCGTGGAGCCTGAGTTGGAGGAGGATCAGGAGGATGTCTTTAAACAACTAGAGGCTCTGGTCCTTGAGCAAGAAAAGGAAAGGCTGGTCTATCTTGAGGAGAGCCTTGAAGAAGAGAGCTTTGAACAAAAAGGTGATGTTCTATGGGATGAGAAATCAGTTTGTGATTCCATTTCAGACATCACAACAATCACCCTTCTTCAAGAAATCCATGAAGGAGCAGAGGATGAGTTTGACAAGTTCTTCAATGAGGCATAAGGGAATGAGTCAAACCATGATGTACTGCAAAGGGACTATGCATATCAAAGGGATTATGGTGATGAACCAACATCCATTGATTTCTTGGTGAAATGCACTAGCATGAAGAGCTAGCATTCGACAAGCTTCCAAGAACAATAAGAGTACATATATGTTGGGAGAATGTTTGACTCTAATCCACTCAAATACAAGCCAATCAAGGTGGTAGGCAAGAGGAGCAGGTCACCAAATCTCCATTCCATTCAGCCACTTGTCTGGCATCATAAGTTTTCTTGCCAGGAAGGAGACTTAAGAAATTTTCCCTTTGATCTAGGAGGGAGGAAAATATACCTAGTTAGCTGTACATAGTAGTTTGATTTTAGTTTTCCTTCCTATTTTCCCTAAGTGCAGTTTGCACAAGTAGTGTTTCTAGCCTTGTGTGTGTTTTCCTTTATGTGTGGGGTAAAAGCTTCATGATTGATTCTTGGATCTATCAGGGTTGTTTCTAAAATTTTCAAGTTGCGTTCTGACTCTGTGCCCAATGGATTTTAAGGAAACTAGTTTCTAAGCATAGGAGGCATGCTTCCCCTAGGAGTCACCAATTTATTGACCATTTTGGTCCTGCAGGACAAAATTGGTCCCCTTCTTCCCTTGAATGTTTTAAGTAGTTAAATTCGGGCTGCACAAGTCTTTCAGGAGAAAATGAACCAGTTCAAAGAATGAAGATGAACCAAGGCAAAAGAAAGTCCAAAGGCACTTTTCAAAGGGGAGCCTATAAGCAAAAGGAAGTAATTCTTTTAGACTTTTGTCTGAAGGAATACTTTGGAGAATCCAAAAGACCATCCAAACAAGCAAGGCAGAGGAAGTACCATTTAGAAGGGTCATTTTCAACATTCCTGAAGGGCACCTACCCTTCGAGAAGGAACATGAATGAATTTAGGACATTTTTGTAGCACCTAGGTGCCCTCTAATTTTCTTGAAGGGCACTTTTTTGAAGGTAGTCGAAGGAAAAGAGAAGGACATAATTCCTTTGGACTTTTGTCTAAAGGAATTCCTTCGAACAAAAAGTCTGAAGAAATTTGGAAAGGCTATGAGAAAAAAATTCCAAAGGAAAACAAGTAAAAAAGATTAAGGCAAGACTAAGGCAAAGGCAAGAATGTTTTCTTTCAGACTTTTGTCTGAAGGAATTCCTTCAGATAAAAAGTTTGAAGAAATTTGAGAAAATCCATGAGAAAAAACCCTAGAA
This sequence comes from Torreya grandis, assembly GCA_037957365.1. Classification (NCBI taxonomy): domain Eukaryota; kingdom Viridiplantae; phylum Streptophyta; class Pinopsida; order Cupressales; family Taxaceae; genus Torreya; species Torreya grandis. The sequence continues at coordinate 535,483 of JARHVA010002587.1, forward strand.
AAGGCTCCAAAGGAAAGGAAGCGAGCGAGATAATTCTTGCAGACATTTTGTTTGTGAAAAAAATGGCTGAGACAAAAGCCCGACCAAAGAGAAAAGACCTGAGAAAATAAGCAAAAACAAAGGAAGAAATCCTTCAAACAAAATGTCTAAAGGATGTGACTATCAAAAGGAGCTCGAAGGACCCCGAAGGGTAGGTACCCTTGCAGGGGACTCTCAGCCAAGATGAAGGGACACTTCTCCAAAGCCGAAGGGACACTTCCCCTTTGGGAATGAACTAAGAGAGAAAGAGACAAAAGCCAACAAAAGATAAAACTAGGAAAATACGATGCTGGGAAAAGACAAAAGCTAAGAATGAACTCAGCGACCTACTAATGAAAGAGCGTAAGGAGCTAGCAAGGCCGAGAAGATAACCCCTAAGGGTTGAAAGAGACAAAAAATACAAAGCAAGGAAGAGACAAAAGAAAAAAGTGCAGAAATGGATAAAATAGTCTAGGTGGCAAAGGGAGGTGTCAACTCAAAGATTTACTCCTATAGTTAGAACAGTGCCCGCCAAGTGGTCATTAAGGGATGCAAATAGTAAATGGTGCAGCTTGTTTTCTCCACTTTGCATTTATAAGCAGACAAACCACATGAATGCCTTTAAGGAGTGGTCTTGTTTGTGGAAAAATGGTGTGGCCTATGTTTTTAAATGCTTGAAGTCAAAGCAGGATCTGACACAGCATTATCTATCAAGCAGCTTCCTCTTCCAAAGCTCAGAATGCACATGGGACACTTGTAAAAAGGGGTGCCAAAGTCTTTTCCAGAAAGTGCCAAAGTCTTCTTCTATATATATATTGCAAACTTCTCATTTGAGGAGGGATCTCTTAGCGTGTAAGGCAAAGCTCTACCCAAAAAATCTTTGGACTTGTAAGGCGGAGCTCTGCCAGATTTTACCTTGAATCAAGACTTAGCAATTTTTTACCTCCATTTGAACTTGCACTCACGCATATGTCTATGTTTTATTTTTGTGTTAAGTCATTTTATTTTATGCTTTCACAAAATGATTCCATCATGTCTAGTGCATTGTGAAGTTTCTTCTTCTACAGGTATGACAGGAGTGTTTACAATAGGAATATAGGTGCATGTGAACAGGCTGCCATAGTGTGTCTCAAAACACCTCTAATAGTTCTTCCTCCCTGTATCTCCAAGGGACCCCTAGTTCACTGATGTAGAAGAGTTTCCTATATCAAATGAAGTGTATGCTAGCTTCTTCTTGGTGAAAAGCATATGTTTGAGCTAAGTAGATCAACTTTTTTGGTGTATCACCTTTTAGTTTAGGTTTAGGTTCTATTTTCAACATCCTTCTCCCTTTTCAACCCCCCCCTTTTTCAGTTTTTTGTTAGTAGAATGAAATCCATGACCTAAAATATACATCAAAGGGATCTAGCCCTTATCTAGAGACTCTCCCCCTAGTTTTGTCAGGCCCACAGGCAAGAGGGGAGTTTCCATTATTGCGTGTGGAAGGTAGGAGCTCAGCCTCCTATCGAGGGTCCAATCCATTGCGTCAACACCCACCATCTAGTTATATGTCACCCTTCCCTTTAAAAAAAATGAAGGAAGATTATCCAACCTCAATTTTAGAAGTGGAACTCTGACCAAGAGATATAAAAGACTCTTTGGTAGAAGTCATATGGTGTGAAGCACCAGAATCTAGAACCCAACTATTTGAATTGGTAATTGTGATCTCATGATAACATTCAGTGTTTTTCCATTCTCATGAGATGGAAACGGAGTGGAGATAGAGATCTTGTGTTTTCTAATGGCATCCTCTAAGGCTTGCATTCTTTTAAAACACCTAGACTCTTCATAAGCAGTCCCCCCATAATAAAAATAAGATAGGTTAGATTTATTCTTGGATTTAGAAGATGATTTAGGTTTAGATGAAAAAAAATTGGTGGGCTTAGGTGCATTTTGAGGTGAAGGAGGAGTGTTATTCTTCTGACCCTTAGATTATCCCTTAGACTTAGGATTTATGGCCAGTAATGCTTTTTGAGAGGTGGAAGACTCAAGGTGAGACAATTTTGATTCCTCCTTAGTAAGTCTCTCACAAAACAACTCTAAATCTGACATTTTGAATGCATTATCTAATGCATCCATACTAAATAAAAAGGTAAAAGTAAAGATTTGGAATGGGCCACTCAACTTAGACAAGATTAAGAATACACACTTTTCATCCCTTTTATCTCATCCACTCCCTTTCAACTATGTTAAAAAATGTTTGAATTTAGTGAGGTAGTCTACAATAGAAGAAAAATCATTTTGATTAAGTGAAGTAAGTTCCACTTCAAGTTACATGGCTAGCAAGTAGTCTACTTTCCCAAACAACCCTTTCAACATAGTCTACATTTTAAATGGAGAATCACACCCATCAAAATGTTTATAAATATCATCACTCACATAACTCCTAGTTAAGCTCATACACTCTTCAAACTTACACTAATACTAAAAGTTTTCAAATTTTTGTGTGAATTGTGGTTGTGTTTCATTCATTAGGGACCATAATCCTTTACGCTTAATGATTATTTATATTTTAGGTATTCATATGTGATAATTGTGTGTAGTCAAATGCTCACAATGATCAATCTTATATGTAGATGCCAAGCCAACTAATCACCAAGAGTAGAAAGAATGCAAAAGGTGTGCAAAAATTAGCACTGAGATAACCCCCAAAATATTATATTATAGGAACCCCCACCAATTTGGCACTTTATAAAATAGTTAATTTTTTACAATTTAATGACACAAATAGATAGAGAATTAAAAAACACATACTTTTGAAAAAATGAAATTCAAATCTGAGTTATGGTTCAAAAGTTATAAGCATTTTGATTTCCCATAAAAAGGGTCAAAACAATTTAAAAAATACTACAAACTGGAGTTTGAGACCAAATCATTAACAAACATAGTCGTCCAACCACTTGTTGGAACCAAAAAATTTCTGTGAACTTAGAAAAGTCAGCCAAAGTGAAAATAGACTTTCTGGTTACCTCAGTATGCATAAAGGAAAATTTGTCTTCCTCTTTTAAGAAAAATACAACTATTAAGGCAAATAAATGAATTCTAACTGTGTAAAGAGGATAAAATGATGGATTATTGTTGTCTTTGGTTGAGAGGGGTGCCAGGATTATTTTTCAATACAAATCTAACCTCCTTCAATGCCTCAGTCCTTCCATGTAGTAACAATAAGCAAAAAGACAATGTTATAGGCAAAATTCAATGTTATGCAAGAAAAAATGCCTGCTAGAAAAAAAATACCAAGGTAAAATAGATCGTATCTTAAAAAATTATCTTTTGATGCTAGATCTCTTAGAATAAAATCAAATCTTAAATGCCAAGGTAGAATTTTGATGCAGCAGATTTAACACCAAAAACAAGTTTAAAAATGATGACAATGTTATAACAGACCCTCCAACACCAAAATATCCATGCTAAAGTTTGTAGATAGAATCTCCAATGCTGGTAAATGACTACTGCTAAAAAACCAATGCCTTAATAAAATAGATCCCAAGCACCAAGTTGAAGGAAAAAATAAATGTTTTCTTCCAATGCCTATCACAAATCTAAGATGAGAGAAAGGAATAAAGAAAAATCCAATGCTTTGGCTGAGGATAAAAAATGTAAGACACATATGTAGATCTTTTTATTCAAAAGACATAGATCTGAACACAAATGTAATGGCAATTTAATAACATAGTAGATTTGGTAAATGCAGATCTTTACTCTCAAAACAAAGATGATGCAAAGGTAGAATGGAAAGGTTGACACCATAATGTGATCTTAATGCCAAAAAAAATATGATTCCAAGTTAGAATTTTTGAAATAGCTCAGATCTCAATGCCTCTTAAATTCCATAGATTTAAAAAAATAAATGAATAAAAGAAATTCTAATGCTTAGTGCAAAGGACACCACACTCAGGGAGGATAATGATAAAAAACAATGCCTTTTAAGAGATAGCAAATGATGCCAAAATAAAAGAATGATGTCAAAGAATAAGATCTCCATAAAAGTGCCAATCTTCTCCAAACACAATAGTAAAGGATAAAATCCCTTTTCTATGCTTCCTCTCTAAGTTGTTGATTTGGCAAGGGAAGATTATGAAAACTTGCTAGATAAATGGATGGCTGAAGCTCTCAATACTCTAGTATCATGTTAGGAAAGGTAAAAACATTCCATGAAGCCAAGATCTAAAGAGTTCACAATAAGAATATCATAAGTAGATACAAAATAAATGAAATGCAAAACAAAGTAGATCAAATTATTATTCAGAATGAGATAATGAGATGCTAGTACAAAGGTAAGCACTTGATTATATAGGCAAAGCAAAATACAAATCTAGATAATCTAACCAATGTGGGATAAATCGAAACCCACTACAAGATAAAATAGCTAGTTAAGACACTGGCAAACATGAGAAATAAACATGAAATAATACTCTAACAATCATTTTGCCTTTATTCATCCCCTTTTTTTTAGTGGGAATGCACTACATATTGGCAAATTCTCTTCATGTTATTAGTGTTATTGCTTTGTGTAATGGTGACATTATTCCTCCCCTATTTTTATATCTCTGTGTTTTTCAAGAAAATGATAGAAATACACAATAGATCGATAGAAATTCACAAATCTAAACAAACTATCAAATGATGGGTTTGCAAACCCTAATGGAGGTTTTGACCTATAAAAAATGGACTCAATTTGTTAAATGATAGACTTGACCTACATATCAACAAGATCAACCTGTGAAATGATGGGATCACGAAGGTAATGGTCTATGTTTTCCTTTTTTTGTCATCATTTTAAAAGTTATTAATGCCTTATTTAACTATGATATCATCCTACTAATTGGCAGTATCATTAGTTTCTTGTTTATCATTTCTTCTATCTACAGAATGGTGGGATTACCTCACTAAATGGTGGAATCACATTGCTAAATGATGGGATCACTCTATGTAATTTTCTTGTGAGCTAAAAAAATAGTTATTAAACCTCCTTCACTTGCCAAAGACCATAATTAAAAATCATAAATTGTTGATTGCAAGTCCACTTGAAAAATACATGGTTTATACCCAAACAACCACTTCTTAAACACTTCTTTTGGTGCAATTAAAAAAAAATTGTATTAGGTGTTTTAATAATTTGTTTGCTTGTGAATAATATATCATGAGTATGCTTTCCCTTTCCCCCTTGAGGGACATTGAATGACCAAAACATATATATTATTGTTATCCCTTTTTCTTCTTTATTGACTATGAGGGGTGGATTTCATCTCCTTGTGACTTCATAGGGTGCAACAACCAGGGTTTCATCTCTCAACAAAACATAACAACCACATACTTCTAACAAGTGATACAAATTTTGACCAATTATCATAATAAATAAGTAGAATTCCCTATAAATGGTTTCATAAAAGTAATGGGTTTATCCCTGATGCTAAGTTATTATACATCACTCTCAAGGTTTAAATTTCTAATAACATTTCACTAAGACCTTTATAACTGAAGTGGTTATGGAGGGGTTATACCCTCTTGTGAGTTTCTCATTATTTGTTCTTCTTTAATGTATTTTGATATACCATAAGGTATATTGGGGACCATTTAGAAAATCCATGTCAAAATTTTAGAGTAACACCTTATAGTATGAGGGAAACCAACTCCCCTAATATTTAATGATGTACCACTTGAAGTGTGGGTTAAGTGAAATTAATTTGTCACCACTTCAATTAAGGTAGTTACATGGGCTACAGTTCAGTTGTACACCCTTTATTCCACTAAAGAGAGGGCTTTTTTTTAATGTGTGTTGTTGATTTTTTGTTATCTTATACTCATTTTTTTGTGACATACCCTATACATCAAATAAGTTAGAAGTATCCTAAGTCCAAAACATTTTAATTTTAAAATCATGTAATAATGGCATTACTCTACCCAATTTTTGGGTCATATTTATTCTATTATAAGCATTACATTATCCATTTTCCATGGTATTTTGTCCCCATTATACCATTATGTCATCTATTTCTAAACAAATCCAAATCAAGTTCATTCAAGCCAAAAACCCAATTATTTTTTAAATCCACATCAATTTCATTGTAAACCAATAATCAAATTCTAATTCAAAATTTAAATGAAGTCAACTTTCAAAAGTTAAAATGAAATTAAATTTCAAAATTCAAATGAATTCAACTTTTAAAAATTCAAATAAAGTTCATTTTCAAAAGAACTAAGGTCAACTTTGTCATCAAGTCAGCTTTGAAAGTAAAAATTTGAATCAAAGTCAAAGGTTAGGTCCAAATTAAACATTTTAAATATTTTAAGATCAAATTTGGTTAATGAATATTCATATATCATCCTTGAACCATCAAACATTTAGATACAACTTTTAGAAAATGATTTGAATCAAACATTATTCTGCTTTGACATTCTACTTCAACAAGTTAAAATTGGACTTCCTACCTTGACCAAGGAATATTCCAAAAACATTTCAAGATATTATAGATTATAAATCCAAGAGGGAGTTAAGTATTATTATTAAAATAAACAAAATCAATGTAGAGACATAACCACTCAAGTTAAATCCCTTAGGTGATCTATGAGGGTAATAAACAAAGAATGTAATTGGAAGGACAAATAAAACCTTTTTACCTCCCTTGAAGGCTTACTTGATGACCAGTATGTAGATGTTGAGATCGACTTATGAGTTAGGGGTCTTTGGAAATGATAGTGCTTCATGGGTAGAATCTCCCTTTCTTCACTTGTAGTTTGGCTTGGCACATAATAACACTACACTCAAAAAACTTGTCTATAATAGCCATTTATCCTTAATTTTATATAATTATAGGATGATTATGGACCATTGAATCAAGATCAAGATCAATGGTGGAGGATGAGTCCTCACACTCATCATTGCACACCTAGAGTGTGTAAGATATCCATTTAAGGCATTTTTTTAGGAATAAAATGATTTCAAATTAGATTTAATTCACCATAAAATCGTAATTTAAAACACATAAACCAGATTTTAAATGTGTAAAATTAGATCTCTCTATGCACTACTTGCATCATGAAATCAATTCCTTAATTCACAGTAATTGTTACTTTAATGGAGAAAACAAAAAACTAGCAATAACACATAACATAGGTATATTGTAGTTTACCCAATGTGGGCTACATTTACTAATAAATTCATCAATAAATTTGTAACAAAAATAAGAGTACAAACTTTCCAAAGAGAACTTCTCTCAAAGATAGAATATCTCCTCCAGAATTCACACAAGAATTCTCTGAATTGTTGATCTAAATCTTAAATCTATCAACTATAATCCATGCATGTTATGCCACATATGTACCTATATAATAGCATACCACAAGCTGATATACCACACCTTATCAATAAAAACATCACTCTATAAAGTCACACCATGCCTATATATAAACAAATGAGGAATAAATCCACCCAAGAAGGAGAAACATGGCATGCTTATCCAAGATGGCCTTATCTACAAAGAAACATGCCATCCTCCACTTAGTCAAGCTTATCTACAATCCCTCCTAAGAAGGAACATACCATCCTTATCTCTCTCCTCCAAAAGGCTTACACAACTTACAATGCAATGAGATAACAACTAACTCCTTGAAACAAGGAAGTCAATCCCACTTCCAATAAACAACAAACTCCCTAAAAACAAGAAATTCAATTCCACTTCCAATAAACATGAAAGTCAACATGGATATAAGAAAAGATAATAATTAATTCCCTAAAACAAGGAAATCAATCCTACTTCCACAAAAAATGGTAGTCACCATATAAATTATTAAAAAAATTAATAATATTCTACTCACATGTGGAGTACATGAAAAATGCACTCCCCACATTTATGGATCTCTTTAAGCCCCAAAAATGTACCACCATGGTCATTTGATAGCCCCAAAGGGATCCACACTCAACATTTTTGAGGTGTGAAAGGAAAAATGAAAGAAAATACAATCATGACCACTTGCAGTGTGTAAGAGAGGTGTAAGAGGAAGAGTGTGTAAGTGAAGTGTTAAGAACTTGATTTCACTTCTAATATTTATCATTAACTTTGTTTAATGACATCACCTATGTGAGGTAATAAATCATTTTTTATTTATGAATATAAAATAATTCTAAAAAGTCATGGAATTTCTTATTAAAGGAAGATTAGGCTAATTAATCATAGATTAATTATAAATAAGAAGAATGGGACCTTTAAATGTTATTTTATCCTTCAAATATTCATTTAACTAACTTTTGATAACATTTTAAAAGGTTATAATTGATATTGGATGCATTTTATTAGATTGGCACTATGAGACGAATCACTACCCTAATTAGGTAAGTGTCATTGTGATTTCAGACTAAAATAGTAGTTGTGTGGGTAAATTAGGTTTAATATTGATTTTTGATGAAATTTAAATGTGATTCCATAAAATCATTCCAAAATATAGTTTAGATAGTGAAATGGTTAAAATGATCTATCTACATTTTATCCCTATTTGAGAAGGCACTTATGAGACACTAGGCACAGCAATGTCTTTTCAAAGAATGAAAAAGTCATCAAGAAGAATTTAGAAAATTTAAACAAATAAATAATATATGACCCATGATTCCCCCTTGAGAGGACATGTAGAGATGAAATATATGGATGAGCTTTTAAAAAAGAGAGGGAAGTGGGAAGGATGCATCCACAACAAGCAACACACTTTGACCTGCCTTAGAAGAGGGTAAAATTTGAAAGCTTGAAATTAGAAGATTTTTTTCTAGTAAGGAAAAATGAAGGTACAGTCCCAAATTAGGGTAGTCTAGGTTGAGAATAATTTACCCTAGAAGGGTAGACTTTGATCATTGACTAACTATTTTTTTTCCCAACAGGGCAATTGTAAATATTAATTTGTCAAAATAGTTTTCCCCAATAGGGTGAATGTTGATCATAGATTGGTCCAACTGGTGGAAAAATAAATGAATAATGATGTGGTTTTTTTAGAATAATTTTATTATTACTCTTTATATATGTTCATATATATCATTAAGGGTATATAAATTAGTTATGGTGGGTTTATTGAGGGGGATTAAGTAAACAAGGAGAATTTATGTTGCAATATTACTGAGTAGACTCTCAAATATATATTTTTTGATATAACACAAAATAGTATGAATCATGGTATAAAACACCATGATGAACTAATTGTAATATCCATAAGGATTTACCCCTAATCCAATAGACAATGGTCAATAAAGTACCAATGATAAAAACCATGATGGTAATACTGATGAATGTTAAGGGATAGACTTAAGTGTGATTATATGACAAGGAACACCATGATGATGCCCTAGTTATCCCAATGTACTAATTCAAGGCAAAAATAAAATAAATTAAATAAATAAGCAATCAATCAATCAAACATAAACTAAAAATAAAATTAATATAAATCATCAAACAGTTTGTAGTACTTGTCAAATTTCATGTTTGTGTGATCATGAGGCATTATTCTTGAAAAGTGTATCAATACTAGATGGTAACTAAGAATAGGATGGGGGGAATAAAATAATGGGAAGGGGGTGTCTTAGATAACTCTAAATGCAATAGTTAAGTGGATGCTACCTACATATTTCTATGGACACTAGATCCAACATGAACTTCAGACTAAATGTAGTTCTCCCAGGGATATGGGATAGAAGAAAAATGATGATAAGTGATTATAAAAGAATAATAAGATGGGTGAGATCATAAAAATATGAGATCAATCAATGAAATTTAGGATCAATGATATGAAAATAAGAGTAGCCAAGATGACCCATAATACCCCATGCATCTAAACATTGTGTACATGGTCTGTGTGGACCTCATGATGATGTAGTTCTTCCAAGAAATAGGAGGGAACTCAATCATAAAATGGTAAAGGCAAATGGAAATGGTCATGATTAGATAATAGGCTCCCACCCAGTAAATTTGATAAATCATGTTATCTAGAATAGAGGTAAAGTAATTGGTGAACAAGATGACATATCAAGTAAAAAATTTGTAGCTTAATATCTCTCAGGGAGATTTTAATCCTTTTTCTAAACTTTTTTATTTTTAGACTATTTGCTAGGATTTTTAAATTTTTAGGGTTTTAGGCATCTTAATTCAATGGAGGATTATGAGATATAGAATGGTTTAACTTGAAAAATAGTGAGAGTGTTGCTTAAGTTTCTCATAAAATGGTAAGAGCATGGAAAAGGGGTGATTGAACTAGCCTCAGAAATTGAGTGTTGCCTACATAGTCCAAATGGACCTCAATTCAATGTAGTCCCACCCTAATGGAAATTGTTACACATCAATAGTAAGGTTAGAAACATAAATGACATATGAATGTCATAAGATAGGAGAATTAGTACAGGAATTGGTATAAGAATTGATATTAATTGGCACTGGATAAATAAGGAATGAAAAAGACACAATTTTTAGGAACCATTAATCAAGAAAATCATGCATGCATGTACTGAGTTACTTCTTTCAAAGATATGTTGAGGATGACCAAATATAAATATTTTGTAGGAAAATTTATTTAAATGTAGCATCTAAAACTATCTACAGTACCTGTGAACTAGAATCAAGGTCAGGATTGGTATTGGAATAAAGGAATAAGATCAAATAGGAATAGTATAAAGGGACTTTTTTAGATAATTTGGACTTATCTATAGTCTGAATAAAAAATAAATAAAAATAATATGGTTACATTATTCAAAATTTTATAATTTTAAATTCTCTCTAATCTAATAAATGGGGAATATATTCAAATTATTACCATACTCTTCATGTGCAACTTAAGCAGAACCCAAAAACTATTCATTTTCAAAGATTATCACCCATCTAATTTATAGACATAAGTCTAGATTATCTAAAATAGTCCTTACAGATAGAAAATGGGAATGAAGGGAAAGTGTTCAATGGTCATGCCCCCAAGTAGGTGTTCTCATAGATAATGTTTAGGATGATCAATCATAAAAAAAAATTGAGGTGGGTAATATTTATAGTCTTATCTAGTTATTCTCCTTCTGGTGTAGCAAATATATATGCTCCAGATCCATAACTAGTTATGATGATGAATGGTCCTAGCCAATTAGCTTCAAATTTCCTTTCTTGTCATGGGCATCATTGGTATTCTTTTGGTTTTCTTTCAAAACAAAATCACTAAGTTTAAAGTCTCTATGTTTGATACACTTGTTGTAGATATGGCACAACTTTTTATTATATGCTTGGAGATTGTTCAAATTTATTATCCATTTGTCATCAAGTAACTCCAATTATTGCATTCAAGAGACTCAATATTATTCCTCATCATGATACCTTTCAATGAAGTTTGAAAGGATGGAAACTCAACCTAAATAGGTAAAATAGCTTTGGTATCATAAACAAGGGAATATGGTGTGGCTCCTGTGGGAGTTTGGTGATTGGTACAATAGGACCATAGGGCAAGAAATAATTACAAATACCAATCATGGCCAATAAAATTAACTATATTTTTAAGAACTTGGATCAATATTTTGTGAGATGCTTGATCCTAGCCATTGCTTTGAGGGGAAAATGTGGTGTAAAAGTGTTGTGTAATTTGGTACTTGGCACAGAGGGATTTAATGTCCTTATTTTTAAAGGAGCCACCATTGTCAGAAATGAGATCAAAAAGAATACCAAAGTGGAAAATGAGGTGGTTTAGGATGAACTTGGCTATCTTCTTACCTATAATGTAAGTGAGGGGAATGGATTCAACCCACTTAGTAAATTATTTAGTCATGGTAAGGATATGTTTATGGTTATCATAAGAAGTTGGATTTATCTTTCCTATGAGGTTGAATCCCCATGTGTAAAATGGCCATGGCAATGTGAGTGGATAAAATTTTTAAGATAAAGCATGATTAAGATTGGCATGATTTTAACAAGACACACACTTATTTATATAGGCACATGCATCAGCTTACATAGTGAGCTAGTAATACCCATTACACAGGATTTGTTTAGCAAAGACTGTTGCACTAGTGTGGATCACATAAACTCTTTTGTGCAATTTATTAAGCACTAATTTTGACTCTACCAAAGCTAAACAATGAAGCAGAGTTCCATCATATCCTCTATGATAAAGTGTGACACCGAGTATGGTATAAAGAGAGGTACTATAAATGAAGGATCTTTGTTTTTTATGAAGAAGGTTAGGAGGGATAATATTGTCATAGATTTTGGTATATATTTTTGTGTACCAAGATGAATTGGGACCAACAACGTTGCATACCATTTCAGATGATGGATGTTCATGAGTTGGCCTCAAGATATGTTTGATAAAAAGTTGGTAATCAAGAATATGATCAGTAATTAATATTAATGAACCAATAGTTACCATTGCATCGAGAATCCTATTACTAACCCTTGGAATATGTTCAAATTGAATATGATCAAAGTTATGTATTAGATTATCCACCATTTTATTTTATGGAATGAGTTTGTTATATTTTGTTTGATATTGCTTTGTTACTTGATTGATAATCAATTGAGAATCTCCATGAACATGTAGATGCTTGATGTTCCATTTCACTTCTAGATGAATTCCTATGATAAGTGCTTCATATTATATTATGTTATTAGTACAAGTGAAATTGATATGAAATGTCTTGAAAATAAGATCCCCTTGTAGTGTTATGAATATAATGTTAGCTACCTATTCTTGAGAAGTATAATAACCATCAAAATAGAGTGTCTAGTATTTCATCTCAAAATAAGTGTCCTCAAGATTCATGATGGACTCATCAAGAAAATTGAAAAGGAGTGGTTGGATATTTGACAGGGGTGTTTCTACAAGCTGATCAATAATAACTTGCCCCTTAATGACCTTTTAAGGCATATACTCAATATCAAATTCACTTAATAGCATTATCAATTTGGCCATGTGACCTATCAATGTTGCCTTGGAAATTAGGTGCTTGAGAGGGTCTACTTTAGTAATGATGGTCTTATTATTAAGCATATAGTGTCATAATTTTTTGGGCTACAAGCACCATTGTTAAATAAGCTTTTTCAATGGTTGTGTAATTGTGTTCATATGAGACCAGTGTTTCTCTCAAATAGTACATTGCTCTTTCTTTCCCCTATTCATTGTATTTTGCTAAGAGTGTCCCCAAGGCATGTTCAGTTGTTGAAATGTAGAGAAATAATGGCTTTACAGGGATGAGTGGAACTAGAATAGGTGGATTGGCTAGATAATATTTTAAATATTCAAAGGTCTTTTAACAATCTACATCCCATGAAAAGTTGGTGCCTTTATTATGTATATGAGTGAAAGGATGACACTAATCTGTTGATTGAGATATAAACTACCTGATAGATTGGACCTTGACTTACAAGTTGTAGAGGTGTTTTAAATTAGAAGGTGGAGGCATTTCATTAATGGCCTTAACCTTGTCTAGATTGACTTTAATTCCCCTTTGAGAGATGATGAATCCTATAAATTTTCCTAAAGTAATGCCAAAGATGCATTTCTTAGCGTTAAGCCTTAATTTATATTCATGGAGGCATTCAAATATTTTATGTAATAACTCTAAATGTCTTACTTTGGTTTTATATTTTTGTAGGATATCATTAACATAATCCTTAATGATATCATTCATCATGTCATGAAAAATGAAATTCAATACATGTTGGTACGTGGCACCGTCATTATTGAGGTCAAAAGGCATTACCTGATACCAAAATGTTCCCCATGGAGTGGTGAATGCTATTTTCTGTTGGTCTATAGGTGTGATCTTAATTTGGTTATATCTAGAGAAATTATCCATAAGAGATAACATATCATACCCATATATGGAATCTAATATCATATAAATATTAGGGAAAGTAAATTCAACCTTAGGACATGCCTTATTGATGTCTTTAAAATTGGTACATATGCAGATTCCTTGTAGCTTTTTACTGACTGGGACTATGTTGGATATCCACTCTGAATAATCAATAGGATAAATGCATCCCATGTCTAATATTTTATCCCATTATTTATTGATAATGATGGCTATGTTGAAGTGCATATTTTTTCAATTTATATTTAATCATCTTGGCATTAGGATGTAAAACAAAGTGATTTACAACTAAAGTGGGGTCCAAGCTTGGCATATCTAAATAACACCATGTAAAAATGTCTATAAATTCCCAAAGGAGAGTAGTAAGGACTTCATTTTCCTCTTCAGTGAGTGATACTCCAAGTTTGATCCATTTAGGGTCATTACGTGTTCCAATATTAACTATGGTGGTGTCTTCCATAAGTAGTGTGGAACCATCTTCAAGGATAGTTGGCAAAGTGGTGCAATGATCTTCATTTTCATCTTCATCTGGTGAGTCAACTAGCTCATTGAGTTTTCCCAAGCATGAAGAGTCTAAATCCCCAAGATATGGTAAAGGCCATTTGACAAAGGCATCTGGATAATCTTGAATAATTTGATCAAATTTTTGTTGTTATGAATTGATCTGAAATGGTATGAGGTTCTAGAACTAGAAGAATCTTGGGATTCATTTGAGAGAGGGTGAACTTCCCCATCTAATGGTGCCTAAAATATGTTTTCACCATGGGAATTTTCTTTATTTTTACTTTTAACCTAGTTTAAAAGTGCCTCAAAGAGGTTTTCACTTTGGGACCTCAATATTTGATTTTATTTTTATTTTTATTTTTGACCAAAGAAGTTCACATGATCTTTAAAATAGGTAGTAGGGTCTAGTGTAATTACAAATCCTTGTTTATGATTATCAGGTGGCACATTATCTTTAAGATCCATGAATTCATATAGTACCTCATCACTCTATAAATTATCTAATGGTATGTATTCACCTTATTGGTCCCAGTTGATTAATTTAGGGTGATGGAGGAAAAGAGGGGAATATAATGACACATCAGTAATGGTATAGATAGTGTTGGGGTTATATAGGTTGGTTTTAGCTAACTCGTTGTAAATGATATAATAATACTATATGTCATTATCCACATTATCATTTTTAGATGATAAATCAGAGTCATTTAGGATATCTAAGGGGTTACCCCTAGACAGTTTGTATCTAATTCCCCAAGTTTTTTAGTGTTTGGAAAGTGATATTGGCTCAATAGTTCCTTGTTGCATTACTCCCAAGCCTTTACCTTTGTAATCTTTGTACTCCATTATCTAGTTAGGGATAGGATATGTGTTTCTTTAATAATAGGAAGTAAATACATCATTGTACAGCTAAGAATCATCATCGACTTTGATATGCCCTTGTTCTTGAGAAGTGGCCTTGATAAAAAACCAATGGTCATGTTTGAGAATATTTTTCTCATTGCACTATTCCATTTTGGGAATTTGATTTTGAGTAATACCAAAATATTTTGGCATATGGTAATTTTTTAATATTAAATGCATTTCCAAGTTTATATTCCCCAAGGTTGTTGTTTTGAATAATGAAGTAATTAGCTATTTCTACATGCAGGGTAGCTGAAATAGAATCAAGTGTGCTTGGATCCACATAATTATATTATGGTGGATAATCAAGTACCTCCTTCCCCTTTTTGGGAATAGGTTATAGGTTAAATTGATATTTATATCTCTGATATTTAGCCTCTAAATGCTTAAATAATTAGTACGGCTATAGGTCACTAGGAATGGTGAATTCTAACCCAGAATGGGATAACTTAATGCATTGGTGAAGAGTAGATGGCACAACATGTACTTCATGGATCCATAATCACCTAAGGATTAAATTAAATGATAATTATAGGTCTATAATATGGAATAATGTATCATGATTTAAATGTCCAATGATAATGGTATATTGCAACTTGTGTTCCTCATTATCATACACTTTGATGGTAATGGTGTCTGGTTGAATATCTTTAGTTGTGTAGCCAAAATGTTTGACCAGATTAAAATTTATAATGTTGAGTCCTAAACCATTGTATATAATGACTCATTTGATCTTATGATGAGTAATTTTGAACTCTATGTATAGTGGGTTATTGTGAAAATATCAAAGGGCTAACATGTTTATTTGATCAAAGGTAAGTTGTTGGCTAGGAGCCAAACGACTGACAAGAGTTTGAAATTTATCAGGTACAATGTCACTGAGGACTTTTGATTAAATCACAAGTCTATTTGATATGTTTTTTTATATGTTAGATATATGAAAGAGATCTAAAATATAAATATGTGCAAGTGTTTTATGTAATTATTCCAATCATAAGGTTTATCATTGATGGAAGCACTTGGATTAGTTTTAAACTATGGATGACTTTGAATAGGGTGGTTGGAATCAAAAGGTATTGGACCTTGAATGGTAACCTTGGAACATTGAGTTGTGTCTAAATAACATTAATTTGGTGAAGGGTTACTATAATTCGGTGATGGTGTATGAGGACCTGGTATGGTAACTCTTAGTCATTGATTGGCGTTAGAGTTATTATGAACCAAAGGAGGGTTATCAAAAAATGGATGTGGGGGTCTAATAATGGAAATAATAGGTTTATGGGTACTATCGATAGGTGGTTTTATATTAATGGTAGCTACATGCCCATTTTAATGCAACCTAAAACATTTTAATTGTAATGGATGATATTATAGCTGACTTGGGTATCTTGACCCTAATTTTAGTTCTATTATTGTTGACTATGTTATTGTTGATGATTATTTGGTAACCTATTCTAATTCTAGTTATTAGCCTAATGTTGGTTTTGATTTTGATTTTGATTTTTGGATCTATGTTATGGAAAGGGATTTTGATATATGTCCATATTTTGATGAGATGTTGTAGCCACATTATCCAACTCTATTTCACTATTTTTTACCAAGTCTTCAATGGGATGTCAAAGATGTACACATCTATGAATAGTATGTCCTTTATTTTGATGATAGTCACAAAACTCATTATCCCTATACCAATTAGGCTTAGATTAATATGTAGGAAAAGGTCTCAGTACTAGCCAAGTGATCATGTTGGCTGCAACTATGTTTTTAAATACCATCTCAATGGGCTCACCTAGATCGATAAAATGCCTATGATGAGAATGACCCATTCTTGAAGGTGGCCTTTTTAAAGTGAGTTATTGAGTAGGAATATTTGCTCGAACAAGTGGTGGTTGCACCATGTGCACATGTCTAGATTTGTCACTCCATCTCTTACAACATTTTATTCCTATTAAAGGGTCTAAGATTCTTTGATGTACTTGCTTGTGATTGTATGGGATATTGTGCCTAAGATTTTTTATGTAGTTGGTTCTAAGAGTTAATTTTCATAATTCCCTTATCAATAAGTGTTTGCTCAATTTGCAGTCCTTTAGCAATGATTTATTCAAATGTGTTTGCACAATTGAGTTTGATATTATGAGCTACATTAAATTGAAGATTAACTATGAACATCATAGGTATTTGTTTATTGAGTAAATTATGTGGAATTTGTCTAGCCAATATGCACCACCATTGAAGATAATTGGCCAAGCTTTCTCCTCTTTTTTTGTCTCAATATAAGTCAACCATAGTCTACTCATATTTTATATTATAGGATAAATGTTGCACAAATTTATCAGATAAGACATCAATGTTATTAATGGAATTCTTAGGTAGAGACAAGAACCATTCTAATGCTTGCCCTACCAAATTGTGGGGATATAGGCAAAGTAAGTATGTCACCTTTCCCTTTGTATTTATCAAACTTGGGAATCTTAAAGTGACTTGGAGAGGTACTTGAAGGTATCTCATGTCAAATGGATAATAACTTATATCATCAAGCTTAAATGTCTTACTCTGATTACCTATTTGAATGGCCAAAATTATATTTAACCTCCTATTAATCTTGGAAGGTAGGACTAAAATGAGTTGGAGTAGGTACATTTTCTTGGCTGGTCAAAGGTGGATTATCTTGACCTTGGAAAGGAGATAACATATATTATTGGTGAATTTGAACATGATTGGATCTATCAAGAATAGCCACTCTTGGATTAGAGGTGTATTGATGATATAGTACTTATTTTTGGTATGGTACTTGTTGAGAATGGTTTTGATTTAGAGGTAACTGAGGCTTGAATGGAGGAATGTTTTTTTGAATATTTAATGGTACTTATTGGAATTGGAAAGAGACCTACTATTGATTAGTAGGAACTCACCACATAAGAGCAACATGTTCTTAACTTGAAAAATCCCCTTGTTGAATAGAAGTAGAAATTGGTTGGCTAATAGAAATGTGTTATGGATTAGACAATGTAGGTTGAGGATTGGTTGGCACTTGTTGTAATGTATTTTTGGTTGCCACCTATTGAGGTGGGGGTTATTCAGCACTTGTTGGAGCAGATAATTAGCTACCCCCTATGGAGGTAGGATATTAATTTCCACTTAATAGGGTGTAGTATTTAGAATCTGTTGTTGTGCCTCAGATGTGTTAGTAATTTTTTATAGAAAAGTACTTGTAACATTAGAAGAAGGAAATCATGAGGAATATCGAACAAAATTTTATTGTGTTCTGGATGGTACTTGATGTGGGTTAAAATAGGCCATTTGAGAATTATTCACCACATGTTGGGTAGATTATATAAGGACCTAAAAATTAGGATTAGTTGCTAAGTTGGTTTCAATTAGAGGTGTACTAAACATGTCCATAAATAATGTCTTTTTAGAAAAGGGATCTAGTTTGTACATTGGATAGTTTGACAAATCTAATGGTTGTTCTATTGGAAGATTGATTTCTAACGATGTAGGGTTTTGAACTTAGAGACTATTGAAGGAGTTGACAAAAGTAGCCAAGGCCTATTTAGCCTATTATATTTTTGAATTAATTAGTTATCTTTGTGTCTTAGGATCAACAGGCTGAATTTTTCCCTTGTTTGACACCACCAAGGCTTGGTTTAAAGTGGAAGCTTGGATAGTAGTCGTTTAACTCTCTATTCACATAAGGGGTGTTTGTTTGGATGATCTAACCAAATATTTTAAGTTTTTCATGGGAAAATATAGATTAAATTTCACACCCATTTTGAAAAACCTTGTCAGAGTATTGGCCATGATCTTCATCAAATGCACAGATTTTGTAAGCAAGAACAAGCTATTGCATAGACAATGTTGTAAGCAAAAATAATCAAGAATATTTCAAAAAGCAAGAGAGAATTAAACACAATCATATTGATTTAATATCTCATAAAGTGGTGTAAAAATAGGAGATTAATGTGTAACTCTTTCATAAATTATCATAAAGGCTTGGAATAGGCATGTAACTCTTAAGTTAGTAATGACCAATTAAAGAGTAACATCCACTGACCAATGATAAGGAAAAAGAGTAACTCCCTAGATATAAAAACACCTAAACAAGCTATCTCAAGTGGATGAATATTCCATGTGTGCATGAATAATCCAAATAAAAAATAAAATGAAAATAAATACCTACACTAACACCCCCTATAAGCACAACTTAGGTAGGTAGAAGAAATGGGTCCCAACAACAAGGCATGATGAGGTACTTATTGACTCAATTTGACTTCTAGTCAAATTTATTCTACCCCTAATATTTTTAACTTTTGAATAAGGTTACCATGTGTCCTATAGTGTGTCATGTTGGTCTATTGTCTTACTTATCCTCTCCCTAGTCCTTGTTGAAGTCCACCCTCTTTGTACTAGGCCAGTCAACTAAAGTCAAAGGTTGGTCAACCCTAGTCAAAGGTAGTAAAAGGATAAAATTGAGTTTAAAATATCTTAAGGTGGTCCTTGACATGTTTTAATATGTTCACAAGTAATAAATTAGTTATATGTTATGTCTCAAATGCAAAAAGGGTCTTTTTGGTCACATTTTAGCCCATTTAATGACTTATACAGACTTTCATGCAAGTAAATTTCTAACCAAGGTGAGTTTCAACATGGAAGAGGTTAGGATAATGTCAAGAATAGTTATATGTCATCCAAGAAGTAGTTATGTTTAGTAAATGGTAGTTTCTCCTTGATTTTAGGGGCTTTTAGGCACTTATATAGATTTTTTGAGTCCACCATCAGCTAAAAACATGGGTGGATTGTCTCTTCACATCCCTTCACCATTTACATGATTTAAATGCATAAAATTCATCATAAAGTCCATTTTAAACTCATTTTTATTCCTTCTTGTCTTGGTAAACAAAAAAGGGTCAACTTGTGATGCTTGTTGTGAACCGTATAAATGGAGTTAGGAAGAATGGTCTTGGACATGGATAGTAATCTTAGTCCAATTCACTTTCATAATAATAAGTCTCAGATTGGTGCCTCATCCTTTATGAACCATTTTTAACACTCCAACCAGCTTTTTATGCATGTACAACTATGAGGGGTCTCCTTTTGAGCTAGTTTCAGAAAATGTTGCTTTAATTTGATGGATTTAATATTTTCTTATGTTCTTAATGACTTATATATGGGATTTTCATTGGTATTTTTCTTTTGTAAGTTTTAATATCTTCATAGACCTCTTTTAGGATTATGTGGGTTTGCCATGATCCACTCTTTTCATCTACAGGTGCCTTGAAGGGTGATATTCACATTGAAGAGATTGTTTTGAGTTGTTTTAAAAATATTATTTATGATTTTATAAAAATTCAAGGTTAAAATTTGAATTTGAATTATTTGGATAACCTTACCCTTGTAGATTCATGCTCTTTCAAGTTTCCATCTGCATATACAGCTCAAGGCACTCACTCATAGTCCTGATGATGTCATGTTAATGCTTAGAGGAATATACTTGTGCCTTGGATGGTATGAGGGCATAGTAGCATGTTAAAAACCCCTTTGGTATACAATTGGTGCTAAATAACCATTCAAAGGAGAGATGATTGTGTTCAGGTCTACAATCCCTGAAAGTTGCAAATAGAGGCCTAGGTGGTTTATTGAGGTATCATATAACATGTTTATATAAGCTTCTAATGTGTCTACCTTGAATGATCTTATAGCCTTATCATAGGACAATGAATGTGAAAAAAATTGGAATGATAATGAACAATGGATGGTGGTCTTTTGAATACCAAAAGTGCCCTCAAAACCATTGAATTTTGACAGTGAAACCTACAAGAGATTGGTAGAAAGGTGAAATTGCAATTCATAAACTCAATCCTAGACAAATAAATCAAGATGGAAAATTAAAATTGGTTTAAATGATACCCATAATCTAAAATGTCATGGGAGAAAGTGAATTTTATTTTTTCACCCCTAAAACACTCTCCTCTGTCTATACATAGGCCTGTGAGAGGACACCTACAGGCAAAAAGGATTAAATCTTATGAAACAAGTGTGATCATGAATAAGATGAAGATATTTTATGGTTTATGAGAAAAAAAATACCTATATGACATAATATACACCATGACCAAATCCATTTTTAGCTAATTAAACCTACAAGTAGGCCTAAATTGAATGAAACATAGTCACCTGCAGCTGAGATGGGCAATGGAGTGAGATTATGGACTTTGAAGAAGCTTTAAAGCAATTTTAGGTTAAAGAGGTGGAAATTTCAAGGATTAATGTCTTAGAAGACCTAAATAAGTTTATAACCCATCATTCAAGACCAATATCATGCCTATTACCACCTAAAATCACCTACAGGTAGGGTCTTAAGGGTGTCTCAGTCTATAGAGGACAGTGAGCAATTAGAAGCCTTAAAGTGCTAAGATGCTAGATCAAAAGAATGAGATAAAATTGTAATAATAAGAGGGTAAAATAAGATATATAAGGTCTTAAAACCTTGATAGGATATTTAAATAAATGTATCCTCAAATTAAACACCCTTGTTCACTATTGCAGTCAAGCAGGGTCCTAGCTTGGAACAAACAAGGTGAAAGCTTGGATACCTAGGAAGGAAAGGGGAATTTAAAGTAGTGTAATATGATTCCCCATGATAAAATTAATGTAATTATATTCCAAATAAACTCTCAAGATACCCAGGTCCCCTTTCCTCTTAGTAAAATGGACTCAATCCATATAGGGAGGTTAGGGAAACCCTTGGTTCAAGGGGTGAGTATGGAGGTTCCACTTAGGAGAAAGGTTTTGGGTGGATTCCTAGGTTCCATTAGAATTAAATGAAGGTGAATATCATTTTTAATCTACTTGGATGCATGAAATTAGTTTTAAATTAGCATCCATGAGGAGGTTTGAGCAAGAATATGCAAAAAAATAGGGTTTTTTACCCATTTTATGTGAAGATTGAGATGGTTAAACCCCCTAACCATTGAACTAGAAAAAATAATTTGGTATAGTTTGTCATTAGGACCTTTTTAATCCTCCCAAGTATTAAATTTTCATAAAAAAAAATAGGGCTAATACTCTCTATTTTATCTTATAGGTAAGGTGCTTCCTTCATGCATAAGAATGGCAGTTTTGGGGGAAAGTGAGGAATGGTGAACCAGAGATCAATTGGATCAGTAAATAAGGTTTGAATATCTAGGGGAAACATGGATAAACATGATAAATATGTCTATAAGTTTTGAATGTAGTCAAGGTGGTATAGACCAAAAGGTCTGCAAGAAAACCTAATGATGAAACATGCAAATTTAGTGCCAAACATAAGGTCATTTCAATTTCTAGCCTTTTCAAAGCCTTTTAGTGTTTTTAATCACCTCCATGGGGGTGAAAATGATGTTTTAAAGTTATATCAGTGCATGGTAAGTGTCACTAATGGTCATTTGTTTTAAAGGTGTAGACATATCTAATTGGCAAGGCCTAGACATGTTTCCAAAATAGGCATCATAATTCATTCTAAACCCTTGGTGAGTTGTTATAGGGTATTTTTATAGGTTATTAAACTTTTGGTTTGAAATATATCCACTAGGAAGCCATATTTTGGCCTAGAATGCGTTCAAACCTTGCAGAATGCTTGAAAATGACTCGAATGGCCATCTTGGAATGCTCATATCTTTCATGAGTCTTTGTATGGGACTTTGATCCACTTAATGAAGTTGAAGGGGGTCATTGAGAATCCATAAGTGGTATTTTATCATATTTCCAATGTGTCATGGCTATGAACAAATGTTAAGAGTGAAAAACACCTCAAAACCCTTGCAAACCGTTTTCAAGGACTTGATTCAGAAGAGATTGAAACTTAAGCATGAAGATGACGTGAAAATGCCACAAAATGTTGGGAATATGCAAAGGAATCTCTCATGAACCCTCCAATTAAATTTTTCTATACATACCTATATAAAATAGGCTAGAAGAAGGCTCTTTTTGACCTTTTTATGTGTTTTTTAAGCATGGAGAACTTTCAAGAGGCTGAATCACTATTGGAGAAGATTTTAGGAATTTTTATAAGTCATAATGTTCATTTTATTAGGTTTATAATATACTAAGTGTATCTACCATCTCTTTCATTTTAGCTAGTCTAGTGGGCAAATAGTGAACACTTAGGAAAAAGTGGTGACTTTCAATTGGAAAAGCCTTTTAAGGCTAAATTATTGAAACTAATGATATGGACACCTTGGAAAAGTGTCATTCCTACTTATTCATGTATTAAATATATGAATTAGGAAATTTTTAGGTGCCAAGTGTGAAAGGTGCATGGAGAGAGCTCATTTTGGGACTATCTTGAATGATGGTGCATGGCCAAAATGATATGGATGATAAATAACCTCTCAAATGAATTTTAAGGCTTCTTAGTAACCCCTCTCACTAAAATACATCATTATAATTTTTCATTTACAATTATAAGGTAGTTTTATAAGGTTAATCATGAGGGGAAGTTTTATGTGCAAAAGGAGTTTCTTGACTACTTTGTAGATTTTTGATGATTGTAATTGACACTTGTAGCTCCTAAAATTGCATGGATCACCCCATATCTTCATCAACATGAATTTTAACTAATTTTATCTTTTAGACACTTGTCCTTGTGCCTTTTGAATTTTTCTTCTCTCTCTCTTCTCCCAAGTTCTATAAATTGAGCCATTTTGGCCGTTGTAAAAGAGATCATAGTTGGTATAGTGAAGCCCTACTAATATGACATTACACTTTGTATTTTAACATTTAATACAAGTTTAGTTGTAATTTTTGAACATTTTGACTAAGTGTGTGAGTGATGTATAGTGGAGCTAAGTGATAGTATCATCCTTACTCCCTTTATCCTTCATCTTTAAGCAAGAGTTCTAATTTTACTAGGTCATGTGAAGTGTGTAGAATTTAATAAGCATTATTCAAGTGTGAAATTATATTTATGGTATGTAATATATCCCTAGGTCAGTTATCTTGTTGATTTTCCCAAGTATGCTACCTTCACATTGAAACACTATGTTAGGATCCTTCAATGCATAGAATTGTTTTTGGAAAGCATTGTTGCTTAGTAGAAGTTTGATAGTCTATGGGATTGTCTTGGTGGATCACCTCTTTAATGAGGTTTCAATTTTATGCAAGATTCTAAATCTTTTCATAAACAAGCATTAGATTAGGTGATAGGGACTTAAAGAAGAATATAGGGAGCTAGCCCTTTCAATCCTAGAGATTCATCTCTCTTACAAGCTCCCATAACTTGAGAGATGATTAAATGTTGCATCAAATTCTATGAGTTTGATAGAGTATCCTAGGGTTCAAAATTTTATGACAATATTTATGGCATTCCTAGTGGGATAGTTGTTCTTAATTATTTCTATGTCAAGGTGAATGATGGTCTTAACAAGCCCAAGGTTACATAAGTGTTTCTAATCTAGCATTTGGTGACTCCAAAAGGTCAAAATTACTGGTTGTAGATCAATTTTTACACATTATACTTCATGATATTCACTAGATCATCTTCTATTAGAGCATTCAATCAAGTCCCTCTACCTGAAACTCCTCTTGAGGAATAACATCCTCAACCATTCTTAACATTTAGAGATCCTAAACAAGAAGGTTTTGAAGAAGAAGAAGTTGAAAAGATAGGAGATCAAGAGGAGGAATAAGAGATGGCTAGGTAACATCCTTTCCCAACCTTCAACACCCAAAATCTAATTAACCTTCATGTTTATGATCCTATTCCTCCCAATGATACCAAAATTCTCCCTAGTTTCAATGAAGAAGGCCCTATTAACCTATCTGAGCACATTAGGGACATTTCAAACTTTTGCAATTTCCTCAATATCACCAAAGCTAACATAGATATTAGACTACTCTCTGTGTCTTTAAAGGGTAAGGCACTTGTTTGGTATAGGACATTGGAGGGTAGTTGTATCACTAGTTGGGATGATTTTGAAGAATTATTGGTAAGTTTGAGAATAAGAGTGATCATACTTCACTAATTCACCAGCTAAATATGATAAGTAGACATCCTAATGAATCTATGGGGGATTTCAAAGAAAGGTTTCAAAATACATGGTATATATTGCCACATATTATGAGGCCTCCTCTAAGATTTGTATTCACCACTATATCAAAGTTATTAACACTGATATGGCAATAATATTGTAATAAATGGGAGGGTTTACTTTATCAGAGGCATATGAGATAGCTATTAAAGCTGAGAATAGTTTGATATGAGCTGGTAAATTACCCCCAAGAGTTTCTATGCCTTTATTGTCTCATAGTTTATTTGAAACTCCAAGTGTAGCACAAATTCCCAATGCTAATGTCAAGCCTAGAACCACTCCCAAGAAGGTGGATAATGCTATATACAAAGATGAAATGATTTGGTATTTACAAGCTCAGCTCAAACAAGATAAATTGCATGCAATTGCTCCACCCAATCCCCAATATTATCTTTAATAATATTATATACCTCCACCCCAATATAATTACCAAGGAATTGGATAAGGTCAATAAAGTTTAAATAGGCATCCCAATGCCTATAATCATAATTCCACTCCATCCACAAAGGCTATTGTTCCAATTTATACTCATCTGATCTAAGGAGAGGAACATTTGGATCATTAAGGACAATCACAAGGTCAATTTGGGTGTGATGGTGGAGAAGTTTGTCAAGCCTAAGTGGCACAAGAAGGAGCTCCTCCTTGCCTCACATTAGAAGAAGCACATCTCATGCAAAGGGATACTCATGGAGAGGGTAGTAGCCAAGGTACTATTCTTATGAACTTTTAAAAGGAGGATAACTATGTGTTGAACCAAAGTGCATTAGTTACAACCAATACAAGATCCAAAAAGAGAGATTTGGGGGATGTTTCATAAGTCCATGTTACTCCAAGTAATGCCTCTCCAAGGCCAAAAGGTGTGAATCCTAATGTAACACCTCCTACTAGTCACACTCCTCATCAAAATTAGAATGTGAGCAAGGTTGTCAAGCCTACATTGCATCATGTTTAATCTTCCTCACTACCTTCAATAATGTAAGAAAAGATAAATACTTCCCCTCTAAACATTATTGATTCTTTGAAGAATACCAAGACAAGCATATCTCTATGGGAAGTCTTGTAAATGCCTAGTCAAAAGGAACTCCTAAAAGAACAACTTGAAAACATCCATGTATCCCCTCAAGCTCCAAGACACAATGGTGTATCCCTTTCCAATACACCAAGTCATGTCATAGAACCCTCCACCAAATATAAAAATCCTCCACTTTTCTACTTCACACTCATTTTGGGAGACAAATTGGTTCACAATTGCATTGTGGATAGTGGAGCTAGTACCTCAGTTATGCCTAAGGTGGTTGCAGATAAGCTAGGCTTAGAGTATGAACCATTTATCAAAGGTGTGTTGCATCTTGATGGAACTCTAACCAAGACAATGGGATTGGTTACAGGATTGAAAGTATTTCTACATGATTGTCCAGGTTTCCCCATTATGCAAGACATTGTGGTGGTGGATCTTCTAGCTCATTTTGCCATTTGCTTGTCAAGAGACTTCATGGCTAAAAAAAGAGGATAAATTTATATTGATTAGACTTATCAAAATTTTAGGACAAGATATGGAGATAACATGACCATAAGAACACATCCCTTGGCAAGGTTTCATACTCAACCATATGTGGAGACAAATTTAAATCAGAATTGTGTGATTAGTGAAGAAGAAGATGGTGTCATGGGTGGTGAAGCATCCTCTCCTTTTGAAGGTGTTTCTAATCTTTTCCTTGATGATTATGGTACTAAAACATATGAGCATGATCCCCATACATCCATAGAGGAGATTGATTTGAGATCTTATTGTGTACATGAATAAAATACTCCTATACCCCTACTTACAAATGAAGATCATGAAGTAGAAGAGGTATGTCCTACTTTACCTATTCCTCCTCAAGATGATCAAACTCATCATGATCCCTATGTTGCTTACAATCTATACTCTCCAACTTATACTCCACCTATTCCATTTTATTTCTCTATAAGTCATCCTATTTCAAGTTTAAAAAGGATTCTTATTGGCTACCAAGACTACATGTTAGATCTTGACACTAGATATGATTGTAGTCAAGACATCCCTAGTGTTTGTATTGAGATTATAAGGGATGCTTTAAAACAAGTTAAAAGGGAGTGGATACCATAGAGAGTGTTAATTGGTCAAATCTTACCTATGGTGTGTTTGAGGTTTGTGGCCTAATTTGAAATATAAAGGAGAGATTGAGAGCTCATGAAACAACTTCATCTTGGCAATCACAAAATGCCCCAAGTTTTTTGTCTATTTCCCAAAATTCCCCTTCTTGGGAGTCCATCCAAGAGAGCAGCCAAAAGAGGGAAGGCATCATGGTGGAACAAGTTAACTTATGTGGAGAGTATTTTGAGGAAGGAATAGAGGTTTTATATTGGTTAAATGATGAGAAAGAGATTACTTCTTTTGAAAATGATGTTTCTTGTGTTGAAAAAGATGCCTTGGAAGGATTTCTCTTGAATCCCAAATAAGTGTTTTCTCTCATTATTCCTTTCCATGATGTAGACCAGTCAAAAGATGATGTCTTATGGTAGATGTTTGAAGACATATGCAATGAATTTGAAATAAAAAATGGGCCTACAAGTCTTATAGATCTAACCACAAGCCATGACAAGCTAGAAGTTGGATAGCAGGTATGTGTTGAGGAGTATTATCATCAAGAGCATCTAGATCATGATGGATCAATCTATAATGATCTTGGGCCTCTTGAAGGTGATTTGAAGATTGATCCTAAAATCACCTATGAAGCTAACTCCACCATAATCAAAGAAGTATGTGAGCAAGAGATGCCTCCAAATTTTCATGATACAATGCTTCTTGAAGAGTTTGAAGAAGGTGTGACAATTGAGAAGGAAGATGAGATCCTTCAAGAAGATATGTACTTGCAACAAGATATCACATGCATGGATATGAAAATTTGATATGAGGAGACAAGAGGACAACAATATTAGGCATGTTTCTAAGACCAAGAGGACTTCATCTACTTTGGAGACCTATTTTGAGATGACTTCATCAAATGACATGACAAGTCATGGAACAAAGAAAAAACATGAGTCATCTAGCATCAAAACCAAAAGGAAGCATGATTGGCATCCTCATTCATCTAGTGAGAAGGGAGATTAAATATACTTCACTTTTGATTTAGGAAGGTAGTATGATCAAGATGAATGGACATACTAGTTTATTTTCAGTTGTGTCTTGTGTTCACTAAGTGCTTAATAGCACAAGTGTGTCTTTGTTTTGTGTTTTGCTTTGGTATTATATTTTTTATTATTTATTTGTGTGTTTTGAGGTAATTTCAGATATTTTATGGTCAATTCAAGGTTTTTTTATACTATTTCCAAGTGCATTCTGACTCCTTTGGCCCAATGGATGGAATAAGGCTACTAGTCCTTAACATAGGCAAGCATGTTACCCATAGGAGCTGTAAAAATGTTGACTTAATTTCAATTATAATAAAATTTAGTCAACACCTACTATTTTTAAATTTTTAATAAGGTTCCCATGTGTCCTATAGGGTGTCATATTGGTCTATTATCTTACTTATCCTCTCCCTAGTCCTTGTTGAAGTCCACCCTCTTTATACTATGCTAGTCAACTAAAGTCAAAGGTTGGTCAACCCTATTCAAAGGTATTTAAATGATAAAATTATGTTTAAAATATCCTAAGGTGGTCCTTGAAATGTTTTAATATGTTTACAAGTCATAAATTGGTCATATGTTATGTCTCATATGTAAAAAGGGGTCTTTTGGTCACATTTTAGCCCAATTAATGACTTGTAAGGACTTTCATGCAAGAAAATTTGTCACCATGGTGATTTTCAATGTGGAAGAGGTCAATATCAGTTAGATGTCAGCCAAAAAGTAGTTATGTTTAGTAAATGATAGTTTTTCCTTGATTTTAGGGGCTTTTGGGCACTTGTATAGACTTTTTGAGTCCACCATCAACTAAAAACGTGGGTTGAGTGTCTATTCACATCCCCTCACCCATTTACATGATTTGAATTAATAAATTCATCATAAATTCCATCTTTAACTCATTTTCCTTCTTGTCTTGGCAACCAAAAAAGGGTCAACTTGTGATGCTTGGTGTGGACCGTATAGGTGGAGTTGGGAAGGATGGTCTTGAGGTTGGATATTAATCATAGTCCACTTCACTTTAATATCACTAAGTATTATATTTTTTCTTCCTCATTTATGAACCATTGTTAACACTCCAGGCAGCTCTTTATGCAAGTACAACCATGAGGGGTCTCCTTTTGAGCTAGTTTTTAAAAATATTGCTTTGATTTGATGGATTTAATGTTTTTTTATGTTCCTTAGGACTTATCTACAAATTTATCATTGTTATTTTGATTTTTTAAGTCTCAAGATCTTCATATACCTCTTCTAAGCTTATATGGGTTTGCCATGATTGACTCTTTCCATCTACAGGTGCCTTGAAGGGTGATATTCATGTTAAAGAGATTGTTTTGAATTGTTTTTAAAATATTATTGATGAGTTTATCCAAATTTAAGGTTTAAAATTGAATTTTAAGTGTTTTGAGAACCTCACCCTTGAAAATTCATGCTCTTTCAAGTTTCCATCTACATATACAACTCAAGGCACTCACTCACAGTCCTGATGACATCACGTTGATGCTTAAAGGAATATAGTTGTGCCTTGGAGGTTATGAGGGAATGGTATCATATTAAAAACCCCTTTGGTAGCCACTTGGTGTTAAAGAACCATTCATAGGAGAGATGATTGTGTTCAGGCCTGCAATCCCTGAAAGTTGCAAATAGAGGCCTAAGAGGTTTTTTGAGGTATCATAAAACATGTTTATATAAGCTTCTAATGTGTTTACCTTGAATGATCTTGTAGACCTATCATAACACAATGAATGTGAAAAAAATTAGAATGATAATGAAAAATGGATGGGGGTCTTTTGAATACCCAAAAGTGCCCTCAAAACCACTAAATTTTGACAGTGAAACCTACAAAAGATTGGTAGAAAGGTGAACTTGCAATTCATAAACTCAATCCTAGACTAATAAATCAAGATGGACAATTAAAAAAAATTTAAATGATGCCCATAAGCTAAAATGTCATGGGAGAAAGTGAATTTGATGTTTTGACCCCTAAAGCATTCACCTCTGTTTGTACATAGGCCTATGAGAGGACACCTACAGGCAGAAAGGATTAAAGCTTATGAAACAAGTGTGATCATGAATAATATGAAGAGAGTTTATGGTTTGTGAGAAAATAACTACCTCTATTACATCATATACACCATTGCCAAGTCCATTTTTAGCTAAGTCCACCTACAGGCAGGCCTAAAATAAATGAAACATAGTCACCTATAGCTAAGACAGGTAGTGGGGTGAGATTATGGACTTTGAAGAAGTTTTAAAGCATTTTTAGGTTGAGGAGGTGGAAATATCAAGGAGTAATGGCTTATAGGACCTAAATAAGTTTATAAATCATCAATCAAGACCAATATCATGCCTATGACCACCTAAAATCACCTACAAGTAGGGTCTTAAGGGTGTCTCAGTCTATAGAGGGCAGTAAGCAATTAGAAGCCTTAAAGTGATAATATTATAGATCAAAAGAATGAGCTCAAATTTGAATAATAAGAGGGTAAAATAATATATATAATGTATTTACACCTTGATACTATCTCAAAATAAAGGTATCCTCAAATAATACACCCCTCTTCACTGTTACAGTCAAGCAGGGTCCTAGCTTGGAAGGAACAAGGTGAAAGCTTGGATAACTAGGAAGGAATGGGGACTTTAAAGTAGTGTAATATGATTACCCATGATAAAATTAATGTAATGATATTCCAAATACAATCTCAAGCTACCCAAGGCCCCTTTTCTCTTAGCAAAATGGACTCAATTCGTACAGGCAGGTTAGGGAAACCCTTGGTTCAAGGGGTGAGTATGGAGATTCCACTTAGGAGAAATGTTTTGGGTAGATTCCTAGGTTACATAAGCATGAAATTATGGTGGATAAAATTTATAAGAAATTTTAATGTATTAAATTAGTTTTAAAGGAGCATCCATGAGGAGGTTTAAGCAAGAATATGCAAAAAATAGGGTTTTTTAACCCTTTTTTAGAATATTGAGATGGTTATACCCCCTAACCATGGAAAAATACAAAATAATTTGGTAAAGTTGGTAATTAGGAAATTTTTAATCCTTAAAATTATTCACACTACATAAAAAAATAGGTATAATACTCTCTATTTTGTCTCAGAGGTAAGGTGCTTCCTTCATGCACAAGAATGGCAGTTTTGGGGAAAAGTGAGGAATGGTGAACTAGAGATCAATTAGATCATTAAATAAGGTTTTAATATATGGGGTATACATGGAGAAAAATTATTAATATTTCTATAAGGCTGTAATGCAAGCAAGGTGGTCTAGACCAGAAGGTCTGCAGGCAGACCTAATGATGAAACATGTAAATTTAGTGCCAAACGTAAGGTCATTTAAAATTATATCCTTTGCCAAGCCTTTTAGTGTTTTGTATCACCTCCATGGGGATTAACATTATGTTTTAAATATATATTATTGCATGTTAAGTGTCAATAATTGTCATTTATTTCAAATGTGCAGGCATACCTAATTGGCAAGTCCTAAACATGTTTCTAAAACAGGGGTCAAATTCATTCTAAACACTTTTTGAGTTGTTATATGGATTTTTAAAAGTTTACATGGTATTTTTAGAGGTTATTAAGATTTTGGTTTGTAATATATCCACCAAGAAGCCATCTTTTGGCCTAGAATGTGCTCAAACCCTATAGAATGCTTGAAAATGACTCAAATGGCCATTTTAGAATGCTCATATCTTTCATGAGTATTTTCATGGACCTTTATCCATTAAATGAAGTTGAATTGGGTCCTTAAGAAGACATAAGTGGAATTTTATCAGATTTCCAATGTGTCATGGCTATGAACGAATGTTAAGAATGAAAACCACCTCAAAACCCTTACAAACCCTTCTCGAGGACTTAATTGGGAAGAGATTTAAAATTAAGCATGAATATGAAGTGGAGATACCACAATACCTTGGTAACATGAAAATTAATCTCTTAGTCACCCTCCAATGCAATTTTTCTATATGGACCTATTTGAAATAGGCTATAACAGGGCTCTTTTTGACCTTTTTATGTGTTTTACAGTTATGGAAAACTTTCAAGAGACAAAATCACTTTTGGGGAATATTTTATGACTTTTTATAAGTCCTAATCATAATTTTATCATGTTTATAATCTCTTAAGCCTATTTTCCATCTCTTTCATTTTAGCTAGTCTAGTGGGCAGATAGTGAACACTTAAGAGAAAGTGGTGAATTTCAATTTGGAAAACCTTTTAAGGATAAATTCTTGAAACTAATGATATTAACACCTTTTAAAAGTGTCATTCACCCTTTTTCATGTATCAAATATAATAATTGGGAAAGTATTACGTGCCAAATGTGAAAGGTGCATGGAGAGAGCTCATTTTCGGACTGTCTTGAATGATGGTGTATCACCAGAATGATAGGAATGATCAGGAACCTATCCAATGCATGTGAAGGATTATTAGTAATCCCTCCCACTTAAATACATCATCATAATTTTTCATTTACAATTATAATGTAGTTTTGGAAGTCTAATCATGAGGAGTAATTTTCTATGCAAAAAGCATTTTTTGACGACTTTGTAGGTTTTGGATGATTGGAAATGACACTTTTAGCTCTTGACATTGCATGGCTCACCCCATCTCTTCATCCACATGCATTGTAACTTATTTTTCTCTTTTAGACACTTCTTCTTGTGCCTTTTAAACTTCTCTTCTCTCTCTCTTCTCCTAAGTTCTATGAATTGAGCCATTTTGGCCATTGTAAAAGAGATCATTGTTGGTATGGAAAAGCCTTTCTAATATAACATTACACTTTGTCTTTTACCATTGAATATAAGTCTAATTTTAATTTTTTAACATTTTGTCTAAGTTTTTGAGTGATGTATAGTGGATCTACGTGATAGCATCATCCTTACTCCCTTTATCCTTCATGTTTGAGCAAGAGTTCTGATTTTAACAGGTCATGTGAAGTGTGTTGAATGTACTAGGATCTTCTTCAATTATTAAATTATCTATATGGTGTGCAATCTATCCCCAAGTCTATTATCTTGTTGATTATCCCAAGTATGTTACCTTCACATTGAAACACTATGTTAGGATCCTTCAATGCATAAAATTGGTCTTGAAAAGCATTGTTGCTTAGTAGAAGTCTGATAGTCTATGGGATATGTATTGGTGGATCACCTCTTTAGTGTAGTTTCCATTTTATGCAAGATTATAACTCTTTTCATAAACAAGAATTAGATTAGGTGATAGGCACTTAAAGAAGAATCTAGGGAGCTATCCCTTTCAATCCTAGAGATTCATCTCTCTTACAAGTTCCCACAACTTGAGAGATGATTAAATGTTTCATCAAATTGAAGGAACTTGATAGAGTATCCTAGGGTGCACAATTTGATCACAATAGTACCCATATACAAAGAAACTCTCATAAAGTACAAAAAATGATAAAAACCCATAGGAAAAAACTCATCCCCCCAAAAAAAGGTAGAAAAGACAAGAAGAGAGGGCTAAAAATCCCATTTAAGCTACAATTATCTGTATCCACCCTGTATCCTATAAATGAGTTATCTAGAGTGACTTTGGATCAGTAGTGGATGTATTGAAAAGTGAATCACCCTATAATAGTGAATGTGTCCACCAAGTCCCTAATGGATCTCAAACCAAGGTGTGGTCCCTATATAATTAACTATGCTCCTCATGCATAGTAGATAGGCTAACTGATCCATGTAATGATGTAGTATCTTAATCAAAGGGAAAGAAAGAATGTAGAATTCCTTATAAGTAGAAGATTGCCCAATGTCTAATGAGTTATGAATCAAAATACCTACTCCCTATAATGTCTAAAGTGGACTAGAAGTAGTTGACTCAATAAATAACTCCTTAGTATCTAAAGGGTGATAACAATATGGTGGAGGTGTGTCCCCATTACTACCATAGTCATATGTGATAGACGAGGAGTCCTCAATATCATATATAAGGCAAGGATAATAAATATCATCAATTTTAGGTGACTTCAAATAAGAAGAATTTGAAGGAGATTGGGAACAAAGATTTAGAAGGTATATATTTAAGTCTAATAATCAACCAATCTTACTGCCAATATAGTATCATTGTTCATCTCTCTAATATATATTAAATCTAGAGTGAACTCAACTCATATGCCCAAACCAAGGTGAGTAATATAGTAAACTAATAGGAGATCATTTGAAAGTAAGGGAATACTAAGAACATTATTAAATGTTCTTGTACTCACTTCAATAGACCCTCTCCTAAAAACCTATGTAGAAGTGTCATCACCCAAGTGAATAGTGGACATGTCACATGGTCCTAAGGAAGTGAACTCAATCTATGAAAAATCCATGTGATGTGATGCTTCAAAATCAATGATCCACATAGGAGTTAGAGGTATAAATAAAACTAAGGCCCTGCCTTTCACTTCATTCTCACCTTTTTATTTTGCCTTTTCTTTACCATTATCATTTACCTTGGAGGATTTTATGGTTGATGAAGATGGTTTGATAGATTCAGGAACACCTATATTATTTTCTTATTAAGAAGGATTGTTAGGTGGTCAATTTGATTCTTAAAACATTTACTTTCATCATGCTTGTTGGTGTAATACCCATAGTTGATCCTCTCTTTCTTAGGCTTAACATTGGTGGAGGAGGTCTCATTGGTTGATTTGGTGG
Source organism: Torreya grandis (assembly GCA_037957365.1). Classification (NCBI taxonomy): domain Eukaryota; kingdom Viridiplantae; phylum Streptophyta; class Pinopsida; order Cupressales; family Taxaceae; genus Torreya; species Torreya grandis. The sequence continues at coordinate 570,641 of JARHVA010002587.1, forward strand.
TGGATTGTTGATTCTTGCTCTCATGATATTTGTCATTCTATTTATTTTCTTTTGAAGCCTTTTTGGTGTCATGTCCTAAAATTAGAGCATGTGGTTTAGTGGACTTTAGCGAACCCATCTGAATTAGTTTATCTTTTTCTTGAGTTAATATAGTAATAAACTCATCAAATTAGGGCATAGTCCAGAAGTACCAAGTGATCTCTTGGTTGCATGGAAGGTGGAGATGAAAATAGAATAGCCAGGACCAAGTTTTGAAAGGATTGAAAGAATGAGTTGTGAATCCATTTTATCAATTCCACATTCTTTTAGTTACAATCTCAATGATTTTAACTTGGTGAATAAGTCCTAAGTGTGTCAAAACTTATAGGATTAAGACTAATTAGCTCCTTTTCTAGTTCATGCCCTCTCATTTCATCCATTTTACTAAAAAAATCTCCTAGGGTAGCCCATACTTCCTTGGGTGCTTTGGTTGATTAAATGTGAAAGCCCAAATTTGGTGACACATAAATATATATATATATATATATATATATAAATCTAAAAGCTTCATCACACTTGTCAAACTAATTTTCCTTATATGTATCTAGTTTATTTTACATACCCATAGTCATCTTATAAAGTTTCTTGTTTCACAAAACAAGTGATATGGAAGCCTTCCATTCATGATAGTTGAAGGGTATGCGAAAATTAACTAAATTAGGATCTATTGTATTTAATGTGAGTTTGTTTTCAACAAATTAAAGAAATGCATATATAAGGAATCATAATAATTTTTTACACCCCCTAAAATTAAGCTTAACCCTCCCAAATTTTGGCACGCTATATTTTAGTGCATCTTATAATACAAATAGGTATAATGTGTGGGAAATTAAAAAATATTAACTTTTGCAAAATACGGTGCTCAATCTTAAGCTACCAATCAAAAATTATTACACAATCATTTCCCCATAAATGAGGCCTATTTAATAAAAACTTGAACTTAAACTTTAAAAATGCCTTATGAAAAGAGTGGACCTATCCTTCTAACCACTTGTTGGAATCATAATTGAACCATTGACATCTACAAATCAACCCTAATCCTTAACCAATTATACCACCACTCACATGTGCATCTCAATGGATAAAAAATCTACTTGAAGGCAAAAATTACAAAATCTAGCTATTAAATAAATATCTTAAGCATGCTTGACTTTTAAGTTTAGGTAAAAATTAATATACTTAGCTTTTAAAAGGAACTTGGGCACTACCATAGAGAGATACATAGGGTAGACCATTGTCATTGGAAAGTAGGAGTTGCACCTCAAACACACACTACCATTAAAGGGTATAGGTCTTAAAAAGAGGAGAGATTGGTCAATAGGGGTCGACGTAAAATCAAATAACCATAGCTTCTAAACCATACTAAAATCATATAATCGTATGATAGTAGTTTGGTAGTTTTTTGAAAGAGGATGGTCTAGCTACCTTAAGAGGGATGACATGTAATGAATTTATAGATCTAAGCATGAGCTTATTCTAAAATATTGGTCATTCAATTCCAAAAAATTGTATATCTTCACTATGAATGACACTCTTTAAATATTCATAGTTGTTTTGCCATCAATATCTTTAAGGTAAACCCTTACCCTTTGCACTTTTCACTAAAACTCTAAAAAAAATGGTATTCCTATAGTGTGTAGCCATGAAACACTATGGCATTGATGACATGGAGGTTGTGGGCAAAGTCAACTAGATCAATCAAGCTAAGACATAGTAGGGCAGTTGATTATAGCATGCATACCACTTACATTTTGATGGAAACTATATCCTTCATATGCTCTAGTTTGATAGCATGTTAATGCAAGGAAAGAACCTTTTTGCCTTAAATCCAAATTGATGTTGGTATGCTTGTATATGCCTTTCTAAGTGAAAAAATTGTAGATCCACTTGGGTGAAGGCCATGAAATAGGATTAGAAGGACTTTTTTTTAATAAGACATGTGGACTAAAGACCAGGTAGATAGACAAAAAATAGATGTAATGTCCAATGAACCGGAAGCAACTCTTTTTTTTGTAAATAAAATTCTCATAATTTTAAAAAACTAACAGTAAGTAACAAAATTAGACAATTACTAAACTAGATTGGCACTCTAGTACCGTGTCGAAGCATTACCTAAGATCTTTGGTTTCATCAAATGCATAGATTTTTTAGCAAGAGCAAGTTATTGCCTAGACAATGTTGTAAGCAAAAAATAAGCAAGAATATTTCAAAAAGAAAGAGAAGGCATTCAACACACTTAGATTGATTGAATAGATCACAAAAAGGTGTACAAATAGGAGAGTAATGTGTAACTCTTCCATGAATGATCACAAAGGCATGGAATATGCATGTAACTCCTAAGTCAACAATGACCAATTAAAGAGTAAAATCCACTAGCCAATGATAAGGAAAAAGGGTAAATCCTTAAATCTAAGAACACCTAAGTAAGCTAATTCAAGTGGAGGAATAATCCATGTGTGTAGGAATAATCCAAATGATAAAATACAAAGAAAATAAATACCTAAACTAACAATAAGATGTTCATCTTTATTGTCAAATAGTCATCTATAAAATTGATCTTGCCTATATTCCTCATTAGGTGATATGTTTGTAAGGTACATTAGATTCAATATCTGTTCATTATCAAATGGCACATGTTAGAGGTACTATTGGCCCTATTCGGTATGGGATGATACACTTGAAATATATTTTTGGTATTATTAACCTTGTTTGGTAGTAGTTGGTACAATTGGAAGAAATGGATTATGTGGTTTAAATCTAATATTTGATTACACATTAGTAAGATATGGTTGATCATCTTCATATTTTACATAATGGTCATATCCATAGGGGTTGTAAACCACTACCTCATCAAATGAGGGGTTATATATGACCCCACTACATGTGTACATAAGCATGGTTAATTCTATGATATTTGTTTTGATAAGAGGTTTGGGAACCTTAAAAATTTAGCTAGACTTTGGTAAAAAGGCACTTATAAATTGGTCCAAAGTAAAGTGTCTTACTTGTGTTCAACACACCAATCAAGGGGTATACCAATGTCAATGATTTCAATAGGTAAAAGAAGTTTTTATAAGAGGATGTGTCCACAATTTGAGGTTCAAGGTTTAAAATACACAATGTTCAATGGGTAAAACCTTGGGAATGTTTGAATTTGAGTCACTTGTAGTGCATAAAGTATTGGTGTGAGAATTAGAAACTTGGTCTCAAAATGTTGAATCAATATCTAAAATTGGTTTAGATCTTACTCCTATAAAAGGAGTTGACCTTATAAAAATTTGAACTAGAATTGGAACTCAAATTTGAGATTATAAATTTAAAGTCTGTAAATAGAATTAGAAAGTTAATTGAAATCAGCACTTGGTTGTGAACTAAATCAAATGGTATAATGACACTTATTTGACAAGAAGTTAGGCACTTGAACTTAAGAATTGTTTAATAATTTGAAATAAAGGCACATTATAATAATTACTTGAACTTTCACTTTGGTAAAGCTTTTAAATCAAACTGAAAGCCAATTTAAGTAACACAACCTAAATACAAAGAGTAAACTGCTCAAGCCCAAGTGTTAGGAAAGACTCAAGTGTAAACTTAATTTTTCTTAGACTAAAACTTGAAAGTGGATTTTTAACTTGGTTTGAGAGGTTTTGGATCTAATTTTTTGTGTGAAATTATTTTAAACTCAATAATCACATGTAGCACATGCTCCTATCTTAATAACTGACACAAGGTTGCATCATATCCACCAAATTCCCCCGATATACCCATTCTTGAGAGGAATTAAGTGTTAATCCAATAAATAAAAGTGCATGAAGGTAAAGTGTTCATCCCCCTCTATCTCTAAATAACTTATACATGGCATGGAACTTAATTTGATAAATCAACTTGACATTGCTAAGATAATCCATGACAAGTGGGATCTCCTAGCCTAAAAGTTTCAAGTTAGTTTTCTAGATGGTCCACAAGTATCAAAAAATACTTCAATGCAATAAAATATCATAAAATGGATTAAAAACCATCTATAATTTTATGAAAGGGTCTTGTAAATTTAATAAACACTTCATCTATTAATTTTTCAATTTAGTGTGATGTCTAGAACATGTATGTTCCAAGGATCGATTCAACTTATCAGGTTAACTACTCAACCACTATCCAATCAAATAACACACCTAATTGTATACCCCACTAGATAAGTGGGGTTGGTATAATGATAATATATGAAACCCCAATTAAATGTACCCCTAAATAACTTGTAATGAGGTGATGAACTCCCACTTGTTAAGCCAAACAAAAAAATAAAGGAAGAAAGGTTCATTTCTAAGTCATCAAAATTCCTAAAAATGAGGAGAAAGCATACATGATTTTCTGGGTTTGACTCACCATTAAGAAAACTAAGCAAAATCATGTTTTTGAGTCACCCTATGAAAGGGGAGAGCATATTCACAATTTTACCAAGACAAAAACTACTCAAGCAAGAAGCACAAAACTTTGCATAAAATGAAATAATGCCAAAATGAGCAAGATTTTAAAAACACCAATTTTGAAATGTGAATCAATTTTAAAACACCAAATTAAATGTGAATGAGTGATTTTTGGGATGCAAATTTTTTTCTCCTTAAGAAAACTTGAAAGAAATCATTAGAAGTTTGATTGGACTAAGAGAGTAAAGGCAACCTGCAAAGCTAGCTTGAAAAACATGAGAATTATACTCTCTATAACTATTTCACATTTTCACAGACAAGGAAAACTATGAAATTATAAGTCAATGTAATTCATGGAAAAATAGAAAGAAACATAAAAAGACTTACAGTGATGATTTCATAATTCTACAATGATTTCACAATTCTTCTTACCGATTTCACAACATTTCTTGCCAATTACACAACTATGTAAGGTGATTTTGCAATTTAATCCAGAATATATAAAAATAGTTAAATGGAAATGATTTCACAATTGTCTGATAATTTCACAGATAGAAATCATAATTTTATAACTATGTGGCATAATTTTGTTGTTGAATTTGGTAATTTTATAATTTTTTTGATTTCATAGTTAAACACAATAATTTCATAAATCTTTATGTCAATTTCACCACTATCAAAACCTACATAAGAAAATAGAGAAACTAGGAATGATTTCATAAAAACTAGGAATGGTTTCATAATGAAATGTTTTAAATTTGTAATTTGACAAAAAGACCATAAAATAAGAAAAAACTAAAGAATGATTTAATGATTTACCAAAAAAAATTGTCTAAAAAACACTTATAATTTGTAGTTATGTAGTGGACTACCAAAACAAGGATTATTTCATAACTTTCCAAGACAATTTCACATATTCTAGTAATAATTTCATAGTTTTTGCGTTCATATTCATTGTTATGTAGTGGATAAATACATAATTTTTCCCTGGATGAATTTTGGTGTCTTTTTAGAAGAAAATAGAGATAATTAGCTTGTCAAAAGACCAATTATAATAATTAGAAGAAGGGAAATGATCTAGAAAAATTTGTGGGGTGCATCTAATCCTTGGGGTCCCATTGGGCATGCCATTATGTAGATTATAAATCCAAGAGGTATTTAGTCAATTGTTAGTGAAATAACCAAAAACAACTTAGAGACATATCCACTCAATTCCAATCCCTTGGGTGAACTATGAGGGTAACAAGAAAATAATCTAATGGGAAGGATAAATAAAACCTTTTTACATCCCTTAAAGGCTTGCTTGATGATTAGTACGTATATTTTGAGTTCAGCTTGTGAGCTAGGGTTATTTGGCAATGTTAGTGCTTCGTGGGTAGCATATCACCTTGTTTACTTATGGTTTATCTTGTCACATTATATGAGAAGGTGAAGCTTCTTTATATATTTTGACATAATAACACTACACTCAAAAAAATTCTCTATAATGGCTATTCAACCTTACTTTTATACACTTTTAGGATGATTATGGACCATTAAATCAAGATCAAGATTAATGGCGGAAGATGATTCCTCACACTCATCATTTCACACCTGTAGTGTGTAATATTTGTCATTTAAGGCATTTTTTGAGTGTGAAAGTAAAAATGGAAGAAAGTGAAGTCATGACATCTTAGAGTGTGTAAGAGAGGTGTAAGAGGAAGAGTGTGCAAGATGAGTGTAAGAAATTTCTTGCACTCCTACTCTTTCTCATTGACTTTTTTGAATGACATTACTTATGTGAGGTAATAAATCATTTTTTATTTATGAATATAAGATAATTCCAAAAAGTCATGGAATTTTCTATTAGAGGATTGATTAGAAATTAGAATGGAACCTTTATAATGTTATTTTGTCTATCAAATATTCATTTAATTGGATTTTGATAATGTTTACAAAGGTTAGAATTTATCTTCAATGCATTTTATTAGATTAACATTACAAGACAATGCACTAACCCAGTTAGGTAATTGTCATTGTGATTTCAAATTAAAATGGTAGTTATGTGGGTAAATTAGGTTTAATATTGATTTATAATTGAATTTACATTGGATTGTGTAAAATCATTTCAAAATACAATTTAGACACTGAAGTGGTTAAAATGAGGTGTCTATAGATACAACTTGACTTCAAATGATTTATCAAATCTAATAGTCAAATTTAAATTGATAAGTAAAGCTTTACATGTTTTCAAATTAAATCAATTCAAACCTCATATTTTTAATCAAGACAAATATCATTAACTTAATCATGCCTAGGTATACATGAAGTGGGGTTTCTTATAATCTTAATCTAAATGATGGGTGGTCTTACGATCCACTTGGATATTTATGACATGATTAAAACATAATATACAAGGAGGAGGTACATCAACCTATATATTATGATGTACCACTAAGAATAGAAGGATGTATCCATGTTTGAATAAATAATATACCTTCAAAGTCAACTTCCACTGGTAAATGAGCCCTTGTCTAAACTTCTAGTCAAATTTTAAAATCATCAAACAAAAGAAAGGAATAAATTGAAGATCACTCCCAACACATTCAACTCATTATTGCATAATTATAACAAACAAGTTAGCTTCTAACTTATTTGACTACTTCCCTAACTATTGGTTCTACAAATAATCCCTCTCCTATGGAGAAAAATCTACCCATTATGCAACAACAAAAAGATTCACTACTTAATCCTTCATCAAGTGTGGATCCATTCATAACCCTTGAATCAACTCCTCTCATGGATCCATTACTACAAGATACTATTAATCCAACACAATTATTCCCTAATCTACATCAAGTCCTTTCTATTTCCCAACTAAATTATTATAGTTCATAACAAGTTCTTTTAAATTCCTAAACCATTGTTTCTAGTTCGCAAAAAGTTCTTTTGAACTCCCAAATAATTTATTATAGTTCACAACAAGTTCCTTTGAATTCCCAACCCATTGCTTTTATTTCTCAATAAGTTACTTTGAATCCCAACCAATTACTTCTAGCTCACAAAAAGTTCCTAACAGGTTCCTTATAGCATCCATCATATTCCTTTTAATTCATGACAAAAAGTTTCCAACAAACCTATAACACAACACATCAAGACCAACATACAATAATGAGTTGAAAATAATCTACTATAATAGGTTTTGATTAATCCCTAACAAATCCCTATTAATCCATAATCCCTCCCTTATAATCAACAACAAATTCCCACTTTCTAATAACAAGCCCCTACATGAAAAGATCCTATTTATTCATAGTGGATTCTCTCGTATCGATAAAAAATTCCTCCAACTCAACAACTTATTTCTAAACCACTTCCCAACATTATTCAACAACAAATGCCCTATCCATTATAGAATCCCTATTATTAGTTAAATAACCCTAATAACTCGACCCAAAAGATACCCATTCCAACCTATTTTAATACTAATCCACCTATTTATCTAAATCAAGATAATCCCCATTTTAATATTTATTAAGATATGCTTCCCCCATCAAAGAATGCTCCTACACTCTAAGAATTTCAAGAGATAAATGATGTTTTAGGACTTCAAGCAATAAATTATGGGAAAAATTATAAATTTGACAAAATATTCCCATACCCATTTTATATGAATTTCCTTCAATTACCTTTCTCATCTCACTTTAAGTTTCCCAAATTCAAAAAATATAAGGGAAGGGGTGATCTTAGAGAGCACCTAAAGTAATTATTTGTTGCATGTCAGGAAGTAGCCTATAGAAACATTTATATACTTCACTTGTTTTTATGCAGTTTGGGTGGACAAGCTTTATAATGATTTTTACACCTACTAAAAGGATCATCAACACCTTTGATGACTTGTCTAAAAAAAATTTAAATCACTTATCCTAAAACATAAAGCATGAGTTAACCATTGTTGAGTTATGTAGTGCCAAAAAACATGGTGGGGAGGATTTTTTTGCTTGATTACAATGATGGAGAAGTTTGGCTAGTTGCTTCCCACATAATATTCTGGATAAGAAAATAGCAATATATTCACTTCCAATCACAATTTAGAGTTGGCTCATAACTTGAGATTCCATTTTTCTGATACATTCAGAGATATTATAGATAAGGGGGTCCAAATTGAAAAGGAACTTATAGACAAAGGCCTAGTCAATATTTAGTCCCAAAATCTTGCAAAGTTCAAGCCCTGGTGAAAGCACATGTAAGTACATATGAGAATACCAAAGTATTTAATAGAAAAAATAATGTAGTGGGTAATAGAGTAATAGAATCAACACATGTGCAAACAATACAACCACCACCTATACAAAATACTTCACCTACCCCATCCATTATATTGTAAATATCACCTCCAATAAGTTATTAGTTTCAAAACATATTCTTTAATGACCCTAGTGAGCTTATAGAGGTAGTGTTACAAAAATTAGTTGTGGCTACATGGTCCTTAGGCTAATACAAATCCTTTTCTAGAAGACCAACCAAATCCCACATGGTACAGAGATAATGAATATTGTGATTACCATCATGTCAAAGGGCATAGGATTCACAGGTGCATGAAATTAAGGGACTTCATTCAATATTTGCTTAAGTGTGGTGACATTGAGTTGGATAATATTACTTCTACATCTAATCATAATATCGATATTTGTAAGGACCCATTTCTAAAGCATAAATCCAATAATCAATGCTAACCCTATAATTAGAATTAGAATCAAAGTTAGAATTAGAATTAGGGAAGTCATAATCATGGTCATGATTCTCAATTCAATCAAATTAGCTACCATGATGTCTCGTATAGCTACAATAATGGTGTATATCATCTATGTAACATATACCTAAAGCCCAATCTATTTTGCTCACTCCTCTTCCATTGGCAACTATATACCATATATGAATAGGGGGCCATTGGCTAGACTCTAAGATATGGGCACCTCCTATACTAATATTTGGTGAGTAATAAATGCAATAAATGGACATATCTAGTCAAATATTTTGTCCCAACCAAACCTCTACCTCTATATAGAGTTGATTTATAGTTGGTTGAGTGTCAACTATGTAGCTACCATTAAAATCAATCCCCATCAACCTTAAAACACACCTCACCCCTTCTATTATAAGACCTATTCCTTCATATTCTAATGGCCCTTTTCTAATGTGAAACAAGATTTTTTTACCTTGACATCCATGGGTCACTATTCCAATTCCTACACCTCCTTCTAATTTAATTAATATTTTACCAACTAGAAATTGTGATGTCAAAACTTGCCATCCAAAGGTTACAGTTAAATGTCCTTCACCTCCTTTAAATAATAATCCAATTCAAAACACCTTGCCTTCAAAATTCAAGTTAACTTCTCCCACTAAAAATCCATATGATCTTGTGGAATAATTAAACAAGATGCCAATGCAGATTTATATTCTAGATATATTAGGTATGTCTGAAGTCCAAAAATAAATATTATATGACCTTATATGCCAATCCAAGATTTAAAATGGCATTGAGCTTGACACATTATAAGCACTTATGGGGCATTTATCCCTAGGTCAATATCTTACATTCAACCAAAGTGACATGTCATCCCTTTGTCCCCTACACAATAACCCTCTTCACATTGAAGCCATCATTTCTTACCACAAGATAAAGCAGTTTCTCATAGATAATGATTCAAGCCTAAACATAGCCTCATTAAAATTGATAAAATATTTTGGGTATATTTCAATATATTTTTAGACACCATTACTATTAAGGCATATGATAATTTAGAAAGAGAATCACATTGCAATATTTGCTTACCTATCTTTGTTGGTCCTATCACCCATGACATGCTTTATCATGTCATATACATTAAACTACCGTATAATTTGATTCTTAGATTCCCTTAGATCCATGAATTATATGAATTCCATTCCACATTACACCAATGCTTAAAAAATCCCCATTCTAGAATGAAGGTTAATATTCCTAACAATTTACAACCATACCAATATTTTAAACATTCAAAAGCTAAGTATGGTCCATATAATTATTGTCCTAACACTAAGCACACACCTAAAAAGGATAAGAGTAAAGTCCTAAGTCTCCCAAGTCTAATTACATTTACCAAGTAACCTTACATATACTTCTACTACTCAACCTCCTCATGTTTCTTCCCACTTTACTATTGAAGATAAGGGTCTTGGCACATAAAACATCAAGGATGCCTTCCACATTGCCAAGTTTCTAAAATATACCAAATCCCATGGTAGGCCCAAGATATAATGGTGTCAAAATATTGATTATCATCCCAAAGGAGCTCGAAACTTGTCTATTTTTTATAAAGAGCTCACCAACTATGGAACAAACCAAAAACACTGATGATTATTGGCTATACAATAATGATGATATTGCCACTTTTTATCAAAGTGCCAAATATCATATTCATATTCAAATCATGGAACATCATGACTATAAAGGAAATGGTTTGGGGCCAAAATAACAAGGTAATATTAAGCCATTATATGCAATTAAACATAAAGGTACTCAAGGCATTGGATATAAACTGCATGGGGGTAACCCCTTAGATATTAAGAGTGACACAACTTTAGAATCTAACAATGACAATCCTATCAAAAATATAGAGTACTATTATAGTACTTGTAATGAGCTCACCAGTATAAAAAATCTTTGATACCAATGTCCTTATTACTATCTCACCCTCTTATAATTTCACCTTTTCCCTTCGTTACCATAAACTAATCAATTAGGATCATCAAGATCTTATTACAACATTGGACGACTTTTAAAATGAAGAAGCACTTTCAGAGTTCCTAGACCTTAGATATGCTCTACCAATTAGAGACCACAAGTAAGGCTTTAAGATCACATTAGACCCTATGTCCTACTTTGGAGAGTAGGTGAACTTGTTTTTAAAAAATAAAAAATAAAATCAAACATTGAGGTCCATTAGTGAAAACTATCTAAGACACTTTTTGACCAGGGAAAAAGTTAAAAAAAATAAAAGTCCCTTAGTGAAAACCTATGGATGGGGAAGTTCAATTTCCTCCTTAAGAAGTTAAAAGTCTTAAAATTATACACCTTACATTTGAATTAGATATTAGTGTAGAAGATTAATGGGTATTTGAGTAGTTGGTTCAAGATCTCCTAGAAACTTTTATTGAATAACCATTACCTGACATGGGTGATATAAAGTATTCTTATATGGGTGGGCCTGATGAGCCAAGATCAAATGAAGAAGATAAATTTCCAGCATTACCAACTATATTATAATATGGTTCTATACTAATAGTGGAGGACACCACTAAGGTCAACATTGCTACAACAGATGATCCCAAAATGGTTAATCTTGGTACGTCCCTCACTACAAAGGAAATCAAATTAATTATCATCATCCTCTAAAATTTTGTTGACATTTTTTGATGGTCTTATGTTTATATTCATGGGTTGGATTCATCTCTAGTCATACATCATATTGTTGTACACCCAGATGCCAAACCTATTAAACATAAATTGCAGAAAATGCATTCATGCATTACTATATTAGTCAAGAAAAAATTAGAAATTTTATTTGGAACTAGATTCATTTGGCCAAATGATTACTCATAATGGATATCCAAAATTATTATAGTTAGTAATAATCCTTAAGGTATTCCTCTATGCATATATTTCAAAGCTATTAGAAAATCATGTCTAAAAGATGACTTTCCATTACCTAACATAAATATGATTATAGATTCAACAATTGGTTAGGAATTGTTATCTCTTGTGTATGGTTTTTCAAGATACAATCAAATTAAAACTTCACCAAAGGATCAACACAGAATATAATTCACCATGCCATGAGGAACATTATATTCTCAAGTCACTCCATTTAGCTTGAAAAATGTTGGTGCCACCTATCAATATGCAAGTATTATCATCTTCCATGACATTATGCATGATATTTTTGAATAATATGTTGATGACATTCTAGGAAAATCACGAACATGGGCAGGATTTCCATAAATTATATAAAAAATATTTGAGAGACTTCATGAATATAAGGTGTGTCTCAACCCAAATAAATGTGTCTTTAGAGTCACATTAGGCAAATTGCTAGGCATCATTATTTTGTGTGGAGGAATTGAAGTCGATCTATCCAAGGTCAAGGCCATCATATAAATACATCCCCCTTCTCATTTTAAATAGCTTCACATTTTTCAGGGTAAGATCCAATCCATTTATTGATTCATCATGTAACTTGTTAATCATTGCCATCCTTTCATTCATATATTGAAGAATGGAACCATTTTTCAATGGAATGTTCACTATCAAGAGGCATTTTCACAATTAAAAACATGTTTGTCAAACCAACCAATATTAGCCCTACCAATGCTAGGAAAGAACCTCTTGATTTATATCTCAGTGCTTGAACATGCTTTGGGGGCACTTTTGGTCCAAAATGATGACCAGGGTAAGGAACATGTAGTATATTACTTGATCAGGACACTAGTTGCTTATGAACACACTTATAAAACATTTGAGAATATGTGCTTAGCATTGGTCTTTGCATTACATAAACTATGTCATTATATGTTGAATAATAAAACCATTATAATTACAAAAGTTAATCCTCTCAATTATCTTCTTTCTAAAGTTGCATTGATAAGTCGTATGGCCAAATGGATTATGCTCTTATGTTAGTTTGACACTGAATAAAAAGGCCATAAAATGATAAGTACTGGTAGATCAACTTATTAAGGCACCTTTGTCAAATACCCATCCTTTCAATATTCATTTCCCAATTTAATATATCTTCACTCTTGAGGAGTCTTGTTAATGGAAGCTATACTTTTATGGTTCCATCACAACCCATGACTCAAAATTAGGTATATTATTCATTACATCTCATGGGGATATCATTCTCAAGGCATTTCAAATTATTTTTCCATACACTAATAATATTTTATAATATGAGACATTCATTACAAGGCTCCATCTCATAGTGTAGTGGAATATTCAAAAATTAGTTATTTACGAAGATTCACAATTTATCATCAATCAGGTTACAGACCAATATAAAACAAAGGATGATAAACTTGTGCCCTAAAAAGGCATGGTTGATAGCCTCAAATTAAAAAAATTAATGTATCCAAATTGAGTGAATACTAAGAGCCAACGACAAATCAGTTGATGCCATAATAACCATTAGGTCATTAAAAGAGATATCTTCAAATGTCTGGGAATATCAATTTCTTATAGAAAATCTTCTCATGCTAACTCACAGTCATCCTGATACTGACATGGTATGTGATATTGTTGGTCTTGATTCTCCTTGGTACTAATACATATACACCTACATCTAAGACCACATTCTTCCCATTGACCTATCATGTAACCAATAAAAGGCATTCATTCATAACACATCTCATTACATGTTACTCGATGGTATGCTCTAACGTAGAGGATATGATGGGATGATAATTTATTAATTTAAAATCGAGTGGATTTGAATTCACACTTAAATACATGCATTAAGGGATTAATGGGGCCCATATAAATGGAATCATCCTTGCCAAGAAACTCCTTCAAATGGGATACTATTAGCCCATAATGGAATTAGATGCATGTGCTTATGTCAATAAATTCCTTTCTTGTCAAAATCATGGTTATTTAATCCATGCTCCTTCATGAGTGCTTCATCCTATCAGTTCTAATTGGTTGTTTTATATATGGAGACGCAATCTCATATGTAATATAAACCCCACTTCTTCAAATGGCCAAAAGCATATCCTAACTACCACTAAGTACTTTACTAAGTGGGTTGAGTCAATCCCTCTCACTTACGTAAATGGTAATCAAATCTCATGAACCTCTACCATTCTATTTGATCATGGAATTCATTTAGAAACAAATATGTGAAAGCCCTCTATACATAACTCCATATCAAACATAGATTGTCAACTCCCTATTAACCTTAACATAATAGCTAGGTTGAGGCATCTAATAAGACTATTGTCAAAATTCCTAAAATTATCATCAATGTTGATGGTCATGATTAGAATTTGTAATGACTCCCTAACTTATTGGCTTACCATACCAATATTTTCATGCCTATAGTTGGAAGACCTATTTCCTAGTTTTTAGCTCAAAATCTATTCTTCATATTGATATCAAATTTCCCTCTCTGTGTATTTCATTATAGGGTATCATTGATGATGAGGAGTATTGATTAACTAGGCTAAAAGAGATGTAACTCTTCGATGATAAATAGTTAACCAACTTGAGCCATCTGAAATCATATTAGAATTAGATACACTATATTTATAATAAGTGCATACTTCTTAGAGATTTTGAAGTGGGTGATCTTGTATTGAAATAGAATTAAACCACCAATGTAGACCATGAGAATAATGGAAATTTTGAGCCAAATTGCCTAGGTCATTTTATTATCATAACAAAATATGGTTCTAGATCAAATAGGTTAGCTTCAATAGATGGGCAAGAGCTAGATGAGTCCATAAATATTATGCATCTCAAGCATTTGTTTACACATTGTCTATGAGAACCCCTACTTGGGGGCATTCCCTCTACATCCTTTTCCATTCCTATTCTTTTCATTTTCCATTCTTGATTCAATCCTCATCTTGTTTCATGTCCTATTACCATCTTGATCTTGATTAAAACTTACAGGAAATATAGGTAAATTCATAATATTTTTTAGCATGTAGTTTAGATATGGTCATCATCAACACATATTTTTAGGTAGAATTTCAAAACATCAGAATGCTTCATCATGATTTCCATACTTGCTAGTCCTTGAAATAGCCTATTTTATATATTTAGTGAATATTTTTCCCCATTCCACCTCACTCTCATTTCATCCTATTTTTTTGTTGAAAGATGGTCCTTCCACATCTCGATTTTCTATTGAACAATAGTCATGTCACATCATGTCATACCATTATAGCTATTTTGGTTGTTGTTTGAACCCCTACCCAAAGTTATTCTTCCTTTTCTAGACATTTCCTTATATGTTTATTTATATTCCCCTATACATTATACTTGTAGAATACTCCTATACATACCTTATTCCAAAAGAACCCAAAAACAATCACAAATTCCAAAAATCCTAAGAAATAAAAAATTATAAAATCCTAAAGAGAGATATAAATCCACAAAATATTTGTGCCATCTTGTTTGCTAATGGTTTTCTCTATTGGCCCCATTATGGGTGGCATTATTTTAGTGTCATGTGGATCAACTCTCTTTACATTGAACATTTCATAGGTGGGAAATAAATATTATTCCAATCATGACTTCTCCATAAAATTCAATCAAATCTTATCATTTAATAAAATTTTGATTATACCATTCCCTTAGGTTTTCCTATGTCTTAGGTGGGTATCTTTTATTCTGATCATGATAATTCTAATCAACAATGTCATTTTTTCACTCCCATTTCTCTAGGCACTACAATGGCATGGGGTCCATATAGACTATATATGTAGAACTTTGCTATATGGGGTAGCTTGGGTTAGCTCGGCCATTATCATTCCATTTACATTTCCCTCCTTTTTTTATTTTTGTGTTCTTATTATTTTCTAAGTCATTTACATATATTGTTTCTCTAATAGTTTCACTCTAATCATTGTTATCAATTTTATTCATTCATATTTTATAGGAAAACTACATCATCTTGAGGTCCATGACAGACTATGTAGGTGCATCCACTTACATGGAGCATTTAGTATTAGCTCGATCACTTATTCATTCTTATTCCATTCTCATCTAGTCTAGTTTGTCACATTATTTTATCTAGCATTCCCTAGACTTGTGTGAAACTACAATAGTAACATCTTATTACCACATATTCACAATAATGATTACTTGTTTGTTATTACTTTTAATTGTGTTTTTTGTGGGTGATTGGATTGTTTGTATGTTTGATTGTTTGATTTATTACATTACTTGTTTATTACATTATGTGTTACAATTAGGTCTTGATTTTTCATATCTTGATCTCAAGTTGTTAACATTTTTGTTTGAAATTTTTATTTGTTGGTATTCTTTTGTTTAGTATATTATGCCATACACTTAGGTCTTAATTTCTTAAATGCTTATCTCGAGTTGCTAGTATTTGTATCTATTCTAATCCTTATGAAAGTGTAAATAATGTTATCATGATTCATTTTATAATCATGATGCATATTGTCATATTCTAAATTAAAAATCAAGTGCTTGAGAGACTCATACATAATGTCATGAGAAGAGAAAGCATACGTTTGCATGATGGCTAAATGTGCTTGTATACAAAAACAAAATTAGAACATCATCACATTTTCCATAACCAAAATAAGGAAAATAAACCATATGGCTATATGTATGCTAATCATGAACATTTTACATCATGATCAAATATCCAATTATCAACACAAATCAAATCCTACTGAGTAAATAAATACAAGACATTCAATCACATTTTATATCTAGATCAAGTGCGGTATTATCATGAAAATTAAGATAATGAAATTATGGAAAACAAATGTGCATCCACATCAATATCAAATTTATACTCTACATCATGAGTCAACAATAATGAACCAAAAACCACATCATATAGATCAAAATAATATCAATGCCTATGTATACATCATATAATCAAAAATGAATATATGCGTACATCTCAAAATAATGACTATACATCAAGATATATACATCACATAATCCAAAATTTAGAGCTATAATAAAAAATTAGGTTTGACTCTTATCATCCCTAAGAGTAATATTTTATGAGTTATCCTACTAAAAACTTTGTCTTGTACCATGTGGTGGTGGTTGTTGTGGTGTACACATCAATCTTCGATTTGGGGGAGAATATGATAGAGATCTCTCTAATGTTGAGGTATGATGTGACCTATAAATATGGCTCAACCTTTAGATATACATATGTTCATGGAATCTTGAAATATAAACTTTGATAATAGTTAGCCTCATCCTTAGCCTATATCACATCATCCTTGGCCTGCACCACATTAGCTAGTGCTCTAGCCACCCCTTACTCTTTAACAATTTGTTCATTATATATTGATCCTTATAGAGCCTCTGTGAATATGCTCAAGCCCTACCTCACTCACTGATAGTTGCCAATAGCTTTACATCTCTCAAGGTGAACCAGCCCTAAATAGTCATCAGTTAGACAAGATACCCTCTCAATGTAGTAATTTCTGTATCCCTCTTTGTAATTAGCCCCTATAATATGTTGGCCTCATCTTAGGTCCCTACTAACTATGGTTTGAGCCCGTCCACCTCCTCCTCTAGCCTTGAGATCTTTGTAATCCTATTAGATATTTCCTACTCCATTATATCTATAGTTTGTTGATTGGCATCTGATTTACCCATCCAAGATGGCCTGCTTGGCTTAAAGTCTATACTTTATCATGTCATGGCCCTCCTATGATATCAATAGTCACCTCAGTATCCTATACATTTATTTATCCCTCCTCTCCATCTAAACCAAGAACCCCTCCCATCTCAATGTCATGATCTAAGATCTCCTCACTACTACTACTATTACTACTATTGTTTTCACTTGTACTCTTTAAAATTGAATCAATAATCATGGGAATAGCTTGTTGTAAAGGTACCTACTATAATGGTGCATGTATTTGAAGGGCCACTTAAACTAACCTTTATTTATGTCCCTTTCTGTACATTAGCCTAACCCATCTCTATTGATGTTGTCTTGATTTCTCACTCCCTAGAGGTCTCAACCTAGTCAACCTCATTGGTCTAAACTAAGTTCACCATGTTACATAAGTACCAATGATCCCTATGTTTGTTAAACCTACCTCATAAGCCCATATAATTGGTTTTAAGTTTAATAAGCTCCCAACTACTACAACTCTAGGAAAGGAAGGCCCCCACTCACTAATATATTATGCCATGTGTTTAAAATAGTGAGGCCCATCAGGTATATCTTATTAATGTCCAAATTGTCTTTGAACACAATTAGGTCAATATCACTCTATTATTAAATCATGGTGAGTTATGATGTAATACAAGGTGGTCATCTACTATGTAACATGGCCATACACTCACGATCTAGATTGAATATGCATATATGGATGCCAAATTAAATATCCATCTATTATCTCATTTATGGCTCATATGTACAAAGGCAGGCCCCTTATGTGCCCCTATCCACCCCTCCTATTAGATACCAACCATAAGCCAATGGATACAATTCCATCTATTGTATTATCTCCCCCACTTGTTGCTTGATCATGATGTGCTCTTAGTCCCAAACTTAAAGCAGTGTACAAGGTCTAACGATCATATCCTAATGATAGGCCATCATGTGCAAGTCTCTGTGCAATTAGGCCAATAATATTAGACCCTAATAAAAGCATGTGGTTAGGTCAATCATGTCTCTAATAACTCTTACTAGTCCTATGTGAAATAATTGATCGCTCTTTTTAGGCAGTAATATGCCACTAAAAATATCCATCAAAATCACAACCTCTTTGTCAATCAATGGTTGTGCCACTAATTCATCTCTATCTTCCAGGAAGGTTAGGTCCTCCAAAACATCTATATCAATAACTGCACCCTCAGTAATGATGCCGATAACACCAATTAGGTCCTTCAACATGGCTAGTCATCCTTGTTAGATCTAGTGGCTCATAGATCCCTATATTATAATGCATAGTATCTATCAAACATCCTCTAATGTAACTATTGCCTCTCTAGTAGAT
This sequence comes from Torreya grandis, assembly GCA_037957365.1. NCBI lineage: Eukaryota > Viridiplantae > Streptophyta > Pinopsida > Cupressales > Taxaceae > Torreya > Torreya grandis. The sequence goes on from JARHVA010002587.1 coordinate 589,858, forward strand.
AATTGGAAAGCACTCATCTCTAAGTGCCAAACTTAGTTGCACTAAAAGGGATGCCCTATCCACTCATATCATAGGCATCTCTTTTTATGTGACACAATTTGAATGCCTCTATAAACACTAATGTCTTCTTAGACCACATTCTCAATCATCATAATACACATGCGTGTTACTCATGAGTGATCAATACTAAAACTCACTCCTGCTAATCACACACATATTAGCACACTATGTCAATAATATCTAACCCTAACACTCTCATCAAAAATAATACCTCAACATCAAAATAATCATTCTTCCTATCTATGACACAAATTTAAACATTCACATCATAAAAACACTTCTTTGAATTAGGGTCATTTAAAACTTAGGTGATTCTATCGATCTTGGTGATATCATCATTTCCACAAGAAATATCACTATTTCACATGGTTTTATCACCATCTCCTATATATTTATCCACTTTACATTATCAACATTTCCCAAGGGGTCTTATTATTTCCCAAGGTGATCTTGTCATTTAGCAAGGCTTTATCACTATTTCCCAGCTCTTTGGTCATTTTTTCATTATTGATGTTTCCCAGGGTGATATCATCATTTGATAGGGAATTATCACCATTTTCATTACTTTCCTTTCATTTGGGTGAATTCCACCCAAATATGTATTTTAGTCATTTTAGTGTTCCCCTCCCATTTTGGTGATATCATCTATTTGGTCACAATATCTCTAATTTGGTGGTGATATCACCATTTTCTCGGTGATATCACCATTTGCATGCATGATACCACCATTTTTAGGAGTTTTGAAAATGAAAAAATCACTAAACCACCTACTTATAAAGTGTGTTAAATGAAGAAATTGTAAAAAAAATTAAAAATGTACTTATTGAGTGCCCACTCATGGTTGGTTGTCTCTACTCATGGACCTGCTCCCCAAGGTGCCTATGTCATGGAATATGTGCCATTTCACTAGAAGCTCTCATTTACAAATACAATGCATAAAATTTTAATAAGAGAAGATGAAATTATTTCATTTTCACCCTACAAGGATAATTTATAGCTCTAAATTTGAATTTTTCCCTTGCCCCTCCCATTACATCTTTCTTCCCTAGAACCCTATTTATGGCTCCATTATTCTTCTCTCATCTTGTTTTCTTCTAGTCTCCCCATTTATCAACGTCTTTTACAATGGAATGTGACATTTTATTCCTTTTGAGGGCCCATCTATAAACATTATTTTTTATCAAATCCCTTCAAGAGGCATCCTGAGTGTCCCAAACATCATTTGGAGCATTGTTTTGAACTAATTTTTTAGAAAATTGAAAAATAATTAACAAAACATGAATACATCATTCTTCAATCATTATAAAATAATTTTATATGACTTTTTCATTCTTTGAAAAGTCATTACTTCATTTGGGTCTTACAATGCCCTTTCAAATAGGGTTAAAATGTAGACATTCTATTTTCATCGCTTCTATGTCAAAATTGCAAAATATAACTTTCTACAGTGATGTATAAATTAGGTCAAAAATCTCTTAAATGCTCAAATTTGTCTATATACTTGATATGCATACTCAGAATTACATTAGAGCATTCCTGATTGGGGAAATATACTATATACAATCATCAGCTATGTTTAATTCATCTCAAGTCAAATTACTGCATGGTAAATGGCATTATCAACTAATTAAGTGGAACAATTACTCAAATGCCAATATTACATAAATCACACACAAGTTAGTCAAGAATAATTAGCTAGTCAAAATAAATCAAATGTCTAAACATAAAATCCATGGGAATTGGATAAATTCCTAATTATGTAAATTCAAGAAATTCAACAAATATCCTCATCGGGATATCATAGGCCAAGTTACCAAATTTTGGAAAATATCAACATAAATACAAAAAAATATAAAAAATATAGCCCATGCTCAATTAATGCACTCTATCCCAAATATTAATTATATTATCATCCAAATTGGACTGAACCTCAACCACTCATCTAGATTATCATCCAAAGGTTGAAATCATTCTAAAAAAGATATAAATAGGGGTCACTTTCTATTTTTATCAAGATTTTTTGTGAAATTTATTCTATAGCTTCATATTTTCCTTCATTGCTTAAAAAAAATATGTATAATGCAAGGGTAAGTGCTATAGAAATAACATCATGACATTGATGCATACTCTAAGCTCTACATCTAGGACAAACAAACTTGTATGTTGATAAGATAAAGAGATATAAAAGGAAGGTAAATTGTATTATTTATCTTCTTTATTTTTTGTTTATCTCTTTCTTATCCTTGCCTAATTTGAGGACATACGCTTAGGTTTTAGTTTTTTATGTATTCAATTTTGTTTTCATTTTGATGATAAAACTAACTCTTTTATAGTCGTATGTTAACAGTTAGCATCATAGGAGTATACATCACATTTTTTAAGACTCTATATTAAATATAGATACTATATCATTTCCAAGTCATACCCACACTCCACATGATTCTATCTAGGTCAAACATGTATGTCTATCCATTTTACCCTTGTGAGCCCTTCTGCCCATTGTCATTGATTATGAGCCTTTAAACTCACCCCTTGTTAATTCTAAAGTTAGATGACATGCATAAATTATTCTATATGAGCATATATATGCTAGGTTATGTCAATCCATTTATAAATAATCAAATCAGTATCATAACGTAGAGAAGACATATCAGATTAACATATAGAAGGTCAAGCCTATATCCAAGTATAAAATATATTTCCTCCTACTTCAAGTTGAGACTCATTAAGTCACATATTACACACTTGTGATAAAAAATTATTCTTGTTCTATCATCATTCCCATTATGCCAAAGGAGGGTATTAGCTTACATTTAATTGCATTTATCACTTCTAGGGAAGAGGAGGTTCAAAACCCTCACTCAATCAATTTTCATCCACACACTCCTAGAACTATGTGAAAGTCTTATTTTGATCATGTATGATATGTAGTTTTAATTCTTCTTTGATAGTTTCCTAACTCCATAACTATTTTTTTTAATTTTGGAGTGGAAAACTAGGTCAAAGTGGAATAACATCAATTTTGCACATTCTACTTAAAAAAATAGTGAAGCATATGTAAAATAACATTATAAAAGACATAATACACTAGTGAAAGAAAGATAAATTTTTATAAACCTACATAGGTTAGACTTATCACCACAATGATAAAATTAATGAGTGTGAGTTTAGATAGGATAAACCTATGCCCAACATTTGTCATCCAATAAATAGTTTTAAAATCTTAGATTTCATGAGTAGGGCCCAGACAATTTACATAGTCATTCTACATGTTCATATTTTGAAAACAATAATTAGGTGTGATCATTCCTTAGCCTCTTGAACATAATTTGTATATCCTAATTTTTTTTTTTAATTTTTCATGTTTACTTGAGCCTAGCCCATTAGATATATTTGAATTCTACATTATCATGGGTGTATGTTTAGATCTATTTAATTTCAATTAGTTTATTCCTATTTTTTTTGTAAAATTAGAATTAGGGTAAACAAGTCCAATACTAAAAATGAAATCACAATTGAATATATTGATGCTTCAACATTTATCAACCATTACTCCTTCATTTTCATGTAAATTGATAAAATCTCATATGAATAAAGATCTAGAACTATCATATGACATACCATTCTCATCAAAGATAACCTAAATAGAAGTTTTTTCCTTTGAATTTAGTCCATGGCATAAAAAAACCATAAAGTGAATGAGTATTAAAATCCTATGGAACCTTATTATAATTTTCATTCTATACCATGTGAAAATTTTCCTTGTCACTTGCTTTAATAGTTTGGTTTGTAAAAATATTTGTGAAAATATTCTTGTGTTGATTTGGAGGTATGGCATATCCATTCAATTTATTGTTGGTTCAATCCAATTGAATTTGATTGTTGGAGATGAGATATGGAATCATACATTTTAAATTTATGCACCTATTTATGGAATGACCTAAAACTCTATGATAATCATAAAATGCATTTGGCATCATAGTTGTTATACAAAGGTTTTGATTGATCAAACTCTCTTATTGGAGATAACGTAGTTGTGATACAATCAAGAAATCTTATCAAAACTTGTTGTGGACTCTCAATATCATAATAAATCATTTGAATTCCTTTTTGTGAGGTAAAATAAACATTTGAGATGTTTAATAAATGGCATTTCCAACACTATTCACATCATTATTAGATTGAAATCCATTCTCATAACTTAACTAGCCTTAAAATTTTACTTGTTTTAAAATTTGGAAGCATTTGGAGTGACATTATTTGATCCGTATTTAAGCATTTCTAAAATGCATCTCAAAAGAATGATAAGTGTTAAATATCACCTTGTATCTTGTTTTATCTATTTTTTTATTGATATAGAAATATCAATCCTGATTAGATAAATTGAATAGAATAATACAAGGTGTTTTAAACATAATTTTGAAAAACAAATTTAAGATATATAATTAAAATAGAAAAAACAAAATATAAACTAACAAGGATTAACTATGAAAAAGAGAAGTGAACTTAGATTTTTGAGTCATTGGGTGACTACACATGAAAACATAATGTAGGAATAGACAGAATGTAGAAAACCTAAAAATCTACCAGAAGTTGATCCTAGGTGTTTTGACAAACAATAATGCCTAATATGGGACAAGAGAAACTACCATTTTTGTCCCTATTGGTCAATTTTATCTTTTTTAGATGATTATAACTTCTTAAAAAATTAGGTGTGATAGTTTTAGTTGTCTTTGCATTGATTTAATCTTTGTAAATTATGTAGAGACCTGTATATGCATATTGAATTTACCAAACCCATCTTTTGCCACAAGGAGATAAATAAATTTTAAGGAGTAAAATGGGTTAGTGGATGGAATTGTTCTAGACCTCAACACCCCATTGTGTTGAGCACTACCTACTTACCAATACTCTGAAGAAGGATCAAACTTCCATGTAGTTCTTTCATCTAAGTTTTTTATGTATTTATGTTCCTTTAAATATATGAATGCATCTAAAATTGGCTTGAATACTTGATCATGTTTGGCTAGGGCTGCATAAAACTGAATTTAGACTTGGCTCATGACTACTTTAAGTACTTGGAAATTTATTTGAGTAGAATAAGGACTTTTTTTTTTTTCAATGTGCACTTATTTAAATAAGCTCTTCTAATAGAATTGATAAGTTTGCCAATATCTAAAAATGAATGAATTGAATGTGTTTTTATAGTGGTTCAAGCAATAAAATTACCCATGAGAGAGTTATAAATCTAAAGGCTAACCCTTATGATATTTTATTTTTTTAAAATTTTACTCATGTGAAGTAAGGAAAAGATCGATACATAGGGACAATAATGCTAGGCATTCATGTCTTGTTGGGTATTCTTATTCTTTTAATAAAGGTATTGAGTTTGGGATCTGAGTTAGAGCATATAAATGCATAAAGGTTTTTTTAGTAGAAATATCATTTTTGTATATGACAATAGATGGCCTTGTAGTGAAATAAGGTCTTTTTTTATGCTTATGATAGGTCAATTTGGTGAAATAAGTGTATATGTCAATTAATGGTAAGAAGGAATAAAATATGTATGATCAAGAATTTGTGACCAAATTTAGGATACTACATACCCACACCTTTAGCATAGAAATGTAATTACTAAATTAAATCAAATCCATACCTTAGTGTGTAAGATGCACTTTGTCTTTGAGCTGCATATTTCAATCATACAAGGCATCATACATTTTGGTAAACCCTAAAAAACAAATGAACTAGTTATTTTATTCTTTTAAAAACTTGAATTTGAATGTTTGAAACTTTTATTAAACTTTGACAATTTTAAATTTGAAATGAAATTTGTTAAATTAAAAATTATTTTTATTTGAGTAATTTTAAAATTGAAAAATGAGAGTAGAGAATGAATACTCTTGTATGTGTGACATCATTATTGATTTTGTGACTTTTCTTGGTGATGATGTTTCCTTGGATCATTAGAGAATTGGTGCCACCCATGAATCACTTAGAGAAGATGGTTCCTTATCCAAACCATTGGGTAAAATTGAGGGTAATCAAACCCAACTTGCATTTGGTATTTTGAAGTAAAACTATTGCTCATTGAAGGATGTTAAAACTTGATTATTTCTTTCCATATTTGTAACCCCAAGAAGTTAAAAGGATGGAATCCTAATATATTCACACACATACTTTTAGAGTTCCCAATGACTCCAAGTCATGCACTATGTAACTAAAAAATTGAATCAACCACTACATATGGCTTGTAGATTCAATTGACAAATCCTAGTATATATTTGTGTTATTTGAAAACATTATCACAAGAGAATGTTTTACACCCATGCTCATACCATGTACATGAAATATCCATTGTGGCATAAAATTATATTATGGCCCCACTATAATTGTAGAATTTAATATTGAATGTGAATGCTCATTGTGAATTTTGCTTAAATTTTAAAACTATGTGAATTTACTATTTTAAACTGGAATAGGAATGCATATGAAATGGAACATGCCCCCATAATATGTGTCAATAACTGAATTTTTAACCTCAGATATTGTAATTGTGTCAATATTTGGATTTTCAACATTGGAAATTATAATTGTGCCAATAATTGAATTTTCTCTTTGAAAATGGCTTATCTCATGCATGAAAAGCCCACTAAAATTCCCCCCTTTGAGGTGATGTAATTTTGTCTTGAAAATTCACTCATCTCAAAATAATTTTTTAAATTGAAACATGTAAAGCAAAATGTTATCATTGAAAATCATAGCATATCAAAAAAGTGTTGAGGTATTAAGATCTAAATTTTGCATGGAACTTAAGAGGCAAGGCCTATAGAATGTATCAATGAAGCTCATGTAATTATTATGTTAGTATGTTAGGATTTCATGATATCTATCATGAGACTTATCAAACTCATCAAGCTCAACAAGCATGCATATACCAAACATAAATGATAGAAAATTGACAAGGTAGGTGAAGGGTTAAGAGAAAGGACATGTTCAAATATCCAAAATAACATGCATAGACATGATGAATGTCACAAAAAGTGGACATGTTCAAATGTCACACACAAATAGAGCCAAGGGAAAAAAAAGCACATATTAAAATGTCACAAACCATACATAGGGTTGAGGGCCAAAGTAAGGACATATTCAAATGTCACACACCACACATAAGGCCAAGGGCCAAAGTAAAGACATGTTCAAATGTAAAAAATAACACATGAGATATAATATAGATGCATCAAGCAAAGACTCTCACACAAGGTCCTAGAACCAACATAATATAAAATCAAAGTTGTAATCTATTTTATACAAGTAACATCAATGGACCTATTGTTCAATCCAGGATCTCAATCCCATCTTGGTTAATACATGAACTCTATCTAAAATCACAAATTATAGGGTTATAACACTAGATCTAGTCCCTTAAAGTAGAAATAAAGTGGAATATTTCCAAAGTAACTAGACGCATTTACACAAAAAATCAATTTTGCATTATTCCAACAATGTTTGTTCATAAATAGAGTCAACCCTTCTAACATACTAGTAAGTAGTATATATATAAGGGAGAGATGGGTCTTTCCTCCAAGAGGAATGAGATCCCACTCTTGGCCATCATGGCCTAAAATGGTAAAACATAATTATGTTATAAGATTCCTCATTCCATGAAAGATAAGATAGAACAAAATTTCATGGGCCACTAAGGAACACCAAGGAGAAGTCTGATGTGGACCACATCCTAAAGGTTCTAGCAGGATTCATTGAGTTTTCAAAGACTATTCAATGAGTTTGAACCTCTATAAGTCAAAAAATAACTCATAGAGGAGGATCTTTACTAGAGATGTTATGCATAGGTAATGTGTGGAGCACATGCCTCATTTGTCTCTATAGCACTATGAATGGATGAGGGGCTAGCCACATGGCACTTTGTCAATATATTTGACTACATAACCCCTTTTGAGAAATGAATAATGTTTGGCTATAATTCATAAAGGTCACCTTATTGTCTTTTAATTATGTATTAAAGTTGAAACAAGTGTCTTAGTTGAGCCCTTTGGGATTGTGATAGTTGTCCATTTGTCATTCAATTAGGACTTGTGGGCCTTGACTTTAAATTGTGGACCTAAATTGATCTATATTCCAAGTCATTCTTAAAATGGCATGTATGTCTTTATAGTTCTCTCGGGACTCATCCTCATGTCTTTTATCTACTTTTTCCAAAGAGAGAGAAACATGTGGCACAATGTCACTGATTTTGACCTCTTAGTCACTTTGTTGAGACATATGCTTTGTCATGTGTCTAATTTTTATGCATCTGGGCCTTTATTTATGTCTTTATCCTTTTAACCATGATTTATCAAAATATAGATACGTGGCATGATCCTACTAGTCTATTTGGTTATTGATCTTTGATGTGTGGGCTCCTGGGACTTTGGTCACATATGAGTGGGATCATGCAACATGGCATAATCCCACTTATCTAGAGGGTATCATGATCTATATAATCCTTTTACCTATTTTTATGATGTGAGTTAATAGGATGCCACCATATGGATAACCCTTGCTTATCTAAGCACTCAGGGAACTTGAGACTTTGGCCTACTTTTGTTAGTTACAAATGAGCAGGATCATGCTAGGTGACATGATCTCATTCATCCAAGTGATTAAGGACTGTAAGACTTGGGTTGCTTCATTTTTTTACTTTAGATAAATGAGATGTCACACATGGATCAATCTCATTAATAAGAGGTCTTATAGGATTCAAATTGTCTTTTGTTAAGTTTTCAAACTTTAGACAGCCAAAATGCTACCACATGGATGACCCTCACCTTTTTGGGGGTATTTTATATTTGAATATGGGAATATTCATTTGTTTTCCTAATAAGTTATGGGTGACTAAGATCATGACACATGTCTTGATCTCACTCATTTAGAGGGTTTCCTAGCCTCAAAATATGTATCTCTATTTGTAAGCTATAGGTGAGCAAGATGTTTCCACATGGATAAGCCTCACTTGTTCAGATGCTCATTATAATTTGGAGTATGTGTTTGCTCTTTTTAGTTATGAATGAGTGGGATAATTCCACATGGCATGATCTCACTTATCTAAATGATTAGGTAACCTAGGGACTTATGCCTCTACATACAGTTACTAAATGAATGGGATGCTGCATGTGGATGACCCTCACTTATCTAGAGGGTATTTTATCTTTAGGACTTGGAACTACTCCTATTTTTATCCAAAGTAATGAGATGGAGACACATGGAATGATATCATAGCTCAGGGCCTTAAGTAACTTGGACCTAGAAATTTTTACCTCATTTGTCATGGAAAAGCAAAATGAAGACACATGTCTCAATCCTATGAATATGAGGACTCATCAAAGAAAATACTTAGTCATCTTGAATATTATTCATGGGGAAGTTGAGTTCTAACACATGGAATGATCCTAGAGCTCAAGGAGTTAGCCATTAGAATTTGAACTCAGGGACTTTGCCATTAGGATTTGTTGGATTATATTATGATCCAAATATGTTTTTAGTTTGTTCATGTTTATTTATTTATTTTTATAGTTTAGATTCACCCATTGTTATGTTTTGTAACCAAATTTCTCCTTCTGCAAGATTTTAAATCTTACATAAGTATAAAAATAAGACAAGGTTCATTTTGAATATATTACTAAGTTATTCCTCCATTATTCTATGGTAAATAGTGGTATCAGAGCCACATTTTTTAGGGAAGAAGCCATGAATGTGTAGGCATAAGGAAAGAGATGTTACCATGGATAATTATTTCCATAAATAAGTTTGTGTTGATATAAGTGTGCCCGATTTCATATGACCCCTTCTAAATAGTGAATGGTGGTTGAGTATTACACAATGATTTTTAAACGAGATATTGTGGTTCAAGAAGGGCACATCTAGTTTGAATAAAGGAATGGTGCTTGAGAGGAGGATTGAAGATTATTTTTAAGCCATAAAATTATTGTATGACTTTACACCAAAGCAGTTTATATAGTACTATGATCTAAATCACAATAAAAAATTAATGCAACACCATCTAGGGATAAATATTGTTGGAAC